>CM076575.1:833695954-834119170 GCA_034641835.2 Pinus albicaulis
AATTAATTGTAATTTTTCTCATTGGCCTTGATGCCATCCTGTACAGCTCCATTCTTATTTTAATACCCAAGAGGTGATTTTTGAAATACTTTCATATCTAGTTTTCATATCTGGATTTCACATTTCAAGTTGACAATATAACAGATAAGTTGACAATTTTTTCAAATGCAAATCTAGATAAAAGCATGGCTGTCTTTGTCAATGATTTTTGGAATACCTCTTATCGTCTAAATTATTAAAATATGAGTTCTGATTTGTTGCATTGTTTGTCAAACCACCTTTTTTGTTGCAGTATTTGTAAAAACCAAAGTTTGATAATATAAGTTTATTAATGTCCAGCAAATGATCAAAGGAGTATGTCAATGGGAAGACCAAGGGTTAGCTCAACTGGTTTTTTTTCATGTTGTTGGGCATCTGCCTAGTTCAACCCTCCTGGTTAGGCACACTAGTCTATGACTTTAGCGAACAGGGTTACTAGGGATGCCATCCACAAACATGAGGAAGCATCTCTTGGGTTTCCCCACAAGGTTTTCCTTGGGGAAAATGTTAGGTCAATGGGATTATAAGAGTACATCACTAGCCAAAATACAATGTGGAAGTGTGGAAGTGTGGACTATAAAGATGCTAAAAATCATATCAAAACAGATTTTTAATTGTGCTAGAAGCAGAACAACAAGAGAAGATAAGAAAGTACATGACTCGGAGTGGAGATAAAGTAATTACAAGAAAAAGATAATATGTATGATATCTGAGGACCAAAGGAACTTTAGTTTGAACTAGTCATGGTATGCTAGTGCTGACAGGTGAGGACGAGCAATTAGATCAAGGGGGGTCTCCCTGCTAGAGTCCTCAATGACCGCAAAATTTTTTTTGGACTAGTGGATGATGTCCTTTGGAGTGTGTCTGGGACTGATAGGGCTCTACAGTATGATCCTTGTGGGAAGCCCAAATTTGAGCAAGCTCTCCTAACATCCAGGCATGGAAAAATTCTCCTGATGGATGGTTGGCTGTGTGGATTTGGGGGCACCCAGCTCCAAGGCCTTGTCGAGTTGTCTACTAAATTGTCTTGTTGGTAAAATGGTGTGCACGTGTGGCCTGGAACAACAACTCCATAAGGACCTTGTGAGGTAAGTGACTAGTCCACTCCTTTCCCATATGGGAAGGGGATATTGAGAAATATATGCACAGATCGACAAAATAATTGTATTAGCGCTGAGAACTCTATTATCACAGTGGTTTGTGAAGCTTTCCAATGAATGAACAAAATGTATTTCATTCTGAAAGTACCCTATAATATATTCTACTATCCTATTATCAACTATATAATTTAGTTTAACTAATTATATAAATGGATGCAAATTAATGCTTATTTAGAGTCTTGTTGATCAAAATAATAGTTTATTGCACCTATATTTTATAGTATTATAGTATTTTGGTATTAAAAATAATATCTTCTAAAATTTGGGTTTCGAAAATTGTTGATAACTTCTTGACTGAAGTGCTTGAGTCTCTCCAAGGAGATGCAATGAGTCACAAATCAATCAAAGTAAGGCAGCAAGCTTCACATTAACAAATCAGCCATATCTTCATCTTCTACTAGCTTCTTAACAATAGTTACGCAAGTAGCCTTCTAGCCACTTGTTAACTATCTCCGTCTGGCCGTCCGTCTGTGGATGATAACTGGTGCTCGGTGTCAACTCTGTCCCCACTAGTCGAAAGAGCTCCTGCCAGAATCCTCCCATAAAACGGCTGTCCCTGTCACTGACAATGGTCTTGGGTAGACCATGCAACCTGAAAACCTCCCTGAAAAACAACTCGGCCACCTGTGCCGCTGTGTGGTGTGCAGAAATGGCGAAAAAATGAGCATACTTCGTCAGCCTGTCAACCACTACGAAGATGCAGTCCTTGCCCTGCACTGTGGGCAACCCAGTGATGAAGTCCATCGAAATACTTTCCCACTTCCCCTCCGGAATGGGAAGAGGCTGCAACAACCCCGCAGGATGACTCATCTCTCCCTTGTTCCGCTGACATACCTCGCACTCCCTGACATGTTGGAGTACGTCCTCCTTGAGGCCCTTCCATGCAAATCTCTCCCGGATGGCCCTGTACGTCTTGGTGAACCCCTGATGGCCCGCCAATGGTGAATCATGTGAAGCCTGGAGTATCTTCTCCTTGAGCTGAGATCCCTCAGTCAAGAAGATCCTGTCCCTGTACTAGATGACCTCATCGGCCACCCTGTATCTGCTATCCGCGACCTGCCCATCCAGAACCTCGCATGCAAACCTATCCTTGGAGTACTCAACCAACAGTCGAGCCCTCCAATCAGCGTCCAAACTCATGAGTGATAATGTGGCCGGTCTACGAGAAAGGGCATCAGCTACCACGTTATTCTTCCCTTTGACATACTCTATGTCAAAGTCATAGGCCTGGATCTTGCTGATCCACTTCTGCTGCCTCTCCTGCAACTGCTTCTGCTCCAGAAAGTACCTCAGGCTGTTATGATCTGTCCTCACCCTGAATCTGCCACCTACCAGGTACTGTCGGAATTTGGCCAATGCATGCATGATGGCTAGCATCTCCTTGTCATATATGGGATATAGCCTCTCATGTGGAAGGAGCTTCCGGCTCTCGAATGCAATCGGATGACCCTCCTGCATCAAAACTGCACCAATCCCCTCTCCTGATGCATCGCACTCTAGGACAAAGGGCTGCGTAAAATCTGGCAATGCTAACACGGGACAACTGCTCATCACATCCTTGAGCTTGTCAAAAGCTCGGCCTGTCTTGTATCCGACCAGCTGAGCACCACTTCCTGCGTCAACTCTGCAAGGTACATGTAAGCTAAGAGAAGCCCTTGGCCAGACTTCACCATGGTAGGTACGGAATGCAATTAACCCTCGGGGATTACAACAAATACTAGTAGCTACGCGATCACCCGATAGCCACAGTCTTCTCATAATGGACTCTCTTGGGTCCACTCCTATAATGTGTCCCAGATACAGCATCTCCGTCAACCCAAACTCACACTTGGAGAGCTTGGCAAAGAACTGCTGATCCTCCAAAATGTGTAAGACCGTCTCAATGTGCTGGAGATGCTCCTCCCAAGTCCTGCTGTATATAAGGATATCATCAAATAAAACCAGCACAAACTTCCTTAGATGATCCCTGAAGATGTGGTTCATACAAGACTGGAAAGTAGCAGGTGCATTGGTCAACCCAAATGGCATGACTAGAAACTCAAAGTGCCCATAATGACACCTGAAAGCAGTCTTGGGAATGTCCTGTTCCCTCATGCGTATCTGATGGTACCCGGATCTCAAATCAATCTTTGAGAAGAACCGTGCTCCTCTCAGCTCATCCATCAGCTCGTCGATCCTGGGAATGGGGTACCTGTTCTTCAGGGTCTTCTTGTTCAGAGCCCTGTAATCAATGCACATGCGTAATGTACCGTCCTTCTTCTTCACCAGCACTACTGAAGAAGCAAAAGGACTGGTGCTGGGTCGAATGTGACCAAGGGCCAGCAACTCCTGAATGGCCCGCTCTATCTCATCCCGATAGGCCTTGGGATGCCTATACGGTGTGGTAATCACAGCCTGTATCCCCTGCTCAAGCTCGATCGTGTGCTCAAACCCCCGATCCGGTGGCTGTCCTGGCGGGATGTCCCAAAAAACTACTGCATATCTGTCGAGAATAGACTGTAGATCAGGATGCACCGTCCGCCCTGTATCTACTGCCTCTGAAGCCCGCAACTCTACTGCCCACTCTATATCTCCCTTGCGGAAAGTCGCCTCCATGCTGTGTGCCGATATTGTCTGGGGTGGATATGTGTTCTGCCCTCGTATCTTCTCATGCTTCCCCGTCTTGGGATCATCCCACTCCATCTCTAAGGCCTTCCAATCCGTTGTGACCTTCCCCAGAGTAATAAGCCACTGAACTCCCAATATCACATTGGTGTCCGGAATGTCCACCACAAAGAAGTGATCGGTCAATGTATAAGTGCCCATCGTCACTGATAACTCCGGTACATATCGAGCACATGCCATGGTCTAATCTCCTGGTACCAAAACAGAAAACCCATCAAAGCCCTCCGTCGGTATGCCTCTCCGCGCAACCATCTGGGCATCAATGAAGTTGTGGGTGGCCCCACTGTCGACTAAGACTGAAACCCGCTGTCCGCGCACTGTCCCCCGTACGTGCAATGTCAAATACTTGGGGACTCCTCGCAATGCTGCTAGAGCTCCCCCAGTAGGTGTGAATGATGTCCCACCTGCATCGGGTGGTGGAGGTGGTAAGGTACTCTGCGCTGCATAACATCCTCCTGCCTCCTCATCATCCTCCTCATCCTCTTCCCCGCTGCTCTCGGAGAAGACCTCTATGAAATGTGCCTTCCCTGCCGCACATTTGTGTCCCGGTGCCCACGGCTCCTGGCAAGTGAAGCATAATTGCTTCCGCCTCAGCTCTCTCCTGGCCTCATCATCCATCTGTCCTCGTCCCGGATTCGCCTTGGGAGGCGGAGCCCTCGTGTCCTTACCCTTAGGCTGGAAAGCCTGTCTCTGGGGATAAGGTGGTCGGGTCCTGGGCAAGACATCCTGTAAGTCTCGAGTCCTACTGATAGCATCCTGCAGTGTAGCCAGTCTGTTTGACCGTACTAGGCCACGAAGTGGCTCTGACAGCCCCTCCACAAACATATAGACCATCCGAGCTGTCGATAAGTCAGGTACCATCACTGAAACCCTCAAGAAATCCGAGATGTATGCTTCTGCACTCCCAGTCTGTTTGAGCTTGGTCGGCTCAACAAAATGCTGCTCCGGATCCCTCCTGTCAAAACGCTCTACCACTCTCCTGGTAAACTCGGCATATGTCGTCACTGTGGAATGCCCAAGTGTCGCCAATCCATGAAACCACCACTCCTGAGCCTCACCCTCTAAATGCAATGTAGCCATCTTAATGGCCTCCGTCTCCGACATCTGATTAAGCTGGAAATAGATGTCCAGCTTCTCCACCCAGGACTTTGCCGTAGTTTTTGATGAACCATCAAACATAGGCAAATGGAATCTACTAGCCGCACGGTGGTCATCACGGTGGTATCCGCGCCCCTTATGCTGGTGCTGCTCATGCTCAGGGGGTTTGATGCCGCATCGATACTGGAGATAGCGCTCAAAGGGGAGAGTATCCATGAATGCCTGGCCTAAGCCCTGCCACTCTGTAAAAACGGCTGCCCATTGAGCTGGACTCACCTCTCTCGGCGCTGTCGACCCCTCGTCCTCTACCAGGAAAGTAGGCATGGTGTGTCGCGTGGGTGTTGGATTGTCCCTCTGTGCACCTCCCCGCACGACTGTCCCTGTGTCTTCTGGCGAGAATGTGGGCATAGTGGATCGCTGAGCGGTCACAATGGGAATAGCATCGTGCACTGGTATGTGGCGAGACATGCCCGATCCTTCTCCGACCTGAAGAATTCTAGGGGGTTCTCTCTGACTGATCTCTATGGCTGAGAGCCTCTGTGATGTCTCCTGTATGTGACGGAGGACCGCCTCTTTAAACCTCACATCATCATCTGCCATTGGATTACGCTGTTCTGGGCCCTTCTCAGGCTGCTCTGCCTCTGAATCTGTCTCAGGTGGCTCCTGATCAGACTCACTTCCTCCGAAAGGAAACTTCCACCTATCATCAGCTTCTCTGCGTTCCTTCCGATAGATGTAGGGGTTATCCCCGGGCGTCATAGACTGCTAGAACCACAGGCTGAGCCAGATCTATGCTCTGATACCACTGTAATATCCCCAAAGGGAAATAACCAGTAATACACAGAAATATGCCAGACAGATATACATAAACAAATGCTGGAACCAGATAATAGATCAAGTACACATAGAATGCCAGAATACTAATCCATCTTATTAATCTCAGAACACATAGATAGGAGTACAAGATAATCAGAATGAGTGCACCTATCCTTGCCCGAGTGAAGTGGAGACCCTCTCAGATCTGAAAATGGCTACAAATAAGGACAACGTCCTAGCTGGCTGAAGAAGAGCTGCTGCTGGAATGCAATGGAGCTGCTGCTGGAATGCAATGGAGCTGCAACTGAAGATTGGAAGATGGCTGATCTCAATCCTCCAAACCCTCACCAATGAAAACGCTGTCTCTGCTAGTGACAGCGCAGAAACAGATGGAGTGCTGGTCACAAAACCTCCAGATGAATAGATCAGCCTCTCAAGACTAGGAATGCTGGAAAACGTTGTCAAGGCCCACTCACATGATCATGCTCATCAGATCAGCGTCCTCCCTGATGGATCTGTGTCTTATATGCTCAAATCTACTGGATCTGAAGCCTCTAATCCAGATCTGCGTCCTATCCCTCCAGATCTGTGTCCTCCTAGGTCAGATCTACTGTTATCTCTTCAGATCTATGCTGGATCTGCCAATATCTCCTCAGATCTGCAACCTCCAAGGCTGGATCTGATGTTATCTCTTCAGATCTAGGCTGGATCTGCCAATATATCCTCAGATCTGCAATCTCCCAGGCTGGATCTAATGCTATCTTTCCAGATCTGCACCCTACAGAACTAGATCTGCAAATATCTCCTCAAATCTGCAATCTCCAAGGCTGGATCTACCAATGTGTCTTCAGATCTGCGTCCTTCTTCCCCCTGGAACAACGTCCTCTCTCTAAGTCTGATCTGCATCCTTTCTTCCCCTGGGACAGCGTCCTTCCTCCCAAATCTGAACTGCGTCCTTCCTCCCCCTGAAACAGCGTCCTGCCACTAAGATCTGCGCAGTCACCAGAAGGGCCTCCTCCTCTCTAAATCTGCACCAGAACACTGCTGCTACTTGCCACTGAAACTGAAAGATGAAGCTCAGAAAATAACCTTACCAGGGCAGGCACTCGAAGTCCCCCGAGGCTAAGGGTGATACCAGAAATAACCTTACCAGGGCAGGCACTCGAAGTCCCCCGAGGCTAAGGGTGAGATCTCCGAACGGAGACACTCGATTGCACTAAACAGTGCTGCAGACCGACTAAACAACTGGCGTGCTGAAGCAGACAGAAGTCTAGCTCTCAATATCAATATCAAATCAAGCATCCCCAAATGAGGTGAGAACCCCACCTTTTATAATGCTAAACTCCCTCCAAAACCTTAACTGCGTCCTTCACTCTCCTTGGCCTGCGCAGTTAACCTTGGGTCAGCCTGATGCCTCCCCATCTTACTCATGTGGACCCCCAAGGCCCCCTCTCTAAGTTATAACGTCAATCAACTAGGAAAAGAACACTTTATTTATAAAGTGAGGTGACTAAAGTGAGGTGACCCTCTTATTTCTCACTTTATTTATTATTTCTAGCTAAAGCGGCAAAATAAAGCAAAAATGAAATATTCCAATTAGCAAGGCTAATTGGGAATATTACAGTCTCCCCCGGCAAAACGTTGCTTGTCCTCAAGCAACTGAAGTGATGGATGTTGTAAGATCCTCTCATCCTCCCAAGTGGCATCCTCATCCGGCAAATTCTTCCATCTCACCAGGAATTCTCTGATCTTCCTGCTCCGCAGCTGTCTCTCCCTAGTGTCAATAATAGCCTCCGGCTGTAACACCAAATGCCCCTCATCATCTGTATGCGGTAGCTCCTCGGTGACCCTCACATGCTGGCCCAGTGCCTTTTTCAGGCATGATACATGAAAGATGTTATGAATCCGGCTGCCTTGGGGCAGCTCCAACTCATACGCAACCTGCCCGATCCTGCGTATCACCCTGTATGGTCCATAAAAACGAGGCTTTGGCTTCTCCGCCCCCTTCTGCTTGAGCGAAGACTGTCGGTATGGTTGTAGCCGTAGGTAGACCAGGTCCCCTACCTCAAAGTGTCTCTCCATCCGACCCTTATCAGCATACAACTTCTGTTGATTCTGTGCTGTGGCTATGTTGTCCTTGAGAGCCCGGAGGATGTCTTGGCTCTCTTGGATCCATAACTTGGCTCGCGGAGCCCTGCTAACACCAAACATCATATCCACAAAAGATAGGGAATGATATCCATACAAAGCATAGAAAGGTGTCAGACCGATGGACATATGGTGGGTTGTGTTGTAGCAGTACTCGCCCAAATGTAGCCATTTCAGCCATGCTCTCTGCTGCCCACTGACGTAGTTACGCAAGTAGCCCTCCAGCCACTTGTTAACTATCTCCGTCTGCCCGTCCGTCTGTGGATGATAACTAGTGCTCGGTGTCAACTCTGTCCCCACTAGTCGAAAGAGCTCCTGCCAGAATCCACCCATAAAACGGCTGTCCCTGTCGCTGACAATGGTCTTGGGTAGACCATGCAATCTGAAAACCTCCCGGAAAAACAACTCTGCCACCTGTGCCGCTGTGTGATGTGCAGAAATGGCGAAAAAGTGAGCATACTTCGTTAGCCTGTCAACCACTACGAAGATGCAGTCCTTGCCCTGTACTGTGGGCAACCCCGTGATGAAGTCCATCGAAATACTCTCCCACTTCCCCTCCGGAATGGGAAGAGGCTGCAACAACCCCGCAGGATGACTCATCTCTCCCTTGTTCCGCTGGCAAACCTCGCACTCCGTGACATGCTGGAGTACGTCCTCCTTGAGGCCCTTCCATGCAAATCTCTCCCGGATGGCCCTGTACGTCTTGGTGAACCCCTGATGGCCCGCCAATGGTGAATCATGTGAAGCCTGGAGTATCTTCTCCTTGAGCTGAGATCCCTCAGTCAAGAAGATCCTGTCCCTGTAATAGATGACCTCATCGGCCACCCTGTATCTGCTATCCACTACCTGCCCATCCAGAACCTCGCATGCAAATCTATCTTTGGAGTATTCAACCAGTAGTCGAGCCTTCCAGTCAGCGTCCAGGCTCATGAGTGATAACGTGGCCGGTCTACGGGAAAGGGCATCAGCTACCACGTTATTCTTCCCCTTGACATACTCTATGTCAAAGTCGTAAGCCTGGATCTTGCTGATCCACTTCTGCTGCCTCTCTTGCAACTGCTTCTGCTCCAGAAAGTACCTCAGGCTGTTATGATCTGTCCTCACCCTGAATCTGCCACCTACCAGGTACTGCCGGAATTTGGCCAATGCATGCATGATGGCCAGCATCTCCTTGTCATATATGGGATATAGCCTCTCATGTGGAAGGAGCTTCCGGCTCTCGAACGCAATCGGATGACCCTCTTGCATCAAAACTGCACCAATCCACTCTCCTGATGCATCGCACTCTAGGACAAAGGGCTGCGTAAAATCTGGCAACGCTAACACGGGACAACTGCTCATCACCTCCTTGAGCTTGTCAAAAGCTCGCTGTGCTGTGTCCGACCAACTGAATGCCCCCTTCCTCGTCAACTCCGTGAGGGGTGCAGCAAGCTGAGAGAAGCCCTTGACGAACTTCCTGTAGTAGGTGCAGATACCAATGAACCCTCGAAGTTCTGTTATATTCCGTGGCTCTGGCCAGTCCCTGATAGCCCTGATCTTCTCCTCGTGGACTCTCACCCCGTCTACTCCTATAATGTGTCCCAGATACAGCATCTCCGTCAACCCGAACTCACACTTGGAGAGCTTGGCAAAGAACTGCTGCTCCTCCAAAATGTGCAAGACCGTCTCAATGTGCTGGAGATGCTCCTCCCAAGTCCTGCTGTATATAAGGATATCATCAAAGAAAACCAGCACAAACTTCCTCAGATGATCCCTGAAAATGTGGTTCATACAAGACTGGAAAGTAGCGGGTGCATTGGTCAACCCAAATGGCATGACCAGAAACTCAAAGTGCCCATAATGACACCTGAAAGCGGTCTTGGGAATGTCCTGTTCCCTCATGCGTATCTGATGGTACCCGGATCTCAAATCAATTTTTGAGAAGAACCGTGCTCCTCTCAACTCATCCATCGGCTCGTCGATCCTGGGGATGGGGTACCTGTTCTTCAGGGTCTTCTTGTTCAGAGCCCTGTAATCAATGCACATGCGTAATGTGCCATCCTTCTTCTTCACCAGCACTACTGAAGAAGCAAAAGAGGCCAGTCTTTGAGTCAAAGATATGACCAAGAACGACAAACTCTGAATGGCCGCTCTATCTCATCCCGATAGGCCTTGGGATGCCTATGTAGTGTGGTGATCCCGGCTGTATCCCTGCTCCAAGCTCGATCGTGTGCCAAGACCCCCGTCCGGTGGGTATCTGTGGGATGTCCCCAAAAACTACTGCATATCTGTCGAGAATAGACTGTAGATCAGGGTGCACCGTCCGCCCTGTATCTACTGCCTCTGAAGCCCGCAACTCTACTGCCCACTCTATATCTCCCTTGCGGAAAGTTGCCTCCATGCTGTGTGCCGATACTGTCTGGGGTGGATATGTGTTCTGCCCTCGTATCTTCTCATGCTTCCCCGTCTTGGGATCATCCCACTCCATCTCTAAGGCCTTCCAATCCGTCGTGACCTTCCCCAGAGTAATAAGCCACTGAACCCCCAATATCACGTTGGTGTCCGAGATGTCCACCACAAAGAAGTGATCGGTCAATGTATAGGTGCCCATCGTCACTGATAATTCTGGTACATATCGAGCACATGCCATGGTCTGATCTCCTGGTACCAAAACAGAAAACCCATCAAAGCCCTCTGTCGGTATGCCTCTCCGCGCAACCATCTGGGCATCAATGAAGTTGTGGGTGGCCCCACTGTCGACTAAGACTGAAACCCGCTGTCCGCGCACTGTCCCCCGTACGCGCAATGTCAAATACTTGGGGACTCCTCTCAATGCTGCTAGAGCTCCCCCAGTGGGTGCGAATGATGTTCCACCTGCATCGGGTGGTGGAGGTGGTAAGGTACTCTGTGCTACATAACACCCTCCTGCCTCCTCATCATCCTCCTCATCCTCTTCCCCGCTGCTCTCAGAGAAGACCTCTATGAAATGTGCCTTCCCTGTCGCACATTTGTGTCCCAGTGCCCACGGCTCCTGGCAAGTGAAGCATAATCGCTTCCGCCTCAGCTCTCTCCTGGCCTCATCATCCATCTGTCCTCGTCCCGGATTCGCCTTGGGAGGCGGAGCCCTCGTGTCCTTACCCTTAGGCTGGAAAGCCTGTCTCTGGGGATAAGGTGGTCGGGTCCTGGGCAAGACATCCTGTAAGTCTCGAGTCCTACTGATAGCATCCTGCAGTGTAGCCGGTCTGTTTGACCGTACTAGGCCACGAAGTGGCTCTGACAGCCCCTCCACAAACATATAGATCATCCGAGCTGTCGATAAGTCAGGTACCATCACTGAAACCCTCAAGAAATTCGAGATGTATGCTTCTGCACTCCCAGTCTGTTTGAGCTTGGTCAGCTCAACAAAATGCTGCTTCGGATCCCTCCTGTCAAAACGCTCTACCACCCTCCTGGTAAACTCAGCATATGTCGTCACTGTGGAATGCCCAAGTGTCGCCAATCCATGAAACCACCAATCCTGAGCCTCACCCTCTAAATGCAATGTAGCCATCTTAATGGCCTCCGTCTCCGACATCTGATTAAGCTGGAAATAGATGTCCAGCTTCTCCACCTAGGACTTTGCCGTAGTCTTTGATGAACCATCAAACATAGGCAAATGGAATCTACTAGCTGCACGGTGGTCATCACGGTGGTATCCGCGCCCCTTATGCTGGTGCTGCTCATGCTCAGGGGGTTTGATGCCGCATCGATACTGGAGATAGCGCTCAAAGGGGAGAGTATCCATGAATGCCTGGCCTAAGCCCTGCCACTCTGCAAAAACGGCTGCCCATTGAGCTGGACTCACCTCTCTCGGTGCTGTCGACCCCTCGTCCTCTACCAGGAAAGTAGGCATGGTGTGTCGCGTGGGTGTTGGATTGTCCCTCTGTGCACCTCCCCGCACTACTGTCCCTGTGTCTTCTGGCGAAAATGTGGGCATAGTGGATCGCTGAGCTGTCACAATGGGCATAGCATCGTGCACTGGTATGTGGCGAGACATGCCCGATCCTTCTCCGACCTGAAGAATTCTAGGGGGTTCTCTCTGACTGATCTCTATGGCTGAGAGCCTCTGTGACGTCTCCTGTATGTGACGGAGGACCGCCTCTTTAAACCTCACGCCATCATCGCATTGGATTACGTTTGTTACAGGCCCTTCTCAGTGCTCTGCCTGCGAAATCTGTCTCGGTGGCTCTGATCGGGAATCGCTTCCTGGCAGAAAACTTCCACCTATCCTCTCGGCTTCTCGTTCCTTAGGTAGATGTAGGGGGTTATCCCCGAGGCGTCATGGGTGCTAGCATACAGGTGGGCCAGGATCTGTGCTACGTACCACTTTATAATATCCCAAAGGAAATAACCGATAATACACGAAAATATGCAGGCAGGATATACATAAACAAATGCGGGAACCAAAACAGGATAATAGAATCAAGGACATAGAATGCCAGAAAACTGAGCCATTTTATTAATCTGAAAGTACATAGAGAGGAGTACAAGAAAATCAGAATGAGTGCACCTATCCTTGCCTAGGCAAGTGGAGACCCTCTCAGACAAATAATGGCTGCAACAAGGACAGCGTCCTAGCTGGCTGAAGAGCACTGCCTTCCTAAGATGGGGGTTAACTTCAAAGGCCATAGACGGCTAGCACCACAGTCGAGCGATCTATGCTCGGGATACCATCAGAATCCCTGTAAGGAAATAACTAGTAATACACAGAAATATGCCAGACAGATATACATAAACAAATGCTGGAACCAGATAATAGATCAAGTACACATAGAATGCCAGAATGCTAAGCCATTTTATTAATATCAGAACACATAGATAGGAGTACAAGATAATCAGAATGAGTGCACCTATCCTTGCCCTAAGCAAGTGGAGACCCTCTCAGAACAGATAATGGCTACAAATAAGGACATCGTCCTAGCTGGCTGAAGAAGAGCTGCTGCTGGAATGCAATGGAGCTACAAACTGAAGACTGGAAGATGGCTGATCTCAATCCTCCAAACCCTCACCAATAAAAACGCTGTCTCCGATCATGCTCATCGACTCGTCCTCCCCGATGGACTGCTGCCCCATATGCTCGCATCTACCGGATTCGAAGCCTCCAATCCAGATTCCATCTCATCCCCTCCGCATCTCGCGTCTCCTAGGTCGATTTCCACCGTTATCTCTTCGCATCTATGCCGGATCCGCTATCCCCTCGTATCCGCAACCTCCAAGGCCGGGATCTGATGTTATCTCTTCCGTACCCAGGTTGATCTGCCAATATCTCCTGAGATCGCAACTCCCAGGCTGGATCTAATGCTATCTTTCCAGATCTGCACCCTACAGAACTAGATCTGCAAATATCTCCTCAGATCTGCAATCTCCAAGGCTGGATCTACTAATGTGCCTTCAGATCTGCGTCCTTCTTCCTCCTGGAACAGCGTCCTCTCTCTAAGTTTGATCTGCGTCCTTCCTTCCCCTGGGACAACGTCCTTCCTCCCAGATCTGAACTGCGTCCTTCCTCCCCCTGAAACAGCGTCCTGCCACTCAGATCTGCGCAGTCACCAGAAGGGCTTCCTCCTCTCTAAATTTTTGACCAACTGCCTTGCTGGGCCCCAAAGATGGGCCTGAGAAAATAACCAGGCGAGGCTTTCAAAGTCCCCGAAATGGTGATACCGAGAAATAACCTTAGATTTTATAAGGCTTTCCGAAGTCCCAAGGGCTAAGGTGAGATCTCGAGCAGAACCTCGTTGCACTAAGCAGTCTGTGACCGACTAAACAAGCCCAGGCGTCTTTGAAACGGACGAAGTCTAGCTCTCAATATCAATATCAAATCAAGCATGTCCAAATGAGGTGAGACCCCACCCTTTATAATGCTAAACTCCCTCCAAAACCTTAACTGTGTCCTTCACTCTCCTTGGCCTGCGCAGTTAACCTTGGGTCAGCCTGATGCCTCCCCATCATACTCATGTGGACCCCCAAGGCCCCCCCTCTAAGTTATAACGTCAATCAACTAAGAAAATAACACTTTATTTATAAAGTGAGGTGACTAAAGTGAGGTGACCCCTCTTATTTCTCACTTTATTTATTATTTCTAACTAAAGCAGCAAAATTAAACAAAAATGAAATATTCCAATTAGCAAAGCTAATTGGGAATATTACATTGTCTAAATTGATTCACTTTAATTATTAATTTCCCTAAGTTAGACTTAGGGTCTCCATTAAAATAATTAATTATTTGAATAAATTAGGCTCCGGGTGGAATTTCTCCAAACGATTTTTGGGTTTTGGAGATCTCATATGTTCTAGCCCCTCCACAAAGTTTCGGAGCTAAAACACATCTGATGCTACCCCAAATATCAACATCATCGTCTACCATCAAATACTAAAGGTTGGGATTTGTGTCACTCTTGATGAATCTCAATTGCTGCAAGTAGCTTCCAATCCAACCATACCACACTCTAGGAGCTTGCTCGAGACTCTATAGAGCTTTCTTCAGCCTGCACACATTTGTGCACCTCTCATGTGTCTAGAGGCCCTCTGGTTGTTCTATATATACCTCCTCCTCTATCACCCCATTCAAGAAAGCTATCTTGATGTCTATCTCGTGAATATGCCATCTCATCTGTTCTGCTAGATATACAACTGATCTGATAGATGTATATATGGAAATTGGGACGAAGGTATCCTCGTAGTCTATCCCTTCTTTCTATGCATACCCCTTTGCCCAGAGACTAGCCTTGTACTTTTCCACGCTGTCGTTTGCAGCATACTTGATCTTGTATATCCATCGAGAGCCCACAACTTACCTTCCCTCAGGCCTCGACACTACCTCCCATGTAGGTTTTAACCCTGTACAGAAATTATCTGCAAACAAACTCTTAAAACAAAAAATAAAAAATAGCGAGAGCATAAAACATAAAACAAATATCCACATATATTTTCCCCTGGATCCCAAAATCAGGACTACCAACTTGATTTTTCATTATATTCCTTTCAATGTTACAACACCTATATATGCATGCTGAAGCATTGATAGAACCCAATCCATTAACCTTGGATTAGAACATAACCATAGTTCCCTTGATCGGATCTTCAAAATACCATGGGAAGAAAACCATCATGCCCAAAACCATGTGCAAATCCATGCACAAAACCATAGGTAGGTCCGCCCACCTAATCAGGCGCTGCCCCAAAACCCATGCAGGGGGGCTATCGACCCCCTGCAAACCCCCTGACAGGGGGGGCTGCGCCTCCCTTCTGACCCCCCTGCTGGGCCCAGCACAAGCGTAGGGGGGCTTGCCGCCCCCCTTTTACGCCCTGCTTCCCACCTGCAGTTATTCATGGAAAGAATATAACACACACCCAACATCCAAAACATCATTCGTCATGATAGAACTATACTCTTCTACCATGGAATCTATCCACACCCGATGTTGTGCGGCCTCCTAATAGCTAGAAGGTTCTTCAACCTGTGTCACCAAAGCTTGGTACCTGTCTGGCTGCTTGCATTCTCTTTTTTTCATCCTAGGATATCCAATGAACTCCTCTACATCTCTCAATGTTTAACAAACTTCCCTACTAGTTCGACCACCTCCTCATCCTCCCTCAGATACTCCGTCTGCTATGAACTCATTGGATCCTCTGCACTTGAGGATATGTTGGTACTGGTAACAATACTAGATCTATAATACCCCTTCCTAAATTATTTTTGTACAGGATTTATTTCTATGTTTTAGGGGCCAATTTTGGTGAAGTTAGGGCCCATTTGATTTTCATTAGAAGACTTAGGATTTAGAAGTTAGTTAATTTTATGTTATGTTGTTTTTTTGGGTGATGTATAGGGACCACCCACACATGAAATACACACTCCCTAAGTAACTAGTTCGAAAAGCATGAGTGGGAAAAGCGTAGGCTTGGTGAGGGACCCATGATGGAGGGAAAAGGCAGGAAAAAGGCTCAACGAAGGTTATAAAAGGAAGGAAGCTCACTTAATTTGGCATTCTTGTCTGATCGATTTTATCTCTGTTGTTCGAGCTGCTTAGCCAGGTCACTTGTTGTTTAGCACGCGTTTTCCAAGCGGAGAACTCACTCATTCTTCAGGGGACTTCGAGTGCCACCCTAGATTGGTTCATCCATTGTCATCTAAGGGAGTTTCACCGAGTTATCTTCAGCATTTTCATTGAGTTTGCTCGAGCAGTGTGTATTTCTGGAGGACGAAGTAGTGTTTCTTGTGTGCTATTTCAACTCTATTCCGGAGGTCTATTACTGGGGGGATTTTGGAGGAGGCTCAATAGTTTTCTAAGCTATTGGGAGAGTTTGGAGGCTGGAAGTGATAGCTATATTTAGGAGCCAATTTTCAATCACTGGGGCCAGTGGAGAGCAGAGAAGTTGGGTACATGTGGGAGTTAGTGTCAGCCATTTGGGTTGATGATTACTGGGAGAAATAAGGGAAGTGTTGGTGGAGTTGTTTTCTGCATTATTGGAGTATTTTGGAGTATTTTGCCAGTGATTTTGTAGACTGCGTGCTTCAGCGGTCAATGGGGAGCGTAGGGCCTATTGGAGGTCAACTTTGGAGGGTCTTGATCAGGAAAAACCATTTCTTGGTTTTGGTTGGGTTGGCTTGAGGAGTCCACGAGTAATTGTGCAGAAATGTTTGAGCACCAGATGTGGGATTTTCAGCCATTCCTTTGCAGCAACTAGTGCAAAACTGTTGGGACAACGCAGATCTTTAGCTGTGCAGTTTTTGGTTTATAGTTGTTTCACTTGGGTTTTTCCCTGCTTGCCAAAAAGGAAAGCCCAGGTACATTTTGTATATATATTTGTACTCTTTCTCATTTCTATAATAAAATGGCTCAGTTGCTTCCATGTTTCTAATTGTTCTGGGTATTTACTGCATTGTTTGAAATTTTTATGGAGAAAATATATTATATTTTTGCATAGCACTATTTTTTCTATTTTGGAACATTACAGTGGTGTCCGAGCTTAGATCTTGGCTCAGTTGTGGGAGGACTTTCATATGAGAGAGGAGGATAGACAATATATTACTTATAGAAAACAAAGGTATCAGAGCAAAGAGAAGGAGCTAGAGATCGCTCGAGACACTATGGATCGTGGAAAGGAGGTGACAGTAGAAGACATGGGAGAGCCCAATGGAAAGGAAGAGATGGTGTTTGACAGTCTCTTGAAAGCCATAAATGATTTAGCGAAGGGGCAGAAAGAAGTGTTAAATTAGATCAAGATGCAGAACCGGGAGTGGAGCACTCATCAATATTTTCTATTTGGAGAGACTTCCAGAGACTCTCAGCAGTATGATCAACCTTTACCTACTGTGCAACCACATTCTTCTATTTCCTGCCCTTAGCATCGAATGAACAAGTAGGAGTTGATGAGGGTGATAGTTTTAGAGTATGACAGTCCATTGGGGAGGATTTCAAAGCAACACTATCTTTCAAATATTATTGACATCTTAAGCAGAATGAGAGGGGAAGGAGCTATGGAGGCCAGGACACATAGAGCTCTGAGTTGTAGCATACAATTGGGAGGATGTTCCTCCCCAGTTATGATCGCACTACCAAGTGCAAAACTCGTGCTTGGGTATAGAAGCTCGACACATATTTCCAGCTCAATAGGATGACGGAGGTAGAGGCCATTAAAATGGCCATTTGCATTTGGAGGGAGAGGCACACGATTGGTGGTTTCATGGCTTGTCTACTTTTGGGCATGCCAGCGTGACTGCCTATGAGGATTTCACGTAGAGAGTAGTGGAGCATTATGCCAGCGTGACTGCCTATGATGATTTCATGTAGAGAGTAGTGGAGCATTTTGATCGAGAGGATTCGGAGGCTCGCTTCAAGGAGCTAACCTGGCTTAGACAAACAGGACATCCATAGCATTATGTTTCGAGGTTCTTGCGAGTTTCAGTCATGGTGCTTGATTTTTTGGATGCTAGGAGGGTGTATATATTTGTAGAGGGATTGATGGAACCATTGCGTGAACTAGTGATGTCACACATATACTCCACTCTACTGGTGGCTATGACTTGCACAAGGGATTTGCAGGGGCCATCCCCAAGACTTGGGCACCTTTTCCATCACACACTCCCCACCCACAGAAAGGGGGTGATACCAGAACACCACCAGCGCCCAAAGCGGCTCTAGGGAGAGGAAAGTTGGATGATGATACTAGGAGAGACCTCAAGAGGAGGAAGTTGTATTTTACATGTCAGGAGTCGTGGGCACCAAGTCATCGGTGCACAGTAGGAAATACCCACTATATCAAAGTTTTCTTAGACATTGATCAGGAGGATGAGCTAGAGTTGGAGCTCGATGGAGGAGACTGCGAGGGGCCATCAAAGATAGCACCACCACCACCACCTCCACCAGGAGGAGCATATTTTACACCATCTAGGGGAGTCCTTGCAAGTTATCCAAATTTCTGACCATGAGGATCTAAGGCATTGTGCAGGGGCAATGTGTCTCAGTCTTAGTTGATGGTGGGGCCACCTACAATTTTATTGATGCTCAAATGGTCCAAAGGAGAGGTAACACCACTTACAAAGTTTGCGAGGTTTTCAGTGCTAGTACCATGGGACAAGACTATGCAATGTAATTGATATGTTCCTGCTTTGACAGTGACCATGGGGAACTATTCGATGATAGACCATTTCTTTGTGGTGAATGTACCAGACACCAATGTGGTGATTGGTGTCAAATGAATATATTCCCTTGGCCAAGTTACCACAGACTTGAGGCAGCTCGTGATGGAGTTTACTGGACTGGATCGTAATCTAGTAGTTCTACGGGGTATGTACTCATATCCCCCACAAATATTGGTAAGCTAGTAGTTCTAAGGGGAAACATGCTTTTGACGGTGTCTTATGATCACCCATGCTTAATGTCAGGTCATAAAATCAACAAGTAATAAAATATGAAAATTTTAATCTAAATGTAGCTAATCTATCATGAGAAATATCATATGTGGTTAGTTCTAATGCAAAAATAATTATACAATGCATCCTACTCGAACATGCATATAGTACATTATCAAGTATCAAAGAAAGGAGTGATGCGACTTATTTTGACTCATTGAGTCCAAAGTTCGTCATTGAATTTAGCAATGTAGTAATAGTCATCACCAAATTTCCCATGAATCTTGACGGGAGCCGAATATTTTTCCACTAAGACCAAGTCCCCTACTTTATATTACTTTTTAGGCTTCCACCTTTTTATTGGTTTGTGAGTTGGCCTTTTCAAGTTACGAACCTCTTGTGAAGGGATAATGGGAGAAGGTTTCTCAATGCCATGTGCTTCATAATAGGGCCTAGGCTCAATCACATGAGATAGGTAGGTGGGTTCCCTATGAAGGATAAAATGGTTTCCATTGTATTGAGGGATAGTAGCATATGATAGGTCCATTTGAAGATGACCCTCAACAGTGGCTCCCCATTTCCTAGATAGCAACATTCCCCACATATCAGGAATATCAATGACAACAATATCCATGAGAAGGGATATGTCAGGGTTCCTAGCCAAAAAGACCGTAAGATCTTTAATGAGGTCCTCCACTTCCATATTTTTGGAGTTAAATCCACACACCTTCTTGTATGGTCAGGTGATTCTGAGACCCAATTGATTCATAACAGTTGAAGGCATGTTTTTTTCGAAAGCCCCTCAGTCAAACATACAATTATGGAGATAAAGGTCATTGATAGCCAAAGTGAGCACAAAAGGTCCGTGTCTGGGGTTACGATCAGGAATGTTAATGTTGCTCAAAAAGGTTAGCAATCTCTTTCAAACGGACAAATACGGTCATCTTCCCAATAGCGACATCTATATCAATGTTGAGCCCAACATGCTTTCCCTTTTCTTTCTTTTTGGTGCTTCCTCCATTTTGAGGGCCCTTTTTAGGTTTAATTTTAGTTTGGGAATCCTTTTTTGGAGGATCTCTTGAAAGGGATTTCTCTTTGGGAGGCTCTTTATAGGGGACATTTTTGGGAGGATCTTACTTAGGAAAACACTTTCCTTTGTTAGGTTCTTTGGAGGTTGTGGGGTCTTCGTTATTGTCTCTTCGTTAATATTGGACCCCACTGAATCTTCCACTCCGCTCTTCTGCATTTAGAATAGTTTCCTTTTTGTCCTCTTTGGTTTTGACCTCATTGATGGGAGGCTGTGTGCATGAACCCCCAAGTAGAATGTTGAATACATCATATTCTACAAGGTTAGTCTACTCGTTTTTTTCATCAACATCACTCTCATCACTCTCACTAGCCTCATCTCGAGAGTGTGAATCTTGGTCCACTGCATTGGTTGGAGCCAAGGTGTTTGGGACTTGAGATGAACTAGGCCTATCTTCCTCACTTTGCTTTCTTGGAAAACGTTTCCCTTTTGGAACATAACTTGACCTTTGGGCCTTCTCCAAAGCAGCAATTTTGTTGATGACAACTCGATCTCGCAGATGGAGTTCCTAAGTAAGCCTTTCCATATTCTTGAGGATAGCCAGAAGGGTTTCGTCGTGTTAATCCTTTGATTTCTCCTTCTTAATCTCAGTTTTGTCTTTTGGGAGGTCATCAACATTCATTTGTGAGATGCGAAGGTTTTCTTCAATTTGCATTGCCATCTCTTTAGCTTCGGCCAATGTGGAGGGTTTCTTGTCTCTCAAGCAATAAGTTAGGTGGCCCCCTACAGCTTTGAAACTTTTCGAGGATGTTGGCATCAAAGGGATTTAGGTAGTCAGGGATATCCCAAACAACCCTATCAAACTTTTGAATGAATTCTCGAATGTCTTCCCTTCCCCTTGCTATTTGATAAACCTTTTCAACATTGAAGATCCCTTGGGAATTGTGTGACCACCTTTTCATGAATAGGTCTTCAAATTTGACAGAGTCATCAATGAATCGTGGGGGAAGACTAAGGTACCATTCTCTAGCTTGTCCCTCGAGTGATAAAGAAAAAGCATCATGATCCTATCTTTTTCAAAGATCATTTTAGAGGACAGGCACCCATAAAATTCTTCAACGAAGTCACGAGCACTCATAGTGGCATATCCTTTGAACCCGAGCAACCATCAATTGTATTTTTCAGGTAATGGTTTGGGATCATCACTCAGCTTCAAAGGAGAAAATACACTAAGAAAATGTCTTTTACTTTTGGTCATCTTCTTTTTGTCAGTGCTAGAAGTCTCTATCATTTTGGGAGTGGGGTCACTGAATTTTTCAAACTTAAGAAAGAGAGCGGTTCCAAAAAGTGATGGTTCACACTTTCTTCTCGCAGCACCCTAGTTAAGGGAGCAATATTGTCACCTTCAAGCAAACTAGGGGTTTTGACAATGAATGGAGTCGCCAGAGGAATAATGAGAGTGTCATCAATGAATCAATTCAAATGATTCACTAGGGAGGCAGACATGCTTCCTCCTCGACAACGACCCCATAAATGTTACCACTCAAACTAGCAAGGGACCTAAGAGGGGTTCCTTAGAGTGTAACTGCTAGGTTAAGGGAAATAATCGAGACTTAGCCCACTGTCACCACAGCTAAGGCTCGTTGTTATTTACCGACTTTCACCGATGGGAGGAGTCCCAATGTTTTTTGGGAAGCCACTTATAAAGGATATATCAATGGATAGATGAAAAGTGACTCCTTAAACCGTTTCCCAAGGAAGATGCGAAGAGTGAAACTTGCTTGCTTTTCATGCAAGGGGATTGATCTTTTAGGGGAAAGGGGTGAGGATTGGAGGGTAAGGATGAAGGGTACAACTTGTAGAGGTACTTCCTGATCCCTAAAATATTATAAGAACTTAGATTCCCAAATATCCCTTGATGATTAATCTTTTATAGGAAATGGGACCACACGAGACCAAGTGGACCTAGCCCAGGTTCGGGGATGGAATATAGAAACCAATGATGTTCTTATTGGACAAGGTGAGGGGAAAGGATCAAATAATAAATTTTGCTTCAAAGGTAAAATTGATCCTTCTAGGTTCTAGCCTTGGGGATACCTGGGCAAAATATGGTCCTAGATCTAGGGCTTGAGGTTCCCAGAGATTCGAGAATTGCCTCAAATTTGGAGAGTGATGGGACCCACAAGTGCAGTAGCCTCTACGAGATCGAAGTTTTCCTGTGGTTGAATTCCTGGTAAATTGAAGCCCTATGTGACCTATTAGGGATAGACCTAGGGAAAAGGGGGAAAAGGTAAGAAAGAAGGGGGAAATTACCACCCTTTTTAGGTACCAGTGCCCGATTCCCTTGGGGATATGGAGTCAAGGATGAGAATGATTCAGAATTCAATTTCTTGATCAAGGAAGCTCGAAAAGTCAACTCTGTCCAATGTTAAGGGAAAAAAGAATAAAAGTGACCTTCAAGCATTTATACTTCATACAAATGGTGCAACATTATCGAGACAAAACAATCTGTATGGCATTTCATTCATCTAACAATGGCCCATACATTAAACAAGAAAAATAGACAATTAATTCCACATTCCAATCATGTCGCAACTAACACTAGTTATAGCAAAGTTCAACAATATGCAACAAGAAAAATATATCATTAAAATTTACTTACAATGTTAGAGAGTATATCCAACCAACATCACATTTGCAAAAATGAAGCTCCAAGATTTAAGAAAAAAAAATGGCCCAAATCTATACATCAAAATTGATCCATCATCCAAAATAATCCTCCATGAAGAAATACAAAGTTCTCTAAAGATAGAGAAATCCCAAGTGAAGTGATGATCCAAATGAATCCAACTAACATTAATTTATACCCCTTTTAGGAGTTCGAATTAGCTCATGAGCCTACATTAGCTCCTAATATTAAAATAATGTGCAAATAAAATAACTTTTTGTGACAAGCCCACCAAACTAACTTACAAAACGAAATAACAAGGCTCTGTGGAGGTCAAATAATAATATGTGCATGTCGTGGGGCCCTCCGAAGGCCTAATAATCTCCATAAGTGCCATAATGATGAATAAACTCCTAAAAATATGATTGACAAGGGGGTGGCCCTTTGTTATCCAAATAGTAGACCTGTGGTTCTCCCAGTGGGTGTGGGGGCACACAAATGACCCCATGGGCCTATATATGAGTCGACAAGGCCTGTAGATCCTTTGCAAGGGCTCAAGTGATGGAATGAATGTTACCTTGCATTGTATAAGTTTCGGGACACTTGCCAAGAGTGTTGGGCTCCTGTGGGGCATAATGTACCAAGTACATCATCATCATCCCAAAAGTGGATAGCTAGTAGTCTCTGAACATCGATGGGGATCCGTGGAGTGTTGCTTGCTAATGTGGAGGCCCATGGCTCTCTATGCATACCCTATATGACCCAATGTAGCCCTCTGGGGGGTTAGGACCCCATATATGGAGACCAAACCCAAATGGAAACCAACTATAATCATGTATAAGATCCAATGCCTCCCCTAGGCTTCCTGTACAACAAGTCATTAGAGTAATCGTGTAAAAGAGCTTACAAATCATGGATAACAAAGTGGGTGCTTCAAAATGGCATGCCCTTCTGTAGTGGACTTTGGCATGTGTTAGTGTCTTCATGCTCCAAAGGGGGTTAGCCAAGTACCTTATTAGTGGTTTCAACCCTTAAAGGGGATAATATGTCCCAGGTACATTCCTCCAATGGGGGTGGTAGGTGATAAATAAGTGAAATGGAGTAGGGAATGAGAGGGGCAATCCCAGGCCACATATTGGAGTATAGGGGCAGTCAGATAATGGGAAGCCCACACTAGGGTATATATTGTGTAGGTGGGAGAAATCATGGTACATGAGGTTCCCCAACCTTGACTTTTCCACCCTTATTTATATGATGCTTTCCTTTTATGAATTTTCTTTAATTAATTGCTCGGGGCTCAAAGGATAAGAGCATAATGTGTGAGATATAGCAGTGATTACCCCCTTAAGGTAGGGCAGTTCATTTCCCTCCAGGGGTTGGGGAAATCATGGGTTCCTGAATGACAAAGGAGGCTCATCTAGGGCCCTATGGAACTAGGGTGATGACCATGGGTATGGGGTAGAGCTCATGCATTGGCTTTTTCCCATGTGATAACAATTTTTTGTGCTTACTATGTTTTGCATTTTGTGGTACAATTTCCTATTAAGTGTGGCCAATTATGCTTTTTCTTTTTCTTTTAGTTTCTTCAACCTCGAGGGCATCATTCCAAGCTTGACTCAAGGTGGGGGCAAGGTGATAGGAAGGTTGACACTATGTGGAACTAGGTGGGAGAAATGATGAATGGGGGTATAGTGAGTGGAAAGGGAATAATATATGCAGATAAGGGAGCGAGACAACGCACCCAAAGTCGGGGTTTCCCCAGTCGTAACACCCTATAACCAGATGGTCAATAAATGAGATCCCACGGGACTAAGATCCAAAGGTAACATCCAAAAGAGATCAATGGGACAGGAGCACAAACTAATTCCACTCTTTCCGCCAAATCCCCCCATCAATCCATGTCGAGAAGTATCCATGATAAGTAAACCCAATACTCAATTACAAATGAAAAGACATACCTTTAGATTCGGGAGGTCCACCTTCAAACATACGATCAATATATATGGGTGAGGGACCACATAGCTAGCTCAGGTGGTGGAGAGATGACACAATGAGCTACAAGAAGGCTGTAAGGGGTTGCTGGCTGCTGGCTGAGGTCCACCATGGAGAAAAAATTATCCTAGGGATATCACGCATGAAGTGGTGGGTAACAACTAGTATGTTCTCCATCTACTATCCATCGACTTCTCCATATAATTTCTAAGTGGGACTCCAACGACCAAGATTAAATATTAATCAATGGTTGAGATTATTTCCTTTTCGATCCATGTGAGTTTCTAGATAATTCACAACTTTTCTCAATTAATACTGATTAATTAATCCCTTTTCTTAAGTTTAGACTTAGGAAATATTTAAAAATAAGTTAACATTCTAATTGAGATACTTCTAGGTGGAATTTCTAGAATGATTTCTGTGCTATGGAGAACTCTTGTGCTTTAGCCTCTCCACAAAGTTTTGAGACTAAAACACCTCTGATTCTATGATAACTAACACTCCCTCTTAACATGGAAGGTGTTCTAGTGTTGGACTATTGCTACAACACCCTATCTCTGTTTCACCCTTTGTCACGCTGTTGATTCCTGGCCACTGTGACTGGCTAACATTTCCCATCAACCACTGTGCAACTTTGATGTTGCATTTGTGTTGCTACTAACCTTGCTAAACTGCTTCCAACTCTGCATCTACATTGCAACTCCTTCTCAGTTGTTGTTTTTGTAACTGAAACAACTGCAACTGAGACTTCAAAAATAATGAATCAACTGTGTCTGTTGCAGCTATCTCTTGAGTCCCGACTGCTACTAGCCATTGCACTGTCCAACGAAGAATCTGCGTTGATGTTGATTTTGCACTATGCCACTTTGCACTGCTTCCAACACTGCACTACGCTCCTTAACACCTAACTACTACTAGTCTGCAACTGTCACTCTCGAATCTTACTTCATTACTGACATTGACCCATCCTGCTATTGAATACTCTGGGCCCCCATAGCAAGGTAATTATCCATGAAGTGGACACCTTAAGGATCTTGCCCATGTTTATGTTTCTCTGGGGCTATAGTTCCATATCACCCCACCTCTCTCCTAAGGGTATAGTTCCAAACATAGAAAACTCTTCCTCTGGCCTAAAGGACAACTTGTCTATCTCAACAAATGTTGTCGCCTGGTCTTGCTTCTCTTGCTTGTCCTTCTTCCTAAGAGGACATTGCGTACTATAGTGGCCAAGTTCGCCACACTAGAAGCACTTAACTTTTGACATGTCCTTCTTCTTCCTTTTCTCCCCCTGCCCCTGACTGGGACCCTTGGATGTTAGGGACACAATCTCCTCTTCACCCTTCACCCCCTTGCTAATGCTTCCGCTAATGGTACTTTTTAACAAAACACACCTCAACTCCTACTGCTGTAGATCAGACCAAAATTTGTCCCATCTAGGGAATGTGTCTCTACCCAAAATACTTTGGAAAAACACCTTCCACTCCTCTGAGACATTATTCAATGCCGATCGTACAAGATATGTAGGTTGAAGTGCCTCCCCAACTATTGCTATCTGATCTCAGACCTCTTGAATCCTAGTGAGATAGGAATCTATGCCCTCACGCTTCGTCATCCTAATGCACCTCAGCTTCTCTTGCAGGAACATCTTCTACTGCTTAGAAGTGTTCTGGTACCGTTGGATGAGAGCTTCCCATATTTCTTTGGCAGTTCCTTTCTCTGCCACATGTGAGACTACATGATCTCGGACTCCATCTAGGATTAGTCTTTGCCATTTCCTTCCTATATTCATTGAGCTGATCATTGTCCTGGGGTATTGCTACAACTTTGTCGACATATGCTTTCAGGCCATGTTCATCCAATAAGAAAGACATCCTTTCTTCCTGATGACAAAATTGGGGGCTCCCTCCAACCTATCCTGATCTCTAAGCACAATTATGGCCATCTCAAATATGATCTGAAAACTCCCTCTTTCCCTCTGCTTGGCTGTTGGATTTTCTACTCGCACTCCCTTTTGGAGTGAGAAGATATGCTCACAGCTACTGCCTATCTGAAACTGGAAAAATTAGATCTTTGAAACTTGAGACCCCTTGAGAGAAATTTTCCCTTTGTGTGTTCTATTTCTCTTCCACCCCACGCTACTTTTGCTTCTGCAAAATGATGCAAAACCCTTTGAGCCCAAACAAGGAATCTGATCATCGAAAATATTAACTGTTGTACCTCCCTCTGCTTGCTGCAATCACTCAATTGGAAAGATGATTTTTTGTGCCAATCTGCACTAAAGAAAAAAAATTGAACTTCCCTTAGCAATTCGATCTTCTTAGCCAGGCTCTGTGCAACGACCAGAAATTCGCCTTATTGCTCCCTATGAACAAAGAATTTTTGTCTCCACTTTCGAGCTTCCCCATCTAATCAATCACACTCTGATACCATGTGAAAATTTCACCATTGAAATTTTATTTCAGAAAGAATTAACTCTTCTAACTTTAAATTAAATTAAAAGCTTATTACTATGGAAACAATGAATTAATCACACTTCAATCTTCACAAAAATAAAATCTTGCGGAAGATAAAATAGAATCTGAGAAAATAATGGTGCGCACACAATAAATTTGATACAATTTTTATTGGACAAAATTCCCTAAAAAAACACAACTTAGGAAAATTGGTGCAGCAGCTGAGGGTTTTTATTATTAAGCAACAGTGAAATACACTCATTACAATCTGGATGCTCAAAACTGGCAATCCATAGCAAGAAAATTTGGCAAAAATTATCTGAGGGAATTTCGCCTCCTCCACAAGCAACCCCAACACAACTAGGCTTGAGAAACCCGTCCTTTTGGACCCCATGCATAGGCATGCAGTGCTTGCACAAACCCTCTGATGTCTAGCTTGGAACTGCGTCTGATCAAGTCGTTCTACCTGACTTTGCTACTAGAAATGATTCTTCGAACTTCTAGAAGAATTTCCCAACCTCTGGATGATGAATTGATTTCCCCACTGATAAATCAAATTGCCGTCTAAAGTTTCCTGTGCAGTCCTCTACACAACCTCACTGGGAATAACTCAGCCTCTTACTACTGCCTCTCTGGAATTGGAAAACATCCTCGGGATCACTGTCTTCGCCCCTCTGACACCTATGGTCCTTCTGGATCGAATTTTTCTTCCCTGCTCGACATTTGAAGCTAAATAGCTTGATCTGCCAAGGAACTCACACTAGTATTTTCTCCATATACCCATCAACTTCTTCTTATAATCTCTAGTTGGGACTCCGACGACCAAGATTAAATATTAATCAATGGCTGAGATTTTTTCCTTGTCGATCTGTGTGAGTTTCTATATAATTCACACTGTAATGCCCCCTAATAATTATAAAATAATAAATACTATATAAATAATATAATATAATTAAATAAATAATAAGTTAAGAGAATAATGAAAAATAATAAATAAAATAGTAAACGATAACTGGAGTTCTAAATAAAATAGTAAATAATAAATTGGAGTCCTAAATAGGTAAACAAAAATTAAGAGTTATTTAAGAGAGCGTTAATTAACAAAAGTAAAAAAGAATAAATTAACACAAAGTTAAACTAAGAAACTATAAAAATTAGTTAAGTGAACAAAAAGTAAATAAAACTAAGAGAAACATTAAGTAAAGTTAACAAAAAGAAAGTTAAACTAAGAGAACACCAAATTAAGTAAAACTTAAGTTGCATGTTGACATAGTGAATGTGTGCATGTGGTTCCCATTCCATTGTTTGGTTTATTTAATAGACATTGAAGAAGATTCATGGATCATTCCATCATCCATTCTTTTGAGAGAAAGGTATTGTGAGGCAAAGGCTTCCCTCACAACCGGAACACCACCAGCGCCCAGAGCAACTCCAGGGAGAGGAAATTTGGATGATGATACTAGGAGAGACCTCAAGAGGAGGAAGTTGTGTTTTACATGTCAGGAGTCGTGGGCACCAAGTCATCAGTGGACAGTAGGAAAGACCCACTATATCAAAGTTTTCTTAGACATTGATCAGGAGGAGGAGATAGAGTTGGAGTTCGATGGAGGAGACTGCGAGGGGCCATCAGAGAGAGCACCACCACCACCACCTCCACCAGGAGGAGCATATTTTACACCATCTAGGGGAGTCCTTGCAAGGTATCCAAATTTCTGACCATGAGGATCTAAGGCATTGTGCAGGGGCAATGTGTCTCAGTCTTAGTTGATGGTGGGGCCACCCACAATTTTATAGATGCTCAAATGGTCCAAAGGAGAGGTATCACCACTTACAAAGTTTGCGGGTTTTTCAATGCTAGTACCACGGGACAAGACTATGCAATGTAATTGATATGTTCCCGCTTTGACAGTGACCATGGGGAACTATTCGATGACAGACCATTTCTTTGTGGTGGATGTATCAGACACCAATGTGGTGATTGGTGTCCAATGAATATATTCCCTTGGCCGAGTTACCACCGACTTGAGGCAGCTCGTGATGGAGTTTACTGGACCGGATCGTAATCTAGTAGTTCTACGGGGTATGTACTCATATCCCCCACAAATATTGGTAAGCTAGTAGTTCTAAGGGGAAACATGTTTTTTACGGTATCTTATGATCACCCATGCTTAATGTCAGGTCATAAAATCAACAAGTAATAAAATATGAAAATTTTATTCTAAATGTAGCTAATCTATCATGAGAAATATCATATGTGGTTAGTTCTAATGAAAAAATAATTATGCAATGCATCCTACTCGAACATGCATATAGTACATTATCAAGTATCAAAGAAAGGAGTGATGCGACTTATTTTGACTCACTGAGTCAAAGTTCGTCATTGAATTTAGCAATGTAGTAATAGTCATCCCCAAATTTCCCATGAATCTTGACGGGAGCCAAATATTTTTCCACTAAGACCAAGTTCCCTACTTTATATTACTTTTTAGGCTTCCACCTTTTTATTGGTTTGTGAGTTGGCCTTTTCAAGTTACAAACCTCTTGTGAAGGGATAATGGTAGAAGGTTTCTCAATGCCATGCGCTTCATAATAGGGCCTAGGCTCAATCACATGAGATAGGTAGGTGGGTTCCCTATGAAGGATAAAATGGTTTCCATTGTATTGAGGGATAGTAGCATATGATAGGTCCATTTGAAGATGACCCTCAATAGTGGCTTCCCATTTCCTAGATAGCAACATTCCCCACACATCAGGAATATCAATGACAACAATATCCATGAGAAGGGATATGTCAGGGTTCCTAGCCAAAAAGACCATAAGATCTTTAATGAGGCCCTCCACTTCCACATGTTTGGAGTTAAATCCACACACCTTCTTGTATGGTCAGGTGATTCTGAGACCAAATTGATTCATAACAGTTGAAGGCACGTTGTTTTCGAAAGCCCCTCAGTCAAGCATACAATTATGGAGATAAAGGTCATTGATAGCCAAAGTGAGCACAAAAGGTCCGTGTCTGGGTTACGATCAGGAATGTTAATGTTTTGCAAGTCTTCAAGCAATTCTTCCTCTTCAAAACCCAAGGGCTTCTCAATTTTTTGTTGTTACTCAAAAAATTTAGCAATCTCTTTCAAAGGGACAGATACAGTCATCTTCCCAATAGCGACATCCATATCAATGTTGAGCCCAACATGTTTTCCCTTTTCTTTCTTTTTGGTGCTTCCTCCCTTTTGAGGGCCCTTTTTAGGTTTAATTTTAGTTTGGGAATCCTTTTTTGGAGGGTCTCTTGAAAGGGATTTCTCTTTGGGAGGCTGTTTAGAGGGGACATTTTTGGGAGGATCTTACTTAGGAAAACATTTTCCTTTGTTAGGTTCTTTGGAGGTTGTGGGGTCTTCGTTATTGTCTCTTCGTTAATATTGGACCCCATTGAATCTTCCACTCCACTCATCTGCATAGAATAGTTTCCTCTCTGTCCTCTTTGGTTTTGACCTCATTGATGGGAGGCTATGTGCATGAACCCCCAAGTAGAATGTTGAATACATTGTATTCTACAAGGTTAGTCTACTCATTTGTTTCATCAACATCACTCTCATCACTCTCACTAGCCTCATCTCGAGAATGTGAATCTTGGTCCACTGCATTGGTTGGAGCCAAGGTGTTTGGGACTTGAGATGAGCTAGGCCTATCTTCCTCACTTTGCTTTCTTGGAAAACATTTCCCTTTTGGAACATAACTTGACCTTTGGGCCTTCTCCAAAGCAGCAATTTTGTTGATGACAACTCGATCTCGCGAATGGAGTTCCTCGGTAAGCCTTTCCATCTTCTTGAGGATAGCCAAAAGGGTTTTGTCGTGTTAATCCTTTTATTTCTCCTTCTTAATCTCAGTTTTGTCTTTTGGGAGGTCATCAACATTCATTTTTGAGATGCGAAGGTTTTCTTCAGTTTGCATTGCCATCTGTTTAGCTTTGGCCAATGTGGAGGGTTTCTTGTCTCTCAAGCAATAAGTTAGGTGCCCCCCCTACAACTCTGAAACTTATCGAGGATGTTGGCATCAAAGGGATTTAGGTGGTCAGGGATATCCCAAACAACCCTATCAAAATTTTGAATGAATTCCCGAATGTCTTCCCTTCCCCTTGCTATTTGATAAACCTTTTCAACATTGAAGGTCCCTTGGGAATTGTGTGACCACCTTTTCATGAATAGGTCCTCAAATTCGACATAGTCATCAATGAATCGTGGGGGAAGACTAAGGTACCATTCTCTAGCTTGTCCCTCGAGTGATAAAGCAAAAAGCATCATGATCCTATCTTCTTCAAAGATCATTTTAGAGGATAGGCACCCATAAAATTCTTCAACGAAGTCACGAGCACTCATAGTAGCATATCCTTTGAACCTGGGCAACCATCAGTTGTATTTTTCAGGTAATGGTTTGGGATCATCACTCAGCTTCAAAGGAGAAAATACACTAAGCAAATGTCTTTCACTTTTTGTCATCTTCTTTTTGTTAGTGCTAGAAGCCTTTATCATTTTGGGAGTGGGGTCACTGACTTTTTCAAACTTAAGAAAGAGAGCGGTTCCAAAAGGTGATGGTTCATGCTTTCTTCTCGCAGCACCCTAGTTAAGGGAGCAATATTGTCACCTTCAAGCAAACTAAGGGTTTTGACAATGAATGGAGTCGCTAGAGGAATAATGAGAGTGTCGTTAATGAATCAATTCAAATGATTCACTAGGGAGGTAGACATGCTTCCTCCCCGACAACGACCCCATAAATGTTACCACTCAAATTAGAAAGGGACCTAAGAGGGGTTCCTTAGAGTGCAACTGCTAGGTTAAGGGAAACAATGGAGACTTAGCCCACTGTCACCACAGCTAAGGCTCCTTGTTATTTACCGACTTTCACCAATGGGAGGAGTCCCAATGTTTTTTGGGAAGCCACTTATAAAGGATATATCAATGGATAGATGAAAAGTGACTCCTTAAACCGTTTCCCAAGGAAGATGCGAAGAGTGGAACTTGCTTGCTTTTCATGCAAGGGGCTTGATCTTTTAGGGGAAAGGGGTGAGGATCGGAGGGTAAGGATGAAGGGTACAACTTGTAGAGGTACTTCCTGATCCCTAAAATATTATAAGAACTTGGATTCCCAAACATCCCTTGATGATTAATATTTTATAGGAAATGGGACCACACGAGACCAAGTGGACCTAGCCCAGGTTCGGGGATGGAATATAGAAACCAATGATGTTCTTATTGGACAAGGTGAGGGGAAAGGATCGAGAATAAGAATTTCGTTTCAAAGGTCAAATTGATCCTTCTAGGTTCTAGCCAGGATACACGGGCAAAATATGGTCCTACATCTAGGGCTTGAGGTTCCCAGAGATTCGAGAATTGCCTCAAATTTGGAGAGTGAGGGGACCCACAAGCGCAGTAGCCTCTACGAGATCGAAGTTTTCCTCTAGTTGAATTCCTAGTAAATTGATGCCCTAGGTGACCTATTAGGGATAGACCTAGGGAAAAGGGGAAAAAGGTAAGAAAGAAGGGGGAAATTACCACCCTTTTTAGGTACCAATGCCCGATTCCCTTGGGGATATGGTGTCAAAGATGAGAATGATTGAGAATTCAATTTCTTGATCAAGGAGGCTCGCAAAGTCAACTTCGTCCAATGTTAAGGGAAAAAAGAATAAAAGTGACCTTCAAGCATTTATACTTCATACAAATGGTGCAAAATTATTGAGACAAAACAATCTGTATGGCATTTCATTCATCTAACAATGGCCCATACATCAAACAAGAAAAATAGACACTTAATTCCACATTCCAATCATGTAGCAACTAACACTAGTTATAGCAAAGTTCAACAATGTGCAACAAGAAAAATATATCATTAAAATTTACTTACAATGTTAGAGAGTATATCCAACCAACATCACATTTGCAAAAATGAAGCTCCAAGATTAAAAAAAAAAATGGCCCAAATCTATACATCAAAATTGATCCATCATCCAAAATAATTCTCCATGAAGAAATGTAAAGTTCTCTAAAGATAGAGAGATCCCAAGTGAAGTGATGATCCAAATGAATCCAACTAACATTAATTTATACCCCTTTTAGGAGTTCGAATTAGCTTATGAGACTACATTAGCCCCTAATATTGAAATAATGTGCAAATAAAACCACTTTTTGTGACAAGCCCACCAAACTAACTTACAAAATGGAATAACAAGGCTCTGTGGAGGTCAAATAATAATATGTGCATGTCGTGGGGCCCTCCAAAGGCCTAATAATCTCCATAAGTGCCATAATGATGAATAAACTCCATTGACAAGGGGGTGGCCCTTTGTTCTCCAAATAGTAGACCTGTGGTTCTCCCAGTGGGTGTGGGGGCACACAAATGACCCCATGGGCCTATATATGAGTCAACAAGACCTGTAGATCCATTGCAAGGGCTCAAGTGATGGAATGAATGCTACCTTGCATCGTATAAGTATCGGGACACTTGCCAAGAGTGTGGGGCTCCTGTGGGGCATAATGTACCGAGTACATCATCATCATCCAAAAATTGGATAGCTAGTAGTCTCTGAACATCGATGGGGATCTGTGGAGCGTTGCTTGCTAATGTGGAGGCCCATGGCTCTCTATGCACACCCTATATGACCCAATGTAGCCCTCTGGGGGGTTAGGACCCCATATATGGAGACCAAACCCAAATGGAAACCACCTACAATCCTGTATAAGATCCAATGCCTCCCCTAGGCTTCCTGTACAACAAGTCATTAGAGTAATCGTGTAAAAGAGCTTACAAATCATGGATAACAAAGTGAGCGCTTCAAAATGGCATGCCCTTCTATAGTGGACTTTGGCATGTGCTAGTGTCTGCATGCTCCAAAGGGGGTTAGCCAAGTACCTTATTAATGGTTTTAACCCTTAAAGGGGATAATATTTCCCAGGTACATTCCTCCAATGGGGGTGGTAGGTGATAAATAAGTGAAATGGAGTAGGGAATGAGAGGGGCAATCCCAAGCCACATATTGGAGTATAGGGGTAGTCAGATAATGGGAAGCCCACACTAGGGTATATATTGTGTAGATGGGAGCAATCATGGTACATGAGGTTCCCCAACCTTAAATTTTCCACCCTTATTTATATGATGCTTTCCTTTTATGAATTTTCTTTAATTATTTGCTCGGGGCTCAAAGGATAAGAGCATAATGTGTGAGATATAGCAGTGATTACCCCCTTAAGGTAGGGTGGTTCATTTCCCTCCAGGGGTTGGGGCAATCTTGGGTTCCTAAATTGCAAAGGAGGCTCATCTAGGGCCCTATGGAATCAGGGTGATGGCCATGGGTATGGGGTAGAGCTCATGCATTGGCTTTTTCCCACGTGGTAACAATTTTTTGTGCCTACCATCTTTTTCATTTTGTGGTACAATTTCCTATTAAGTATGGCCAATTATGCTTTTTCTTTTTCTTTTAGTTTCTTCAACCTTGAGGGCATCATTCTAGGCTTGACTCAAGGTGAGGGCAAGGTGATAGGAAGGTTGACACTATGTGGACCCAGGTGGGAGAAATGATGAATGGGGGTATAGTGAGTGGAAAGGGAATAATATATGCAGATAAGGGAGCGAGACCACGCACCCAAAGTCGGGGTTTCCCCAGTCATAACACCTTATAACCAAATGGTCAATAAATGATATCCCACGGGACTAATATCCAAAGGTAACATCCAAAAGAGATCAAGGGGACAGGAGCACAAACTAATCCCACTCTTTCCACCAAATCCCCCCATCAATCCATGTCGAGAAGCATCCATGATAAGTAAACCCAATACTCAATTACAAAATGAAAAGACATACCTTTAGATTCGAGAGGCCCACCTTCAAACATACGATCAATATATATGGGTGAGGGACCACATAGCTAGCTCAGGTGGCGGAGAGATGACATAATGAGCTAGAAGAAGGCTGCAAGGGGCTGCTGGCTGTTGGCTGATGTCCACCATGGAGAAAAAATTATCCTAGGGATATCACACATGAAGTGGTGGGTAACAACTAGTATGTTCTCCATCTACTACCCATCGACTTCTCCATATAATTTCTAAGTGGGACTCCAACGACCAAGATTAAATATTAATCAATGGTTGAGATTATTTCCTTGTCGATCCATGTGAGTTTCTAGATAATTCACAACTTTTCTCAATTAATACTCATTAATTAATCCCTTTTCCTAAGTTTAGACTTAGGAAATATTTAAAAATAAGTTAACAATCTAATTGAGATACTTCTAGGTGGAATTTCTAGAATGACTTCTATGTTATGGAGAACTCTTGTGCTTTACCCTCTCCACAAATTTTTGAGACTAAAACACCTCTGATGCTACGATAACTAACACTCCCTCTTAACATGGAAGGTGTTATAGTGTTGCACTATTTCTACAACACCCTGTCTCTATGTCACCCTTTGTCATGCTGTTGATTCCTGGCCACTGTGACTGCCTAACATTTCCCACCAACCACTGTGCAACTTTGATGTTGCATTTGTGTTGCTACTAACCCTGCTAAAATGCTTCCAACTCTGCATCTACACTGCAACTCCTTCTCAATTGTTGTTTTTGTAACTGCAACAATTGCAACTGAGACTTTAAAAATAATGAATCAACTGTGTCTATTGCAGCTGTCTCCCGAGTCCTGACTGCTACTAGCCATTGCACTGTCCAACAAAGAATCTGCGTTGATGCTAATTCTGCACTATGCCACTTTGCATTGCTTCCAACACTGCACTACGCTCCTTAACACCTAACTACTACTAGTCTGCAACTGTCACTTTGGAATCTTACTGCATCACTGACATTGACCCATCCTGCTATTGAATACTTTGGGCCCCCATAGCAAGGTAATTATCCATGAAGTGGACACCTTAAGGATATTGCCTATGTCTATGTTTCTCTGGGGCTATAGTTCCATATTGCCCCACCTCTCTCCTAAGGGTATAGTTCCAAACATAGAAAACTCTTCCTTTGGCCTAAAGGACAACTTGTCTATCTCAACAAATGTTGTCGCCTAGTCTTGCTTCTCTTGCTTGTCCTTCTTCCTAAGAGGACATTGCGTACTATAGTGGCCAAGTTCGCCACACTAGAAGCACTTAAGTTTGGACATGTCCTTCTTCTTCCTTTTCTCCCCATGCCCCTGACTGGGACCCTTGGATGCTAGTGACACATTATCCTCTTCACCCTTCACCCCCTTGCTAATGCTTCCGCTAATGGTACTTTTTAACAGAACACACCTCAACTCCTACTGCTATAGATCAGACCAAACTCTGTCCCATCTAGGGAATGTGTCTCTGCCCAAAATACTTTGGACAAACACCTTCCACTCCTCTGAGACATTATTCAGTGCCAATCGTACAAGATATTTAGGTTGAGGTGCCTCCCCAACTACTGCTATCTAATCTCGGACCTCTTGAATCCTAGTGAGATAGGAATATATGCCCTCACCCTTCGTCATCCTAATGCACCTCAACTTTCTTGCAGGAACATCTTTTGCTGCTCAGAAGTGTTTTGGTACCGTTGGATGAGAGCTTCCCACATTTCTTTGGCAGTTCCTTTCTCTGCCACATGTGAGACTACATGATCGCGGACTCCATCTAGGATTAGTCTCTGCCATTTCCTTCCTATATTCATTGAGCTGATCAACGTCCTGGGGTATTGCTACAACTTTGTCGACATATGCTTTCAGGCCATGTTCATCCAATAATAAAGACATCCTTTTTTCTTGATGACAAAATTGGGGGCTCCCTCCAACCTATCCTAATCTCTAAGCACGACTATGGCCATCTCAAATATGATCTGAAAACTCCCTCTTTCCCTCTAATTGGCTGCTATATTTTCTACTCGCACTCCCTTTTGGAGTGAGAAGATATGCTCACAGCTACTTCCAATCTGAAATTGGAAAAAATAGATCTTTGAAACTTGAGACCCCTTGAGAGAAATTTTCCCTGTGTGTGTTCTATTTCTCTTCCACCCTGCGCTACTTTTGCTTTTGCAAAATGATGCAAAACCCTTTGCGCCCAAATAAGGAATCTGATCAGCGAAAATATTAACTGTTGTAGCTCCCTCTGCTTGTTGCAATCACTCAATTGGAAAGATGATTTTTTGTGCCAATCTGCACTAAAGAAAAAAAATTGAACTTCCCTTAGCAATTCGATCTTCTTAGCCAGGCTCTGTGCAGCGACCAGAAATTTGCCTTATTGCTCCCTATGAACAACGAATTTTTGTCTCCACTTCCGAGCTTCCTCGTCTAATCAATCACGCTCTGATACCATGTGAAAATTTCACCATTGAAATTTTATTTCAGAAAGAATTAATTCTTCTAACCTTAAATTAAATTAGCAACTTATTACTATGGAAACAATGAATTAATCACACTTCAATCTTCACAAAAATAAAATGTTGCGGAAGATAAACTAGAATCTGAGAAAATACTGGCATGCACACAATAAATTTGATACAATTTTTATTGGACAAAATTCCCCGAAAAAACACAACTTAGGAAAATTAGTGCAACAGCTAAGGGTTTTTATTATTAAGCAGTAGTGAAATACACTCATTACAATCTGGATGCTCAAAACTGGCAATCCATAGCAAGAAAATTTGGAAAAAATTATCTAAGGGAATTTTGCCTCCTCCACAAGCAACCCCAACACAACTCGGCTTAAGAAACCCGTCCTTTTGGACCCCATGCATAGGCACGCAGTGCTTGCACAAACCCTTTGACGTCTAGCTTGGAACTGCCTTGTTCTACCTAACTCTGCTGCTGGAAATGATTCTTCGAACTTCTAGAAGAATTTCCCAACCTTTGGATGATGAATTGATTTCCCCACTGATAAATCAAATTGCCCTCTAAATTTTCTTGTGCAGTCCTCTGCACAACTTCACTGGGAATAACTTAGCCTCTTACTACTGCCTCTCCATAATTGGAAAACATCCTTGGGATCACTGTCTTCACCCCTTTGACACTTGTGGTCCTTCTGGATCGAATTTTTCTTCCCTGCTCGACATTTGAAGCTAAATAGCTTGATCTGCCTAGGAACTCACACTAGTATTTTCTCCATATACCCATCAACTTCTTCTTATAATCTCTAGTTGGGACTCCGACGACCAAGATTAAATATTAATCAATTTCTGAGATTTTTTCCTTGTCGATCTGTGTGAGTTGCTATATAATTCACACTGTAATGCCCCCTAATAATTATAAAATAATAAATACTATATAAATAATATAATATAATTAAATAAATAATAAGTTAAGAGAATAATGAAAAATAATAAATAAAATAGTAAACGATAACTGGAGTTCTAAATAAAATAGTAAATAATAAACTGGAGTCCTAAATAGGTAAACAAAAATTAAGAGTTATTTAAGAGAGCGTTATTTAACAAAAGTAAAAAAGAATAAATTAACACAGAGTTAAACTAAGAAACTATAAAAATTAGTCAAGTGAACAAAAAGTAAATAAAACTAAGAGAAACATTAAATTAAGTAAAGTTAACAAAAAGAAAGTTAAACTAAGAGAACACTAAAGTAAGTAAAACTTAAGTTGCATGTTGACACAGTGAATGTGTGCATATGGTTCCCATTCCATTGTTTGGTCTATTTAATAGACATTGAAGAAGATTCATGGATCATTCCATCATCCATTCTTTTGAGAGAAATGTATTGTGAGGCAAAGGCTTCCTTGGTAGTAGTATGTTGATTGAGGGCTCGGGGGTGGCCAGCTGTGGAAAGTTTACATACAGTTGAGCCTACGGTTGGGTGGAGATTTGTCCCCAAAACTTTGTTGTGGTTAGTAGGGTTCAAGTAGCATTCGACTTTGGAGTTTCAAGTAAGGATTACCGTTGTTACAGGTAAGTCGTCTTTGCCCGTGTTTTTGCAATTTCTATGCTGACTAGTTAAAAAATTATTGGTGTTGATTATTAATTGCACATTTGATATAATTAATTGCATGTTAAATTTGGGGTTGTTACATATGGCATTAGAGCGGGTTTCAACTTTAGGTGACCTCTAAGTAAAAGTTAAAACTTGATTTTGATTGTGATGATGAACAAAGGGCACATGTTTGGATACTATAGTGATTATAAATTTAATATAATAATTTTTATTATTATTAAAGATAAATTTCATAATTTTTTTGCATGTAATTATATATATATGTTTCAATCTAGGATTAGAGTTTTAAATTAAAAGAATTTTGATGCACCTTTCTTTTAAATAAGATATATATATATATATATATTTGTTTTTTTAATTATATATATATATATATATATATATATATATATATATATATATTCTTACCAAACTCGAATTGCTAACCTTTAAAATAATTATAGCCGAACTTGAACTGCCAACCTTTAAAAGAATTTTAAATTAAAGGAATTTTTGCGTGCACCTAGACTTCAGCTTATTATGGTTTTGCATGCATCCAGACATCACAATTATAAATTATTTAATTCTTTTAAATAATAGCTAAAATGCACATGCTCTAGCAGCTACACTATTTGTAACCTGATTATGCGTCTTTCTCCAAACTTGTCAAAAAAAAAAAAAACACCAGTTAAAACCTGTTAATTATTTTGAATAATAGCTAAAAGCAGACAAGTCAACAATGCATGACCGAGCCATAAGCTAGAGACCAACACGTAATTCCAACTCCGTCGGCCCCATATATCTTTTCCCTTCTCTGCCAACTGAGCTAAGATGACCAACTACACCACGACACCAGATACTACAACACGATACCAATTGTCCACACTACAACACGGCACCAACTGTCCACATGCACATAGTAAATATCCAAAACTGTCCAGGGCTTTACGTCTCGAAGCAAGGAGCCTCCAAAACAACAAGTTATGAAAGTTTCCACTTATATGTTCAGCCATGTCTTCTTCGAGAGACTTTTTGTACCGAATATGATATGCTTGCCTCACCATCAATAGTTTAGTTGAATATTGAGCACTGGAAATTTCTAAAAGCGATATATTCTTTGCATTCCACTTCTTTATTGCATCATGACATATGACCGCATCACGTTCAGTAGGATCTAGTACCAATACAACTTTCTAAAAGTGACTAGAAAGCTCAGATTCTAATTGCTTCAAAAGATCATCTTTGTATGGTTGAAAATAACTTTGCCGGATATATTTGCGTTGGGCTGAAATTCTGTGTCCTAATATTTGTATGATTGACTTTTCATCCGTTCCCCACCCTATGAAAAATTAACCACATTGATCAGCGTAATGTAACCTATGCAATAACATATTTCGATACCTGCTAATTAAATTTGGGGTTGTTGGGCTGCTGCCAGCGTATTCATGGAGGTGGTTGGGAGTATTTCCAACACTGACCCTTAATCAAAACTACTTCCATTAACCATTCCCAAACATTTTCTGAGATAAACAAAAATTTTCTGTCCTAATGGCTTTGTGAGGATATCTGCAAATTGTTCCTCTGACCTGCAATGCTGCAACGCAGTTTCACCATTGTTAACTAATTCTCTTATGAAATAGTATTTGGCATCAATATGATTTGTTCTCTTGTGGAAAACATAATTCTTTGACAATGCAATTGTTGAACTGTTACCACAGAAAATTGTGGTTCCTTTGTCTTGTTCATGACATAAATCCCTCAACATCCTTCTCATCCAAACTGCTTGAGATGTTGCCGCTGTTGCTGCTACATATTCAGGTTCTGTTGTTGATAATGAAACTATTATCATCCCAAATGAAAAACATACTCTGATGTTCTCTTTCTGTCATCAACACTTCCAGCCCAATCATTGTCAGTGTAACCAATCAGCTTAAAATCATTAGTTGCAGAGCATATAACACCATACTCCTTTGTCCCATTGACATATTTTAAAAAAAATTTCGTTGCTTGCCAATGTGTTTCCTTGGGAGTCTCCATGAATTTGGATATCAAACTTACTGCATACATTATATCAGGCCTAGTTGTAGTCAAATACATTAGACTTCCAACCACGCTTTTGTACAATGTCGGATTGACATTCTTGCTGCAATCTTCCTTGCTCAACTTCAACCCCATGACAATTGGAGTTGATGATTGTTTTATGTTCTGCATATTGAACCTTTTTAAAATCTATGCAACATAATTTTCTTGGGAGATAAAAAATCCCTTTTCTGTTTGCTTCACTTCTATGCCCAAAAAATACCTTAACAATTCCAAGTCAGTCATTTCAAACTCACTTTTCATGACTGTTTTGAAATCGACAATGAGAGAAACATCACTGCCTGTAAAAATCAAATCATCTACATACAAAACATCAATAAGAATTTTATCGTCATTTTATTTGATGTAGAGTGTGGGTTCACCATCACACTTGTCGAACCCATTGTCCATCAGGTAAGCATTAATCCTGCTGTACCATGCACGTGGTGCTTGCTTCAGCCCATAAAGAGATTTCCGCAACTTACACACCTTGTATTCTTGGCCTTCTATTTCATAGCCGTGAGTTTTTTCAACATACACTTCCTCTTTCAGCACTCCATTCAAGAATGTTGACTTCACATCCATTTGATAAACTTTCCATTTTTGTTGTGCTACTATAGATAACACTGTCCGCACTATCTCCATCCTTGAAATTGGTGCAAAGGTTTCCTCATAGTCACTTCCTTGCTCCTGCTTGTAGCCTTTGACAACTAGCCTTGCTTTGTGCCTTTCTATCTTGCCTTGAATGTTGCTCTTGGTCTTATAGATCCATTTCACTCCAATAAATTTTTTTCCTTGTGGGAGGTCCACTAACTCCCATGTGTCATTTATTTCTATTGCTACTATCTCTTCTTTGACTACATTTTCAAAGTGGATTCGATCATCTACATGGAAAAATAATGCAAATAAAGAATTCAGACCAGCGCTACTCTCAAATTCTTGTTCATAAATTTCACTTAAATTTCTGAATTTTGGTATTCTTATATTTGCTGAAGATGTGGCATGTACTTAGAGTTGCACTTGAACTCGAGGGATTTTCTGATCCCTGTGGTGTGCTTGGAGAGGCACTTCCATGGTTGTGCAGTGTTGTCCTATTTCTTGATTGCGGTGTGTTGTGTTGAGCTTGTGTAGGTGGAGGAGGAGCCACCGTTGAGGAGTTACTTGCTGCAGTCCATTCCTCTTTCTCTTCATGAGACATGTGTCTTCTCTAAACTTCCTTCCCATGCTTCTTCTTCTATGAAATGAACATCTTTGCTGATTATTACTTTCTTGGTTGATGTATTATAGCGCTTGTAAGCCTTGGATTCATCACTGTACCCAAGAAATATACATTTCTCCCCCTTGTTGTCCAACTTCTTCCTTAACTGATCTGGGACATGTGCATATGCCACACATCCAAACACTCTCTGTGAGTGACAAATTTCTTTGTTCCACTCCATGCTTCTTCTGGAACTCTATTCATAACACTTTTGGTTTGACATCTATTTATGATATAAGCTGCACAAGAGACAGCGTCTACCCAATAATCATTTGGAAAATTCTTTGCCTTCAACATGCTCCTTGCCATTTCCATGATAGTCCTATTCTTTCTTTCTGCAACACTGTTTTGTTGAGGTGTATACCATTAAGGGAATTTTGAGGTTTAAAATGAGCCTCTTAAGGAAATTATAAAATAATAATGGAAATAATAAAATAAGATTTGATCACATCATCAAATTTTAAAGGGAAAAAGGAAAAAACTATTTTTTCAACTCGTATTTTCAATTTATCTCCCAAAGATTTTACTCTAATTTCGATCAGGAGTACTCATTGGATGCAAAATTTAGTTCCTCATCCAAAGAGTACCCATGTTGCATACTTTTGATGGAACCTTCTACACGAAAAATGAGAAATACATGAAAAATGTTATTGCAATCACATTTTTCATGTATTTCTCATTTTTCGTGTAACAGAATCCATCAAAATTATGCAACATGGGTACTTCTTGAATGAGGAATTAAATTTTGCATCCAACGAGTACTCTCACTCAAAATTTGAGTAAAAACTTTGGGAGATAAGTTGAAAATACGAGTTGAAAAAAGTACTTTTATTATTTTATTATTTTTCAATATTTTTACCCTATTACTTAAAAAAATGATAAATCATCCCCCATGGTTGACATCATCATCTTGAATCATATTGGTTCTTATAAAGTTTATTTTGATTGTACATTTTTCTTAGCAGGCCAATTTTAGACCTCAAAATTCCCCTAATGCTTGTAGTAAATTCCTTGTGAATTCATTGCTCCTGCAGAGACGTAGGAAGTCTTTGGAAATATATTCTCCACCTCTATCAATTCTTAACACTTTTATGTAGTGTCCACTTTGTTTCTCAACAATAGATTTGTAGTGGCGGAAGCGGTGATACACTTCACTTTTCTTTTTTAGAAAATAGACCCATGTCTTCCTTGTGTAATCATCTATGAATGTCAAAATATAGTAACTGCCACCAAATGATAGTGTTTGCATTGGTCCACATAAATCGGAGTGGACAATTTTCGAAGGTGCCTTTGCCCCTTATTGACTTTCGTCATATATATATATATATATATATATATATTTTCATAAATGTAAGTTTTAAAATATATATATATTGAAATAAGACAAAAGAAGGAATTTACAACGAAATATTATGAGGAAAATTATATATAATTTTTCATAAATTATGAGAAAAATGTAGATACACAAAAAATTATTAAGGAATAATACAAGATTTAAAATTTTGAATAAATTATTTATTTAACTATTTATTTTAATCTATATAGGGTGGCCTTATATTAGAATTGTTAAGTACATGATTTAAATTTTCATATTAAGTAAATTTAGATATATAAATTAAAATAAGACTTCTTAGTAATCAAAATAAGTTTAACCATTAAAAACAATAATGTTATTATTAATATTTATTTTTATTATACTACCTCGAATGAGTTTGGCGTCACCATGTTAGAGAAATTAAAAAATAAAATTATATTAATTATATTTTTAAAAACATTAAATTTAAATAATTAGATAACGAGTTAACTGGAATTCACCACAAAAATATAATATTTAAAACCACAGGACCATGAACTGGAGTAAACCATTAGCCAAACTATAATTTGGTCTCCCTTTATCTTGACCCTGTACATTCTTTTCGTAATTCTGCATGATTTATATAAAATAGAATATTGCCTGTCACTAGATTTGTTTTTCTGACTATGAATATCAGAAAAAGCAAAGTCCTGATTACAAATTTCAAAATAAGTATATATGATAAATGAATGGTGGTCTCCCTTTATCTTGACCCTGTACATTAATTTCCGTAATTCGGCATGATTTATATAAAATAGAATATTGCCTTTCACTAGATTTGTTTTTCTGGCTGTGAATATCAGAAAAAACAAAGTCCTGATGACAAATTTCAAAATAAGTATATATGATAAAGGAATGGTGGTGATTGTGTTTGCTTCTTGCTTGACAAAAACATTATATTATGTACATTAACACATCAATAATGGTCACTTTAAAAATAGAAAAATAACCAAAAAAATAAAATAATACACACCCCTTGTTACACTTTAAATAGGTGATCCGTGCATGGTAAGATTAGAATATATATAAAATCTTATATATGAATATTCGCCCATGGACTTTAATAGCAATTATCTTAGTAAGCAGGTTATATGACTAAATGTATTTCTCATAACTTAATATAAACTTTACCCAACACAATTTAGTTGAATGTGCATTCAAAGTGGCTTATAGAGTTTATGATTTTTGAAATAACATATAACTATTATGTGGCCCAGGAGCTTTATGTATAATTTTCCTTTGTGGACTTTTATTTATATATATCTATGTGCATTAGAGTATTGACTGTTATATAAATCTGTGTGCATTAGAGTATTGATCATTAAATGTGAAAATAAGGTTGACTCTAATTTACTTTTATTTAAATATCAATCTCACTTTAATTATATATATATATATATATGAATAAATATTTTAATTTTATCCCTATCTTAAAAATGATTATTACATAAAATAAAATTTGTAAATAGAAATTGCCATCAATTAAATTATTTTGAGTTGTTAAATATAATTAAAAGTTAAAATGATTTGAATTTTTTTTTAAATATTTTTTTGTTTATTTTTATATTTTTTGGGGAGCTATAGAAAATATGTTGATTAAAAAAAATAGGAAAGTTGTGATAAAGGGAAATATAGAATACCTTAGCATAATGGCAATATGCTAACCCAAGACAGATTCCCAAAATCAAATAATTTGAAAAACTGAGTAACACTATTATGGAGTCATTGGGATTGAAAATGGTTGATTAAAGTTCATATAAGTTCCTCATGCATGCTTAATGGGTAGCACAAAAATGTTATGGGAAATACAAAACTTAGTAAAGCCTAGAAAATATTTAAGTATGTCATGCATTAAAATGGTTGCTTTCTCGAATTACAAGCTCTTTGAAGGATACAGGCTAAGTGGAATGGACAACATGAATGATGATTGGGAAACATGATTGGTAAGGGTTAAGGTGCATTTTACCTATATAATTTTAAAAGGGAAAGATGGGAAGCTATGAGCTAGAGTGCTCATATGGTATAGTTGTAAGTTGACAAGTTATAAACTAAGAAGTTGTTTAAAGGTAAATACTAAAGATAACAATTGTCTACCATTGGTAAAGGAGATACATTTTTTGATAAGTTGAGGCTTATATACTAATAAGAAAAATAATCAATGTGAAGAGTAAGAAGTTGGTATGTCGTTGACGGATTATGTATTGGGATTAAATGAGCTAATGCATTGGAAATGAAACAATGAGTTAAGGAATGATGGTAAGGGCAATAATAGCTTAACTAGAGATTAAAGTTCTGTATGGTGAAATTTAAAGTAAAGATATTGTATCAAAACTAGTATACTAGTAGTGTGGCTATAAATTTTAGACTTTCTTATTGAAAGAAGAGGAGATAATTATTGAAAGCAATAGACATATTGTTGAGAACACAACACTAAGAGTATTGATGAGATAACCTAGATCTTAGATGGATGTTCAATAATCTTATTTCATAGTTGGTATTCATTGTTTATAGAAGTAAATGAAATTGATTTTTATGATGAATCGTGAGTTTGAGCAAGTCAAATTTCAGTGGGACTCATATAACCCTAGCTCATCCACCTGGGAGGATATTGATGCTATTTTTCTGACTTTCCTTATCTATTTGATTGAATTTTGTGGTGAACTAGATAGGAATGCATAACTTAGCTAAGGTAGATACTTTTATGGAACCTCTAGATCATGTCTTATTGTTTAAATTTTATTTATGCATCTAAATCGTACATTATGATTTCAGTTATGGTTTTAATTAACTTTTATGAGATGATGGTAATGATGCACATGTGGTTCTTACTTATATAGTTGTATGAAAATGATGATTATGATATGCATAGAGATTATGATGTTATGATTTAAGGTTATGTTGACATGTGATTAGTTTATTATGTGATGTCTTGATTCATATATATTGATGTTATAACTTATGATAGTATTTCATGATGTCAAGCATGTGGAATCGATACAGATTTTGTGACATACATGAGGATGCAGTTCTTTACTATTTATAATGTGGTTAATAACAATGATGTTATATTATCATGATGAAATGGAAGAGTTAGGATGTGAATTATTTTCTATGATGTTATGATTATAACTAATGCATTGGATGCACGTTGAGATGAGGTGATTGGCAGGAAATCCACAAATGGGCCAAGAAGGTCGGTTTATTTGAAGATCTCGTGGGAGCCCATACATACGAAGGAGAATATGTAACACCATATGGGCTGGGGACAAACTCAATCAACACTACATATGCCAGTGGTTTCTTTGTATTGTATAGCTCTTGATGGATAACTCTTGAAGGGCTGTGGGACCATCTTGAGGAGGCCAAGGGCCTGATATTGTAAGCCAAGTGCCTAGTATTGTATTGGGATGTCGAAGTCTAGAAGTGGGTGTAAGGCTTCGATGCCTAGGGCTGTGCACCTTGGGAGCTGTGGAGGGAGTGGGCCAGCCTTGTTAGATGCCTGGAGTAATATTGCATGGAGTACTGAATCAGGTGCCTTCCTTGGGGCAGATGAGGTCTGAGCCTGGCGCGAGCCTTGGGGCCAGCCTTGGCTATGGACAGACTAGGGAGGCTTATGCCTAGTTCCGAAAGTGCGAAAAAGGACAGAGATTCCTTGTGATTTCCCGGGTGTTGTGGGAACTTTTGATGCCTGTTGGTTATACTAGTTCAACAGAGGGTGTTGGTCACACATGAAGTAATAAATAATTAAATAATATAATATAATATAATTAAATACTTAACTTCTAGATGAAGTTCCTTGAAGAGGGGGAGTATGTAATCTCCCCTAATAATTATAAAATAATAAATAATATATAAATAATATAATATAATTAAATAAATAAGTAAATAAATAATAATTCAAGAGAATAATAAAAAATAATAAATAAAATAGTAAACGATAACCAAAGTTCTAAATTAAATAGTAAATAATAAACTGGAGTCCTAAATAGTGAACAAAAATTAAGAGTTATTTAAGAGAGAGTTAATTAACAAAAGTAAAAAGAAATAAATTAACAAAGAGTTAAACTAAGAAAATATAAAAATTAATAAATTTAACAAAAGTAAATAAAACTAATAGAAAACTGAATTAAGTAAAGTTAACAAAAAGAAAGTTAAACTAAGAGAACACTAAATTTAGTAAAACTTAAGTTGCATGTTGACACAATGAATGTGTGCAGGTGGTTCCCATTCCATTGTTTGGTCTATTTAATAGACATTGGGGAAGATTCATGGATCATTCCATAATCCATTCTCTTGAGAGAAAGGTATAATGAGGCAAAGGATTCCCTGGCAGTAGTATGTTGATTGAGGGCTCGGGGGTGGCCAGCTGTGGAAAGACTACATACAGCTGAGCCTATGGTTGGGTGGAGAGTTGTTCCCAAAACTTTGTTGTGGTTAGGAGGATTCAAGTAGTGTTCGAATTTGTAGTTTCAAGTAAGGAATATCGTTGTTACAGGTAAGTCGCCTTTGCCTGTGTTTCTGCAATTTCTATGCTGATTAGTTAAAAAGTTTATTGGTGTTGATTATCAATTGCATATTTGATATAATTAATTGCATGTTAAATGCGAGGTGTGAATTTAGTTTATCTGTAGATTAAAATTCCGTATAACACCTTTCTACCTTTGCACAGTCACTGTGTCAGCCTACGCAATTACTGCGTCCCTCAAGCTCGGAATTGCGTCTCTTCTCACTATCTCATCAGCTACTGTCTGGGAAACTGATATTCTCTGCCTCTAAACCCTCTGCCCAACTTCTGGCTTAGAATCTCACCTTCTCCCCAGCAAAAATGAAATCTCCTCTAGAGGGCTTTGCGCTGCCTCATTGTGGAAATCACTGCCTCTCTAAAATGTACTCACAGGATCTGGAAAAACTTCCTTTGGCCTCACTATCTACTCCCCTCTCTCACTGCTTCGATCTCACTAAATCACCTTCAACAACACACAACTGCTACTTTGGAGATCGGTTTCTCAGGAAAATCGAATGCTCAACTGATTTTTTGTATCTTTTCCAAGCCCCATCGACTTCTTCTTATAATTCTATGTTGAGACTTCAATGGCCAGGATTAAATATTAATCAATGGCTAAGATTAACTAGAAATTGATCCATGCACTTTTCTAGAACATTCTCAACATGAATTAATTAATTATGTTTAATTAGTCATATTTCCTAAGTTTAGACTTAGGAAATATTAAAAAATTACTAATTAATTTAATTAAGTTGTCTCTAGGTGGAAGTTCCATAAACAATTTTTCGGTATTGGAGAATACATGTATTCTAGCCTCTTTGCCAAATCTCGTGGCTAGAACACATTTGATGCTACAAAAATAACACTCTGTCTTAGAGAGGAAAGTGTTCTAGTGTTGTAACCCACTAAAACAACACCCTATCTCTGCATCATCTCTTGTCATGTTGCTGATGTCTGGCTACTACTGGCCACCAACCACTGTGAAACTCTGATATGCGTTGCATCTGTGTTGTTGCTAACTGTGCTGAACTGCTGCCAACACTGCATCTGCACTGCAATTCTATTGCTACTGTTGAGAACTATCCAAAATAATGAACCATCTATGTCAGTATGATGGATATGTCACTTGAGTCTTGACTGCTACTAGTCTTTGTGCTGTCACTGAAGCCTTTACATTGCTACTGACTCTACATTGTGCCAACTTCACTGTTGCCAACTCTACACTGCACTGCCAAGTATCTGCCTGCTACTAGCTATTGCATCTGTCACTCTGGCATCTGACTGCATCAACTGCCACTGGTCCATTGTGCGATTGCGTATTTTGTGCTCCCATAGCAAGGTACTGATTCAGGAGGTGGACCTCCTCAAGAATCTCGCCCATCCTGTAGCACTCTGGGGCTACAAAACCAAGTCACCCCACCTCACTCCTGGAGAGATGTCTGCAAACATGGAGAAATATTCCTCCAACTTGGAGGACAACCTATAGATCTCGGTTGAAGCTACCTGTTGGTCCTGCTTCTCCTCCTTGTCCTTATTCTTGAGAGGACACTGAGTGTTGTAGTGGACGTACTTTATACTCTAGTACAATGGCTATCATATTTTGCAAATGCATTTGCCATCACATTATTAGTGTGTTAGGCATCACTTCGGAGTGCATTGGTATTTTATTTGACCATCAAAGGTTGACCCTTCAAAAATGGAACACCAATTCGAAAGGGAAGAAATGAAGATCGTTTTTTAACATACAATGAGACTCCTGATATCGTTGCATATAATTATGGCAAGGATTTTTATCAAATGAAAACATATGATGATGGCAATGGAATGTATTTGATGCATACCACATTGTTGAAAACGAAGAACATACTTGGAACATTGCAATTATATGACAATGCATGGGCATCGAAAAATCCAAAATAAAGCATGTGATGGCAATGCAGCCAACCCATGATACAGGTGTCATGACGTTGAAAAGAAAGCATGGCACTTGAGTGACATATCTAATTCACTCACATAGGCTTGGTAACTCATTAATTGGGATATATGGAATGTGATAAGTGAGAAATGTTTAGAATACACGTAGGCCTATATATACATAGCAGATGCGATAGGAAGATAGAAAACCACACCATATGTATTGAATGCAGGTGTTAGAGATGGGAGTCTTCTCCAAGTTCGCAACTTTCTCCCTCATTCCCATTCTATGATTCCTTATGCCGTATTCCTAATGTGCAATCTCTATAAAAGTTGCATTTCCTTTCACTAATCGTAATCTATCCAATATCCTCTCTCTTGACCACTCCACATCTCACCTAATGACCCTTGTACGATTATGCAACATACTATAAGAATTGGAAATGCGATCCATTTCACGATTGTTGGAATTTTTGAATGATTCCAAACAATAGAGGAAATAAAATTTCTCAACTTCAAACACAGAGATTTAATGGATAGAGATACACACAATATTTTATTTCATTAAGCTAATTAAAAAAAAACTATTACAGTGCCATAGAACTGCTGTTCTGTCTTTCAAAAATTGCTAATTGCTTTACACACAGTGGTACAAAAATCTTCTTTATGTCTCTTACAATTTTGCCTTCAAGCAACAAAAAAAAACAACACAGCCTTGCATATAAAATGCTCTCTCTCTGTTCTTTCATACAAAGTCTCACTTTGTTTTAAAATGCACACACAACATTTTTGTTTCAGCCTTCGGGCCTTTTTCTTCACTACACACAGTAAAAAAACAAAACAATATTTATATATATTATAAACTTTATAAGTTTATAATATATATATTACAACTTATATATATATCCTAAAGTCAAAAGACTTTGTAATAAAACATGTTGTGGTAAAAAAAAATAAAACCAAGGTTCCAAAACCTTTATCTATTGCCGCACATAACTAAAATACATAAAACATTAATCTAAAGTTTATAACTTTAATACAGCCTTTTCGCGGAAATGAACATCCTTTATCCAAAATTATTTATGGATTTATCGCATCCATATTTTCCCTTGTTGACTCGACAATCAAACTATGCGATCGCTCCCTCATTCGCTGGAGGTGGAGCCCACACATAATTCAAACAAAATTTAAGCAGATTGTATGAGTGCTTATTGGGTCCGAATTGGGGTTGGGTGACTAGACTCCAAGGCTATGCGATAGCCTCGTGATTGGCTGCTGGTGGAGCCCGCGACTTCGTGACATGGCAGTGTTTAAAACTTCAAACAAGTGCGGTAAATTTCAACGGTGGTTGGTGGTGATTAATGGCGTGGATGGCAGTGTTTAAATGTTGGGTTACGTTGTTTGAAACCACAATCTTTCTCTATGGCAAAGGGCTACGACCTTCATCAAAATCTTGAAATTGTAGGAAATTTAAATGCACAGTGGAGTGCAAGTAAAAAAAAAAAAATTCTAATCATGTCCTTCACCGATCTCCATCAGACATGAATTCGATCCTCCTACACAATTGCGGTTGAGTTTAATATTTCAACACTCCCCCTTAAACACAACTGTTGCATTCTCTTGCATACCCAGACACTTTCTCAAATAATTAAAAAATTTCCATCCCAATGTTTTTGTCAGTATATCAGCAAACTGCTCCTCTATTCTGCAATGTTGCAAAATAATTTCCCCATTGTTCACTAGCTCTCTGATGTAGTGATACTTGGCATCAATGTGTTTCGTTATTTTATGAAGCACTGAATTATTTGACAATGTTATTTCTGAGCTATTATCACAATAAATTGTTGTGCCTTTTCCATGTTCATGACAAAAACTCTTCAACATTCTCCTCATCCAAATTGCTTGACATGCTGCTGTTGTAGCTGCCACATACTCTGCCTCTGTTGTAGATAAAGCCACAATTGGTTGTTTCTTAGAAGTCCATGAAATGGCTCCTGAACCCATATGAAAAACATAACCAGAGGTGCTTTTCCTGTCATCTATATTTCCAACCCAATCACTATCAGTATATCCAATCAATTCAGAATTTTCTGAAGTGGTGTATAAAATACCATACCTTTTTGTTTCTTTCACATACTTCATATTTTTTTTTTTCTTGCCAATGTCCCTGCCTTGGCCTTTCCATAAATCTGGAAATTAAACTCACAACATGCATAATATCCGGCCTAGTTGCAGTCAAATACATGAGTTGTCAACTATGCTCTTGTACAAACTTGGATCAAAATCCTTGTTGTTGTCCTCTTTTCTTAACTTCAATCCCATCATTGTAGGAGTAATTTCTACATTGCAATCCTGCATGTTAAATCTTTCCAAAACTTCATTTACATATTTAGCTTGAGAGATAAAAAATTTATTTTCATTTTTTTCTACTTCTATTCCTAAGAAGTATTTCAGCAATCCCATATCAGTCATCTCAAATTCATCCTTCATAACTGTTTTAAAATTCTCAATGAGGTAAGCATCATTACCTATGAATATAACATCATCAACATACAAAACAACAATCAACATCTTACCATCTTTCTCTTTGATGTATAATGTGGGTTCTCCTTCACATTTCTCAAACCCATTTTCCAGTAGATAGGCATCTATCCTACTGTACCATGTTCTTGGTTCTTGTTTCAACCCATATAGAGCCTTCTTCAATCTGCAAACTTTGTGCTCTTGGCCTTCTTTCTCATAGCCCAGTGGTTGTTCAACATAAACCTCTTCCATCAATACTCCATTTAGGAATGTTGATTTCACATCCATTTGGTAAACTTTCCACTTGTGTTGTGTTGCTATGGACATCACTACTCTTACTGTGTCCATTCTTGCAACTGGTGCAAAATTTTCCTCATAGTCTCTTCTTTGTTGCTGCTTGTAGCATTTGACAACAAGTCTGGCCTTGTGCCTTTAAATCTTACATTCAGCATTGCTTTTGGTATTGTAGACCAATTTTACTCCAATCACTTCTTTGCCTTTTGGGAGATCAACTAATTCCCATGTCTTATTTTTATCTATTGCATTTATCTCTTCATCCATAGCATCTATCCATTTCTTATATTTCACATTTTCTTCAAAATGAATAGGATAATCTATATGACAATACAAAGCAAATAAAGAGTTCATACCTTCTTCTTGTTCATAAATTTCATTCAAACTTCTGAATCTGGTTCCTCTTTCACTTGTTGAACTTGTGCTTGTAGAAGCACTCAAATCAGTTCCTTGTGGTGTGCTTGGAGAAGCATTGTCATCACTTCTCAAGGGTGTTCTCATACCTACTTGTGGTGTCCCTTGATGTCCTTGTGTTGGTGGAGGTGGTGCTGCTAATGAGGGATGTCTTTAAGCTATTTCTTCCTCATCTTCATCATGATACAAACAAGTTTTTACATTCACTATTTTCTCAATGCTTCCATCCCAAGCTTCTTCCTCAATGAACTAAACATCTCTTCTTATAACAAAATTCTTGGTGGATGGGTTATACAGTCGGTATGCCTTTGATTCTTCATCGTATCCAATAAATATGCACTTCTCCCCCTCACTGTCCAACTTCTTCCTTAGCTGATCTGGAATGTGTGCATAAGCCACACAACCAAAAACTCTCATGTGGGTGAAAAAATTCTTTATGCCACTCCATGATTATTCTGGAACTCTGTTCATTACAACTTTGGTGGGCATCTATTCAAGATGTATTTTTCACAATGTACAGCTTCAACCCTGTTGATCATAATCAGCTATCTGTAAAATTTTCACAAGCAATTTGGCTTTAACCTCTCAAATCCCCTCTTTCAGCCTTAAAGGAGTCATTTTTGTGCCTATCGTTGCCCTTCCCGCCCCCAAATTACATTATAAAAGGCCACAGATCGTAAATCCGAAAATCTATCAGGCCTAGCCCCTTTGGCCAAGCCTCCGCTCTTTTCCTCCACGTAGCCTAGTGCTGGAACCAGGCACAAAAACACCAGGTGCTCATCGCAGATGACTATCGGGCGCGTCCTCGGCCGTTGATCTGTACATATCGAACGGCATTCGCAATCCTCCATTCATCGCCCAAACCACATCTCAGCCATCCAATCAAACTGCGAAATCAACGGTCCGCAGCCCGCCTGTCCTGGTGGTCCCCACTCCTGCTCCCATTGCAAAAACCGGGTGGTATGTATCACACCGCCTTTCGGCCGTGGGCGGTAATTCTCGTTGGGCCAGCGATTCCATACACTGTCTGCCACACGTCCCAACGTACGGCTCCAAAACCGTCGTTCATCGCACGCTATTGTTCGGCAAAAGTCACGCAGCGATATCGCTGTCAGCCATCTGATCTGGGGGTCTCCATCCGACAATCGTCGCGCTCCGAAGCTGCACGGGTTTTAATCCACGGCAAATGCGCCCCTGGTCCACTGTCCATCGCCTCCGATGCTCTTTCAATCGTCGATCTCCCCCTGAAATCGAGCAGTCCACATCTAGTCACATGCACACCTTGGACCCAGCCTCCCACCACGTCATTATCCCACGTGTGCATCGCATTTCTCCTTCGCCCATTACATATGTAAGTCATAGATCAAATTTCATTGTTTTTCGTTTAAAAATTTCGCTAGTCCGCCTACCATTATTCCACTGCACTTTCTTCATCACCACCCTGCATGCTTCTGCCATTTCATCATGTTGCTTCACTACATAGTCGCCTCCATTGCATTGCCATCCCCCATGCATTTTTTTTTCTGCACCACTTTGTATGTTTTGCAGGTTTACAGCGACAAAGAATTATCATAATTTGCAGCATCCATTACAAAAGCCGAGAACGCGTCAAAGGACCAGTCTTTCAGAGGCGAAATTTATGAAGAAAGTCCCAGGTAGCTGTTGTGACATGACATCCATTAAAGAAACAGGGTTATACTTTGGCAAGCTTCCCAGTGACATTCAAGGCGTTAATTTCACAGATGAAAACATTAATGGAGCAGTAGAGGAAGATCAGTGGATGGTTGAGGAATTCAGCGTTTGGCGTTGAAAATTTTAAAGCTTAATTCAGGATTGGGAAGGCAGAGGGTACAATGCACAAAAAACAATGCCCTCAAGGTTTTATGTTAGCAAAATTTTCTCTCCAGGAAGGACAGACCGCCCATAAGGTTTCTATTTCTCTACCGTGTTCCTGAAGATATTTTCACTCAGAAAATTTATTTCAGAAAGCAGGCCACAGAGTACAAACAACACAGCATAGTCATTCAGCAGTATGGGTGCGAATGTTTCCACCATTTTGCCTTAATTATGCAAATTAAATGTTCATCACCTACCTCTTTTACTAGGTTTTGGTTTCTCCTATGAAAACCATGAAGAAACGCATTGTAAGGGTTCCAGATTTTATCATAAAATTATGCAGTGAAAGGCTTTTTGTATACATTTTGTAAAGCTCTTGTAGGAAGGCTCAGAGCCCATAGGGTCTCAGTGAGGAGGAGTTCCATCTGTTAAAGAGGATTCTGGTCTTTGGTATTTCACAGTCTGTAACTTTCTCTTATGTGTTATTTTAATAGATCATTTCATTTCATCCACGCTTCCTGTATCATGTTTTGGAATGTAAGTGGCTCACTGATTTCTGGTATGGATTCATCCTAGTTGATGCCCATGCTCGGATCAGTCAAGCGCTTTAAATATGGCTAATGCATGATATTCTGTTCCACTATTCATCTAAACTATATTTCTGCTATATTAGTTGCTTGGGGAGGGTGCTTTTAAAATTCTATTATCATGTATGGATTCTTAGATTGGTAAGCCTATGCATGGTGATATTGTATATTTGGGTATGAGCTCAATGTTAACTAATATCTCCTCTACATTTCATTCACTACATACACCTTCTGATAACTTATGTCTGTGAAGTATTTCTAAATCAGCCCGCTTTGCAGTAAACTGTCTCTGAATTGTCTGTTGCTTTTGTATTAGAGTTCTACATCTTGCCTCTACAGTATCTCTTTTCCTGCGTCAGTTTCTGAGAGTTTGGTCCCATTCTAGTTTATTTCCCTGTTTACAGGAGATAGAAGGTGAGCTGAAGTTGAAAACTTCATACAGTATATTATACGCTCCTTGCTATGCTAAGATGTCCTAGGCACTGGTCTATCACAACTCTAGGCTGTCTCTAGGAGCGACAACATCTTTCTGGCACCGTTTCTAGGGACGAATTTAAGAAAATCAGACTCCCTGGGCCTCGACAAAATTTTATTCACTCTCTAAATAGGTGAGCATGGAGAGTTGAGAGTTATAGATCCCTCACCTTGGCGACTCCACATTTGTTATTTGATAAATCTATTTGCAGTCCTGGTTCCTCGTAAGCCACACCTGAGGTCAGATACGTCTAAGCCAAAGACACCTTCAGTGTCTGACCCTGACCAGATTATACATAGAAGAAATTGGAGGGAAAGGAAATCAGCCCGTTCTGAAATCCCTAAATTGTTTATAGAAGACTTTCCATCCTCTTCTTCTCAAGAAGCTCAAGTGCCAAATCTCGACTCCACTGTGGGAGATACTGATTATTATTATTCGGATAGTCCACCCTGGGAGGGTATCAGAAATAAAAACAGTCTTCATCCTACTCCTGAGGTTGAAGAGGTCAAGGAAGTAACCGAAGTATCTGTTGTTAACAGATCTTTGTTCCCCTCAACTCCTCAAGTTGTAGTTGAGTATATTCCTATTATTATTCATACTCCACTTCCACCTCCTCCTCCTCCTCCTCTTACTCATCAAACTGTTGCACTACCTCCAGCTCCTCCAATGGACAATGTTTCGGCCTTCTTGATGAATAAATATGCTCCCATGGCATTACCCCAATTATTGAATGACATGCCCTAGGATTATCTGAAGATCTTGCTCAGATTCAATGGGGAAAATGAAATCGATGCTCAAAAACATCTTGAGACTTTCTGCTCCTTTGCAGAAAACTTTAATGTTGAATATTTAGATGTGGTCTTAAGATTGTTTGTGCAATGTCTAGATGGTGAAGCTCGAAAATGGTTCAAGACATTGGCTGGCCATTCTATTACCACTTGGGATAACATGGAAGACACTTTTCTCAGGAAATGGGGAGAGAAGAAATATTATGGAAATTGTCTCATTGAGTTCAATACACTAAAGAAAAGACATAATGAAGGAGTGTCAGAATTTATCAAGAGATTCAATAAATTGTATCTGAGTCTCCCTGCTTATATGAAACCTCATCAAAATGCTGCTAAAGTTGTTTTTGTAGCAGCCTTTGATTCAGAATTTGGTTTCTCTCTCAGAGAAAGAAAGCCCGCTACTCTGGAAGATGCTCAGTCAGATGCACTAGAGCTGGAAGCAAATTTTGCCTCCACTGGTAAATCAAAAGGAAAATTTGAACAAGATGCTAGAAGAAGGGGCAAAGAAGAGGTGTCTACTTCTAGCCAAGACAGAGACTCCAGTACTAGCATAATCGAAGAAATGAACAAAAAGATCAGCAACCTTACTAATAAGCTGGGTAAGCTTGAATTGGAGGCCAAGAATTCAGCTTTCAGGAATTTCCAGAATGCTCCAAACAGAGGTTACAATCCTCAGTATAGGAAACCACCCTTGCAAATATTGCCAAGGGAAGCAAAGGAGCAACAGGATCAAGTGCCACACCCATTGTACCTGGAAGGTCCAGTAGATGATTCTACTGAAGACACTGCCTATGGACTGGAGGATGAAAATCTTGCCTTTTCAAATAGTGATGGAGAGGAATGCCCTTTGCAAGGGAATGATGGAACTGGGTGCTCATTGCAAGAAGAAGAAAAGACCAGAGACACAGAAGAAGCAGAATTTGATCATTATTGTAAACAATTTGATGATTTCATGCAAGCACATTTCAATAGAAGATATGATCTCAGATATTCTAGGAAGAGGACTCGTACCCAAGAGCAAGAAGAGGAGATACCCCAGAAGGAAGCACCTGCTCAGGAGGAATCAACAATGCAGAAAGCCACAGACAAAGGTAAGGGACCTCTAAACACACCTTTGCAGTCTAGTGATCAAATTCCTTCCTCTTCAAAAGCATTCATTCCCCCTAATGTCAAATCTGTGTCTAAAGAAGTCAAGCCCCCAGCTGAAAATAAAGAATCAAAAGAGGTTGTGATAGAAAAGTCCCCTTCTGCTTTCAGTCTGCAAAAGGAACTCGAAAAGGTCAAAATCCCAGTCCCCTTGACTGAACTGTTGAAACAACCTGCATATCAATCCCAAGTCACCTCATTCATGCTCCCTCCAGAAGCAACACCCACTCCAGATAGCCTCAACCTTCAAGAAGAAAGACCCATGGTTGTCTTTGGTCCACATGTTGAGGAATTAGATGCTTCTACTCCTCCCTTTTATGTGTCTCTAGTGATTCATGACCTGCTATTACATAATTGTCTGTTAGATTCTGGAGCTTCCCATAATCTAATACCTCTGTCAGTCATGGAACAGCTAGGACTACAAATCACCCATCCATACAAGGACCTCTATTCATTTGACTCCAAAAGAGTAAAATGCTTGGGGATGATCAAGGATTTGGTGGTCAATTTGGCCCAAATCCTAGATAAAAGTGTGGTAATGGACATCGTGGTGGCTGACATCCCAGCTCGTTTTGGTATGTTGCTATGAAGGTCCTGGGGAACAAAAATCGGTGGATCACTCAAGATGGATTTAACATATGCCACTATCCCTGTTTTTGGTGGCCAAGAGAGGAGTTTGTACAGGGAGACTAGATTTGTCAAGATGGTAACTAAGGCTGACAATTTTGTAAATTCACCAGTCTACAGTAAGGAAGGAGATTTTTCATGCTTGATGCTGGAAGAAGATCAAGATTATGCTCATGAACCATCCTTCTGTCAGATCAAGACGGAGCAGCACTCAGAGATCCATGAAGCAGGAATATGGACACTCCATTTTGATGGAGCAAATTCAAAGGAAGGTAATGGAGCTGGAATATTATTGATTTCTCCTACAGGAAGATGGGTTCCATTGTCTTTCAAGCTAGAATATGAAGCTACTAATAATGTGGCTGAATATGAAGCACTGCTGATAGGATTGCAAACAGTCAGGAGTATGAACATACGAAGTATAAAAGTTCTGGGAGATTCAGAACTGGTGGTTAGGCAAGTCAAAAATCAGTGTCAAACCAAACATCCTCGGCTCAGGGCTTATAGGAATGAAGTTTGGGACATGGTAGAGAATTTCTTCTTGGCATTCAATATCTAGTTCATGCCCCGAGAACAGAATAGGATGGTTGATTCCCTTGCTGTGGCTGCCAGCACATTTCGTCCACCTCAGAACCCGCTCTTAAGATATGAAATTGAGGTACATTATTGACCCTCAATCCCAGATAACATCAAGCACTGGCAGGTATTTGAGGATGAAGAACAGATGAAGAGATTCCTGGAAACAGTGGGAGAATTCTCCAATATGGAGATTGATGTTGATGAAGAAGAGGTTGAGTCTGAAAATACTTCAGAAAGAAATTGGGAGGAGAAAGTGGCAGGTAATGAAGTGTTGCAATTGAAGGGAAACGTGATACCTAGAGGGCTGGTGCCTCTAGAAAGATTGTTTGACAAGAATGATGTCTCATTGCAGCCGAGCAAAGTGGTAGAAGAAAATCAGGTAGAAGACCTGAATCTGGGAACTGATGCTGACCCTAAAATTGTCAAATTGTCCAAGAAGGTCCCAGAGGAATTTAAAAAGCTATATCAGAAATTATTTCAGTCTTACAAAGATGTGTTTGCATGGTCCTATCAGGATTGGAAAAATTTTGACATTAGTATTATGCAGCACAAAATTCCATTGAAGGCAGATGCAAAGCCCCATAAGCAGAAGCTCAGACAAATCAACCCCTTGCTGCTTCCTTCTATTGAGAAGGAAATTAAGAAGCTGCTAAGAGCCAAAATAATTGTACCACTGAGGTACTCTGAATGGGTGGCAAACCTTGTCCCTGTGCGAAAAAAGAATGGAGAAATAAGGCTGTGTGTGGATTTCAGAAATTTAAACAGAGCATCCTTAAAGGATAATTATCCGCTACCTAAGATGGATTACATCTTGAAGAAAGTGGTTGGAGCCTCCAGGATGTCAATGATGGATGGATTCTCTGGTTATAATCAAGTGGCTATACTTCTAGAGGATCAAAAGAAGATTGCTTTCACCACACCGTGGGGTACATTTATGTATGCCAGGATGCCTTTTGGATTGATTAACACAGGAGCCACTTTTCAGAGGGCCATGGAAATTGCTTTTGTTGGGGAGAAAGATAAATTCCTGGTGGTCTACCTCGATGATATCACTGTATTTTCCAGGAATGATACTGAGCACATTGAGTATCTGCGTAGAAATTTTGAGAAATGCAGAAGGTATGGTCTCTCTCTGAATCCTCAATAGTCTTTATTTTCATTAGAAGAGGGAAAGCTTTTGGGCCATGTCGTGACTAAATATGGGGTGAAGATAGATCCCAAGAGGGTAGAGGTAATAAATGGTATTGCTTTTCCCAGAAATAAGAAAGAGGTACAAGTATTCCTAGGGTGCATTAATTTCTTGAGAAGGTTTATCCCTAACTATGTTGAGATAGTTAGGCATATAACATATATGCTAAAGAAGGATAATGAGGTAAAGTGGTCACAAGAATCACGGGAGGCATTTACCAGGATAAAGAATGCTTTTGCAGAAGCCCCTGTGCTCGCTGGACCAGATTATGATAAACCTTTCATGATTTTTTCTTTTGCATCACCTCATACAATAGCAAGAGTTTTATTGCAGAAAAATGAGGAAGGGTATGAGTAGCATATTGCCTTTTTCAGTCAAGTGCTCCGTGATGCAGAATTAAAATACAACATATTGGAAAAGCAAGCATACGCCCTAGTGAAATCCCTCAAAGCATTCCGTGTATATATCTTACAGTCCCACATCACTGCATTTGTGCCTGCAGCTGCTGTAAAAGATATCCTTATTCAGGGGGATAGTGAAGGAAAAAGGGGTAAGTGGATCGCAAAAATATAGGAGTATGACTTAGACATACGCCCTAATAAGCTGATCAAAGGACAGGGGCTTGCCAAAATGTTATTAGAATCAAACTATCAAGCTTTGGGCATAAATTTGTCCATTATAGCAGGTGTGGAATCTGAAGAGCTAGAAGAACGACAGGGAATTGGAGTAGCTACTCCAGAAACACATATAAAGTACCTCACCAGTCAGTGGTACAAAGAGATAGTAGAATATCTCCTCACACTCGGCTGCCCTCCAAGTTTTGATAAAACTAAATACAGAGCGCTGAATTGAAATCACATAAATACATAGTCGCCAATGGCCGGCTATACTGGCGAGATCCCTCAGGCATCTTACTCATGTGTCTCACAGAGAATGAAGTCGAGAGTATTATAGCATAATTTCATGAAGGGATCTGTGGAGGTCATTACAGCTAGAGGGCCACAGCTCATAAAATTCTGAAAGCTGGCTTCTATTGGCCAAAGCTTTTTGGAGATGTTTTTGCCAGAGTAAGAGCATGTGATAAATGTCAGAAATTTGTTGAGAGACAGAAATCGGCACCATTTCCCCTGATTCCAGTGCATGTGGATGAACCATTTCGTCAATGGGGTATTTATTTTATAGGTGAAATACATCCTCCATCGAGTGGACAACATAAATGGATATTAACAGCCACAGATTATTTCACTAAATGGGTGGAAGCCATACCTGCAAGGAATGCTACAGATACTATGATAATAAAATTCATGGAAGAGAACATCATATCCAGGTTTGGTTGTCCTGCTAGGATAGTAACTGATAATGCCCAGCCTTTCAAGTCTGCGAAGTTTGTAAGTTTCTGTCAGCAATATAACATCTCACTGAGTCACTCTACAACCTATTATCCACAGGGAAATGGCTTGGCAGAGTCTTCAAATAAAAATCTGGTGAGGGCCTTGAAGAAGACTATCAATGAAAATCAGAAGAATTGGGATTCCCAATTGAAATTTGCTCTATGGGCTAATAGAATCACCAACAAGAGAGCAACTGGGAAATCTCCCTATGAATTGGTATATGGACGAGCAGCAGTTTTTCCTGTACAACTAGCTTTACCAGTGGCCCGCTTCATGCAAGAAAGCCAGGAGGAACTTGATGATATGATCAGGAGAATCAATCAATTGGTGGAATTAGAAGAAACATGGGGCCAGGTGAATCAGAGGTTAATATAATATCAAGAGAAAATGAAACACATTTTTGATCAACATGCAAAAGAAAGGAAATTGCAGATTGGCGACCTAGTGCTAAGATGGGATGTACGAAGAGCCGAAAAAGGAAAACATGGTAAATTCGACCCCCTCTAGTTTGGTCCTTTCAAAATTGTGGAACATGGGGGCAATAATACTTCCAGGTTGGAGAATTTACAGGGTGACTTGCTCGATGCCCCTGTAAATGGTCAATTTCTTAAACCCTATTTCCAGTTTTAATCCAGGCAAGGACAACCTGATGTACTATACTGTATTTTAGTTTTTGTTTTATCTTTGTTCGAATAATGTGGGTGTTGTGATGAATTATAAAGTGAAAAATGAAGGTTCTGGAGAGCAGAGTCTGCTTACATAATGATCAGGAAGGTCTGCGAGTTCTCGACACGTCCGGGGATGAACGTGCCGTCCCCAGGTGGAGTCGATGTTGATCATAATCAGCTATCTCTAAAAATTTCACAAGCAATTTGGCTTTAACCTCTCAAATCCCCTCTTTTAGCCTTAAAGGAGTCATTTTTGTGTCTATCGTTGCCCTTCCCGCCCCCAAATTACATTATAAAAGGCCACAGATCGTAAATCCGAAAATCTATCAGGCCTAGCCCCTTTGGCCAAGCCTCCGCTCTTTTCCTCCACGTAGCCCAGCACTGGAACCAGGCGCAAAAACACCAGGCGCTCATCGCATATGAATATCGGGTGTGCCCTCGGCCGTTGATCTGTACAGATCGAATGGAATTTGCAATCCTCCATTCATCGCCCAAACCACATCTCAGCCATCCAATCAAACTGCGAAATCAACGGTCCGCAGCCTCCTGGTGGTCCCCACTCCCGCTCCCATTGCAAAAACCGGGTGGTATGTATCGCACCTCCTTTCGGCAGTGGGAGGTAATTCTCGTTGGGCCAGCGATTCCATACATTTTCTGCCACGCATCCCAGCGTACGGCTCCAAAACCGCCGTTCATCGCACGCTATTGTTCGGCAAAAGTCACGCAGCGATATCGCTGTCAATCGTCCAATCTGGGGGTCTCCATTCGACGATCGTTGTGCTCCGAAGCTGCATGGGTTTTAATCCACGGCAAATGCGCCCCTGGCCCACTGACCATCGCCTCCGATGCTCTTTCAACCGTCGATCTCCCCCTGAGATCGGGTGGTCCACATCTAGTCACATGCACACCTTGGACCCAGTCTCCCACCATGTCATTATCCCACGTGTGCGTCGCATTTCTCCTCCGCCGATTACATATGTTAGCCATAGGTCAAATTTCATTGTTTTTCGTTTAAAACTTTCGCTAGTCCGCCTACCATTATTCCACTGCACTTTCTTCATCACCACCCTGCATGCTTCTGCCATTTCATCATGTTGCTTCACTACAAAGTCACCTCCATTGCATTTCCATCCCCCATGCATTTGTTTTCTTCACCACTTTGTGTGTTTTGCAGGTTTACAACGACAAAGAATTATCATAATTTGTAGCATCCATTACAAAAGCCGAGAACACGTCAAAGGACCAGTCTTTCAGAGGCAAAATTTATGAAGAAAGTCCCAGGTAGCTGCTGTGACATGACATCCATTAAAGAAACAGGGTTATACTTTGGCAAGCTTCCCAGTGACATTCAAGGCACCGATTTCATAGATGAAAACATTAATGGAGCAGCAGAGGAAGATCAGTGGATGGTTGAGGAATTCAGCATTCAGCGTTGAAAATTTTAAAGCTTAATTCAGGATTGGGAAGGCAGAGGGTACAATGCACAGAAAATAATTCCCTCAAGGTTTTATGTTAGCAGAATTTTCTCTCCAGGAAGGACAAACCTCCCATAAGGTTTCTATTTCTCTACCGTGTTCCTGAAGAGATTTTCACTCGGAACATTTATTTCAGAAAGCAGGCCACAGAGTACAAACAACACAGCATAGTCATTCAGTAGTATGGGCGTGAATGTTTCCTCCATTTTTCCTTAATTATGCAAATTAAATGTTCATCACCTACCTCTTTTACTAGGTTTTGGCTTCTCCTATAAAAACCATGAAGAAACGCATTGTAAGGGTTCCATATTTTATCATAAAATTATGCAGTGAAAGGCTTTTTGTATACATTTTGTAAAGCTCTTGTAGGAAGGCTCAGAGCCCATAGGGTCTCAGTGAGGAGGAGTTCCATCTGTTAAAGAGGATTCTGGTCTTTGGTATTTCACATTCTGTAACTTTCACTCATGTGTTATTTTAATAGATCATTTCATTTCATCCACGCTTCCTGTATCATGTTTTGGAATGCGAGTGGCTCACTGATTTTTGGTATGGATTCATCCTAGTTGATTCCCATGCTCGGATCAGTCAAACGCTTTAAATATGGCTCATGCATGATATTTTGTTCCACTATTCATCTAAACCGTATTTCTGCTATATTAGGTTTCTGCTATATTAGTTGCTTTGGGAGGGTGCTTTTAAAATGCTATTATCATGTATGGATTCTTAGATTGGTAAGCCTATGCATGGTGATATTGTATATCTGGGTATCAGCTCAATGTTAACTAATATCTCCTCTACATTTCATTCACTACATACACCTTCTGATAACTTATGTCTGTGAAGTATTTCTGAATCGGCCCGCTTTGCAGTAAACTGTCTCTGAATTTTCTGTTGCTTTTGTATTAGAGTTTTACATCTTTCCTCTGCAATATCTCTTTTCCTGCGTCAGTTTTTGAGATTTTGGTCCCATTCTAGTTTATTTCCCTGTTTACAGGAGATAGCAGGTGAGCTGAAGTTGACAACTTCATACATTATATTATACGCTCCTTGCTATGCTAAGATGTCCTAGGCACTGGTCTATCACAACTCTAGGTTGTCTCTAGGAGCGACAACAAACCCCATACTCATTTGGCAAATGTTTTGCCTTCAGCATACTTCTTACCATGTCCATGATGGTTCCATTTTTTCTTTCAGCAATTCCATTTTGCTGTGGTGTATACCTTGCTGTAAATTGTTTATGAATCCCATTTGTCTGCAAAAACGCAAAAATTATTTGGAGATATACTCACCTCCTCTGTCTGTTCTTAAGACCTTAATATGTTGCCCACTTTGATTCTAAACAAGAGCTTTAAAATGACAGAACTTCTCAAACACTTCACTCTTAAATTTCAAAAAAAAAACCCAAGTTTTTCTTGTGAAATCATCAATAAAGGTCAACATATAGTGGTTGCCTACTAGTGATGGCGTTTGCGTTTACACAAATATGAATGGACTATTTCTAAGGGTGCCTTTGCCCTTATGCTCTTTCCTGATGGAAAGCTTTCTCTGTGTTGTTTGCCCAAGATGCAACCTTCACATAGGCTGTCCGGTTTCTCAACAAATGGTAATCTCTTTACCATTCCTTTCCTATGCAACAAATTCAGACTTCCAAAGTTGAGATGCCCAAATCTCAAGTGCCATAACCAGTTTTCATCCTTTGCTTCTCTTTGTAATGTCTCTTATGTCACTGCTGCCATTTCAGCTCCTTTCTTCAAATCTGCGCTCATCTTGAGAGGGAACATTACGTTCCTTGTCATCTTCACTTGTGCAATGCATTGCTTGCTTGGTGGTTTATCCATGATGGTGCATACATCATCTTCAAAGAAAACATTGTAACCTTTCTGAATGAGCTGTCTAATGATCAAAAGGTTACACTTCTTACCAGGAACATAGTATACATCTGATATGGATCTTCCTTCTCCTTTCTTTGTCAAAACACTTACTCTGCCTTTTCCCATGACATAGACCTTATTGTCTATCCCCAATGTTACTTGAGACTTTACATTTTCATCTAACATGGAAAAAATGGAAATGTTTCCAGTCATATGGTTGCTACATCCTGATTCTAGAAACCATATATCTTCATTCTTTTCTTCAGCCATATTACATGCTAAAAACAACTTCTCTTGACTGATATTTTCTTTAGTAAAATTAGCACTGGGTCTATTACCCATGTCACTCTGTTTCTTCCTACATTCATTGGCATAATGGCCATACTTCTTACAGTAATGACATTAGACTTGGGATTTGTCATACCTTTGTCCATGTTCTTGATGTTGTCTTCCTTGTTAGCTACTGATTTGGTCTTGGTTCTAATATTTATTGCTTCCCCTTCCACTTGTATTTTCAAGGTTGTTTCTTCCTCCTCTGTTTTGGCTTCTGCCTCTTCATTTTCCTCTGTAGTTTCTTTTTCTTTGACCTCTTCCTCTTCCAAAGGACATCTGGGTCTTGAAGGCATGTTCCAAAGATGAGTTTGTTGTTCTACCCAATATTTGTTCATGTGTCATCAATGATGCATGAAGCTCATCAACTATAAACTTTGAGAGATCCTTTTTCTCTTCAATGGTTGTGACTATCACATCAAACCTTGAGGGTAAGCTCCTCAACAATTTCTCCACTATTCTTCTCTCTTCTACTGTCTCTCCATGAGATCTCATTTGGGTAACCAACCTAACCAGTAGAGTAAAGAATGAGTCTATTGTATCAGACTCCTCCATGCAAATAAATTCAAAATATCTTCTCATTAATTGAAGCTTTGCAGTCTTTACCTTCTCCATACCTTGGTAGGCTATCTAGAGGGTATCCCATGCATCCTTGGACCTCTTAGCTGCTGCAATCCTTAGAAATACACTTTCATGCACTGCTTGGTAGAGATAGAAGAGGGCTTTTGATTCATTCTTCCTATTGCTCTTTAGCAAATCCTTCTCTGCATGTGTTAAGGCATTAAATGCATTTTCATCTGCTGGTTCTTCTAGACCATCTTCAACTAGCTCCCATAAATCTTGAGAGAAAACATGACTCTCATTGTGATTTCCCAATAGTCATAATTCTTCCCATTGAACTGTGGGAGTTGAGTATTTCCTATACTCATGCTTGTGTTGGCTCCTGCCATGGCTAGCTTACTGAACTATGCTATAAACTTGACTGTGTTTTCAAACAAACTGTCTCTGAGGATTGCACTCTTTAAAAAAAATCAAAATTATGTTTTGAGGTAAATACCGTGCTTGCTGAACTTTTACACTGCTAGTAAAAAGATGCAACAAACTCCTTCTTCTTCCTTCATCTTCTTTGACAAACTTCAAAGAGCCTGGACTAGCTCCGATACCATGTTGGAATTTCTGAATGATTCCAAACAACAGAGAAAATAAAATTCCTCAACTCCAAACACAGAGATTCAATGGACAGATATGCACACAATACTTCTATTTCATTAAGCTTAAAAAAAATTGTTACAGTGCTATAGAACTGTTGTTCTATCTTTCAAAAATTGCTAACTGCTTCACACACAGTTCTGCAAAAATCTGCTCTCTGTCTCTTACAATTCTGCCTTCAGGCAACAAAAAAAAACAATACATAGTCTTGCATATAAAATGCTCTCTCTCTGTTCTTTCATACAGAGTCTCACTCTGCTTTAAAATGCACACACAACATTTTTGTTTCAGCCTTCGGACCTTTTTCTTCACTACACACAGTAAAAAAAACAAAACTATATTTATATATATTATAAACTTTATAAGTTTATAATATATATATTACCACTTATACATATTTCCGAAAGTCAAATACTTTGTAATAAAACATGTTGCGGTAAATAAAAACAAGGTTCTAAAACCTTTATCTATTGCCACACATAACTAAAATACATAAAACATTAATCTAATGTTTATAACTTTAATATAGCCTTTTCGCAGAAATGAAAATCCTTTATCCAAAATCATTTATGGATTTATCGCATCCATATTTTCCCTTGCTGACTGGACAATCAAACTATGTGATCGCTCCCTCATTGGCTAGAGGTGGAGCCCGCACGGAATTCAAACAAAATTTAAGTGGATTGTATGAGTGCTTATCGGGTCCGAATTGGGGTTGGGTGATTGGACTCCAAGGCTATTTGATAGATTCGTGATTGGCTGTTGGTGGAGCCCGCGACTTCATGACATGGCAGTGTTTAAAACTTCAAATGAGCACGGTAAATTTCAATGGTGGTTGGTGGTGATTAATGGTGCGGATGGTAGTGTTTAAATGTTGTGTTACATGGTTTGAAACCACAATCTTTCTTTGCGGCAAAGGGTTACGACCTTCATCAAAATATTGAAATTGCAGGAAATTTAAATGCATAGTGGAGTGCAAGTAAAAACAACCAAAAAAAAAACTCTGATCCTATCCTTCACCGATTTCCATCAGACATGAATTTGGTCCTCTTGCACAGTTGTGGTTGATTTTAATACTTCAACAACGACTTGATTATATTTCTCTTATGTGAAGTAGCAATATCTATTTTCAGTGGCACTACTAGCGTGAAGTGTGATTGGCACTGCCAACAAAGATTACAACTTGCCCTATCTCCAACGTGTGACCTATGATGGAAGCTAGGAATCCCAAGTTGCATTCTCAATTGAAATTTGGCATAAGTCATACTTACAAATGTGACTTCCATTGCTTATATGTTGGTTTGCTTCAATGGTTTTTGAGGAGCAGTGAGTAATCTGTCTCAGTGCCAGAACATGATCTTGTCTCTTGGTATATGCTTATCCACTTCCAATCCATTTCCATCACCATTTCAACCAGACGCTGAGTACTTTGGCCTCTATAAAACATAACCAAAGGCACATAAAGATTGGTCGTATTATGACATGTAATTTCATATCCATTCGACATATCTTATGGCCATGACAGTGAGTGGGATGTTAAATATTTTGAAAATGAGGCAATGACATATGAAAATATATAGTCGATGGATAAAATGAAAGGGGCATGGTGAGTGATATCCAAAGGCAATGGGCATAACACAGGCATTATGAACACGTGTTCGTTGGCAAGAAAATGCTAACAATATTCACATTTATATTTAAATATTTTAGAGATGGTCTAGCCCAATTTCTTATGCCATGGGGAATAGTTAAAATGGTAGCATTTCATTAGTAAATATGTGTGGTAGTGAAATATCACAAGAGGATTAGTTATGTCATAAGAAATGTTCCACGGGGACATGTCTTTCAAGGTGGGGGACGTGCACCGGCGCTCCCCACGCCCTGGGGTCAGGGAAAATTCTGGGGAAACGTTCCCCCCACGTTCTGGTTTTGGGGAAACTTGGGGAAACTCAGGGAAAATCCGGGGGGAAGTTTTTTGGGCAACGAAACGCAACTCCCTTGAAGGGCGACGGAGGGATGCAACGGGGACGCCGGGGGGACGGGGGGACGCAGGGGGGACGTATGTGTGTCCCCCCATTTTTTTGCCTAATAATTTTTAACATTAAAAAAAAAAAAAAACAAATTTAAATATATGACAAATTAAAAAAAACAACAAAAATAGAAAAACTAAAACTCTATTAAAACATCAAACTTGTTAACACTTAAAAATCAAATTAAATTATATTAAAATTTAAATAAAAATTGAAAAAATGAAATTATATTAAACCTATATAGTATGAGTTTATGTGCATTGCATAATTTGAATTTCAATTGTCAAATGATTAATTTATTAATTTAATTTAGATTTACCTTGCATCATGCCAAATGATGATTCATGAATTTAGATGGAACATTGCATAATGTCAAATGATGGATTCAATTTAGTAATTTACTTTAAGAATCTAGATTTATAAATTTAAATTATAATGCAGAAATGTCAAATGATAATTCATAAATGAATCAATGATAATAGCCTAATATGAAATGATGATCATATTTATTCTTTAGATGTACAATGAATAATTATTTAAATTTTCTATTTTGCTATTTTTTATCAAATTTTTAATAATTTATAATTTTATAATTTTTATGACTTTGATGTCCCCCTGTTTCCCAAAAAATTCCCCAAATTTTGGGGTTGCTTATATACGTCCCCCTTGTGCGTATCGCCGCTCCCGTGTTTCCCCGTCCCGGAAACTCGGTGGAACATTGGTCATAAGAAACAGAGTGATGATGCATTATTATTATCACAAGTGAATTGGTGATGGAATCAACACAGCACAAAATATTAATAAAGCGAGTCATTTCCTATCTCTCGAGAGATCTTAAATATCCAAACAATGCCTCCCAACCAAGAAGGCACATGAGACTTTTGGGAATGGGATCCTGGACGAAAGATTTTCAAGGCGATTATATGATGGTATAAATAACGAAAGGTCATTGATGCATGAATGGGATATATCTTTGTGGAGCTCCCAAATGGAGCTATATTTTCCTTGATCCAAATACTTTTGCAATTTGGATGCATGGGATTATCCATCCTATTACTCAAAGCATGCCAATGCATTTGAGAGACCACAGATACAATAAAGAAGTGAGCATATTGAGGTTAAAATATATGCCTCTTGGCACTGCATGATGATGACATTATATTCAACATTTACTCTATAGATGATGCCTCCATTAGCTTAGGTTTATGGACGAATACCAAACCTAGGATTATTTTTTTTATTTTTTTTCATAAAACACCAGTTAATGGACTACCTCGTGGATTATGTATTAGATCTTGGATGTTGTGCACATTATATATACCTAGATAATATTCTGGTACAGAAAGGGACTGTAAAGGAGTCCAAATTAATATTCTTCTTTCAATTAATTAGTTATGTTTTTTACTCCTCTTGACACCATCTAGAGGAACTTCTGTCTCAACCTCTCAGAAACCTTGGCTTTGCATTCTTGGGAAACTAATGAATTCCCAACTATGGCCATAGAAATCGCCATTTGGGAAAATTGGGGCATTCAACTTCACCAAGGAAAGCCAATACACAGAGTTCCTAGAACCTCTAGCAACGCCACGAATTCATGGATCCCACCTCCCAAGAACACCTTCAAACTAAACTTCAATGGCGCTTCTAAAGGGAATCCTGGCAAAGTAGGCTTTGGGGGCATCATCAGAGATCACAAGGGCAATCCTATTGTTATCTATTTTGGAAATCTTGGATGGGACACGAAAAATTCGGCTGAAATGGAAGGTCTATGGCAAGGACTTCTCCTTTCCCACTGATTCAGGCTGTACCCACTGGAGGTTGAAGGGGACTCCCAAATTCTCATCAATATGGCCACTCACCTCCTTAACGGGGCCCATGCGAACAAAATTGCCAATAGTTGGAGACTGGAAGCTCGTCTGATGGCTATAGAAAGGTGGCTCCACAACAATAGAGCTCTCCTCTTCAAGCACACCAGAAGGGAAGGCAAAAAAGTTGTGGATCTACTAGCCAACCTGGGAGTAGACAATGAGCATAATCTTCTAACAGGTACTCTAGACATTATCCAGAATCATGATCAACAATAGGAGTGCAAAAAATTGGTCTAGAATGATGCAGAACTCCTGGATGCGGGTGCAGAGGCCAGTGATTAAGATGATGGGATGGGGGTGTTGTAGGACGGTGAGACACCTGCCCACCAGCAAGGCTGAGGACATAGGGCTATTAATCTCAGCAGCTTGGTGTTTAATGGCATTTATGCCTAGCACTGGTTACAATCTCATTTTCGCCTCTCGATGCGATCTTGCGCATTGCAACATGTCCCGACCCTCTATCCAATTTATTGTTGGTTCATGGCAATGGATTTATCGTTGCACGGTCATCTCGATAGAAACCATGGAGCGTTACTCTGGTATGGAGAATGTTCCCTCACCTGTTGCTCAACTCTGCGCTCCGGATGCTGGCCTCTCAAGCCTGTGCACAACTACTGGTAAGACAAGTAGATTAAATTGTTGTCTTGACCTCGGAGATAACCTTCACCTCTCTCTCGCTGGTGTCTGTATGCTTGCATCTTTCTCACTACATTCACATTCGTCTCAGTCCTCTGTTAGACCGGCTCTTCCTCTGCATCCTGATCCCCCTATCGCATCGGAAATCATGTTGCGCCTCCGGCAAAGAATGAGATGCCGTAGAGGCACCACCAGACGCCAGCTCCGGCGCTCTTCCTCCACTCCCAGTACCTCCTCTGCGTCTTCCTCCCATGAGGACAGTCTTTCTAGAGCTCATAGAGGTCGAAGGCTCCGCTCGAGTCACCGCCTTGACTCCCCCATCCCTCCTCCCCCCTGCTCAGACGCACACTGCACTTCTCCTTTAATTGTTCTCTCAGTCGTCCTCGGGTTACTGCCTCCATCACTGTGGCATTCCACGAAGAGCCTCAAGGCGCTGCTCCCAATTCTGGCCTGGAGGGGCTGAGCAACACGGTGGCTATGTCCTCGGGTTTTCTTGTTGGATTGTTACACACTGAGAATTTGAACTTGCAGGGTACTGGCAGCATGGCCCCGCAGGGTCAGCCGAAGGTGGACACTGCTCATGAAGGTAAGGAGAAAGTGAGCGAGGCACAGATGGCTGGAGGTCAAGCGAGCGAGGCGCTAAATGCTGAGGGTCAAGAGAGCGCGGTGCAGGTTTCTTCTACTACCAGGAAGGTTATCCATTCTGTTGCGGACCTGTACAGGGACGATGGAGAACCAGATGAATTTTGGTGCAGGGTCGTTGAAGAAGCTCCTGATGAGTAGCACCACCCTCTCTACCTGGTTTTTGTGCATTGTTTCTGCCCTTACTTCAGGGCTTGTTTTTGTTTTTCATGAAGTTTATGTTTCAGTTTTTGTCAACTATGTTATCCAAAATCAGAACTCCATGATTCCCCTGCGTGGTATTTTTCTTGAAAACTACTCGACACTGGTTTCCCTCCTGAAGGGAAGTGTTCATCACTGGTTTTTTTGTTCAAAATTCCACTACACTGGGCAATGATCTGGCTTTGGCCTGATGTATATAATTTTCTCTGTTAATAGATTACATTTACTTCGAAAAAAAAATTATTTATGTTTTTTATATTATTTTTTGTTTAAAAATATTTATGACCAATGTAATTTTCTTATAGATAAGAGGAGGAAATAAGGATGGAAGATGAGATCGGGTTTAAGGTTGCGCAACAAGGGTTTCAACAAAAAAGAAAAATTGGCCCCATTTAGCTGCCCGAGACATTGTGTCAACATCTAACACGAAAAATGAACATCACCACCTTGGTAATCAACCCTTTGCCTTCTCCTCATAACTTATCTTTTGCCACAATGTAAATATTTCTCATCATAAGGCTAGCAAATATCTTGAGATTGATTTGAGCATGTAATAGTCATTAGGAATGGGAGAGTTGTGAGGAATTTCAAGAGTCATGAGGGTATGCAGAAGGTCATAGTAGGTGACCAATCACCCTATTTCTATAAATATGCCCTCATGCCTCATTTGGGGTCGACTTTGGCACTTGAGCTTCGACTAGCAGAAGATAATCGATCGATGATTGAGGAGCTAGAGGCACTCAACTCTTGGCATAAAACATCGGTTGATGGAGTGTCTCGTTGATTATGTCCTATATCTTGTGCAAATTATACATACCTGCATAATATTGTGGTGCAGAAAGCGACTGTACAAGAGTCTAAATTAGTATTCTTCTTTCAACAAATTGGTTATGTTTTTAATATTGTCCTTTGTTTGTAAATATGTATAACCAATGCAATTTGCTTGTAGGTAAGAGGAGGGAATAAGGATGGAATATGAGATCAAATTAAAGGTTGTGCAAGTAGGGTTTGAACAAACAAGAAAAATTGGTCCCATGTAGTTTCCTAAGGCATTGTGTAAACATCTAACAAGGAAAATGGACATCATCACCGTGTTCATCAACCTATGCAAATCTCCATATCATTGCAACAATATTGGAAACAAAAACTCTAGGGTTTCCAAGAAAACTCTACATTAATAACTTATCTTTCACCATAATGTAAATATTTCTCATTATAAGGCCAACACCTATGGTGATATTGATTTGAGCATGTAATAGTCATTAGGAATGAGAGAGTTGTGAGGAATTTCAAGAGTCGTGAGGGTAGGTGGAAGGTCACAGTAGGTGAAAAATCACCTTATTTCTATGAATATGCCCTCATGCCTCATTTGGGGGGTACTTTGGCACTTGAGCTTGGAATAATAGTAGATAGTTGATATGTGCTTGAAGAGTTGGAGGCACACAACTCTTGGCAGCTAGTAGGGTGAGGTGTGGTGAGGCTAGGGTTTTTCATTGGATAATGGTATGAGAAGCTCTTGTTCCATTGTTGGGATTTGATGGGTTACAATACATGTACTTGTGTTTGCAACAACATTAATAAGAAGTTACTTTCTTTTAGTATAGACTCTCGTGCATATTTATGATGGTTGTACTAGCTCTCTTGTATAATTTCCATCATGTTTGTATGTGTGTTTTCATCTGGGTATATGTTAATGAAATCATTCTTAGCTTATGGCTTTCATATCCGCTTTTAATATGTGCTCATTATTCCACACCATGTCAGTAAATTATTGCGAACTGATTTGTAATTAACCTATGCCATGTTCTTGTTCATTTATGTTTGAGATAGTTTTAGCCCACTGATCCTTCTCATGGCATACTTCTTCTTCTTCTTCTTCTTGTTACTTTCATGTATCTTGTTATGTAGTTTGTCAATCTTGGGTTTAACTTGTTCACATTTTGTGGGAATTTCATTCTAGTCCCCGCTCTAACATCTCCTCATTTGACAGCCAAGAATGAAACCAACATGATGGTAGTCAAGCCTACATACCAGATGGGGCTCCTATCCCAAATAGTGTGAGGTCTAATTGGGATTTCAAATTGGGGTGACCCCTTAGTTGTTGGTGGTGCATTCCAGCATGCTAACATAAGGATAACTCTAAGGAGAAATAATTTACCCACAATATTCAAATATATAAACATCTAGCGCGATAATTGGTTATGATATTCACTGAGAAGATCCTCCTAATGACTCGATTTTAGTGATACTTCTACAAGAGGGGCACCTAGGTATTTTGATGGGAGATTACTGAGTTGGATCCCCAATATACATGCCACATGTGTCTGAAAAATCACAGGGATATTAAATAAAAAAACCTAATATTTAGATTTGTTAATATCCATACTTGATGTCACATAGTAATAGTCCAAAATATGATTGAAAGCACCAAATTCCCACATCCTTTGGGTACCAAGTCCCATTTTATCATCATCAAACTGCTTGTGGGTGAGAGGTAGAACCACCCCAATGAGTCGAAGTCATTTTATTCTTTTCTTCTCAAGTTTTGCTTTGAAGGATTAACTTAATACTTCCACTTCTAAAATAAATATCAATGGATATAATGGATACCCTTTTTGATTCCTTGTGATGACTATAAAGGAAGGGAAGGAGAACCATTAACCAAAATTGAGAAAGAGGGAAAATATATAATACTATAGATCCTTGCGATGTAGTCATCTACAATACCAAAGGCCTTCAAAATGCCACATTGTCATATTATTTTGATAGGTTCAATTTGATCATCATCCTAGGTTTCTTATGATTTTCAATGAGTGAATAGATTCATGGGTGTGATCCAAAATTTTCCTTCCCTCTACAAACCCCGTATGTTATGGAGATATAATATTTTTGAGGAACATCTTAAGTATTTTTGCTATTATTTTAGTGATCACTGTGTAGATGATGTTGCATAGTGTTGTTGGCCTATAACAATTAGGATCCTCTGCCTTTTGTTTTTTGGGCAAAAAGGTTATGAAAGTGGCATTCAACGCTCAGAGTATATATCTGTACTATATAAATTCCTCTACTACTGTCAAAACATCCTCACATTCTATGGGCCATAAAAATTGAAAAAATTCAACAATGAATCCATCTAGCCCTAGAGATTTATCATGGAGCATAACTTTGATAGTCTTTTAAACTTCCCCAGAGAATATATATTTGAGTAATGACTCATTTTGTTTAGTTGTGATCAATTGTAGAATATATCAAGTTATTTGTTGGATTACCCTTGTTTCTTCTAATGCGAGATCAAACAAAGTATTCAATAAAAACTAAACCAATTCCTGAGAAATCTCTTAATGGGTTTATAACTTTCTTCCTTCACATCCATTCAATGAAGATATCCTATTATGAAGCCTATGTTATACCATTTACTTGTGGAATATAACAATGTTTTTCTCCCCCTCCTTAAGACACTTGATGTGATACTTTTATTTCCACAAAGTTTCTTCTTGCTTCTCTCTTTCCTCCATATCTTATAAGATCTATACTTTGAATTTAATTAGTTCCTGAAATCTAACATATAATATTGTCACCTGTTGGATCCTTGCCATTTTATACTCCACTTTACTTTTTTCCTCTAGAATGTTGTTGTACTTCCCCTTATTCCATCCTTTTAAATTCCACTTTTGTTAGAAACCAAGGTCACAACTGAGAGGGGGGTGAATTAGTAATGCTAGAAAATACACAACTTCAATTTTTTTTTCCAATATATCAAACAATCAATAACACAACATATAAGTAGTAAATCTGAAAATACAACTTCATCAAGAATCAACACATAAGATCCAAAACACATAGAGTAATCATGCACAATGGGACACAAATCACATCACATAGGGACAAAAGATGTTAGGTGGAAAACCTAAATAGGAAAAATCACTGTGCTATTGCTGCTCTTATGCTCCTCTTTTATCAATTGTTCAATCAATTTGATTTACATCATTCAGCTAGCCTCTACTAGCTAGGAACCATAACCACTTCTACATATTGTTATCCACCACTAGCTAGGAAGCCCCAACTCCCATAAACTATGCAAACCACCACCTTCACTAGTTTTCCATCCACTACTAGAAGGAAGCCTATACTCCCAAATCAAATTCTCCACCCTCTACTGGAAGAAGCCACCATCCATATCTTATTTAGGCACTAATTAACGAAGGCTAAAACCTCCTTGAACTCTCTAGGGCCACATTTCAGAATGTTTCAAACTAGACCCCAAATATAACATCAACTAAAAACATCAATTACTGTCTACAATTCAACCCTCAACAATACTCTCTTAAAACAATCTATGCACGTACATCAATTCAATAACAAATATCTTATAACCTCTCAACAATATGTAAAACTAATATTCCATTTTTCCACATACAACAACATCTCATGACAGATACCACACTATAGACTATAACATATTACTGATCATCACTCACAAGATACAAACGCTCTTTCTACAAAGCAACTCTGCCACTCAAGACACAAACATACAAATAAAAAAAATACAAGGCCTCACACATATATGAGCTTCATGTTTTATGGATATGTAAACTCTTCCAAATGACATCTCAGTATCTTTATTTATACTAATCAAATCCTGCAATCACAAGGTTAGCTATATATTAACACCAAAGCGAATATGTCTTGTTCTTCCTTCAATCTTCCACCCAATGTACTCAAACTGCTACATGTCTACATTATGACTCTTCTGCTTGCACTCTATCTCCCTCCAATCACATTCTTTGGCATGATATATTCCTTCTATATAAGGTATCCCTTAATTCGTCCTCTTTCTCTCTACAAAATTCTACCTCTTTGTTATGACCTCTTCCATCAGGTATCCATCACTCTGCTCTCTTTCTCTCTGCAGGGATCTACCTCTCTTTAGAAAGAGAATGTGTTCATCATAAACAACCTCTTCTATCCAACACTTGGATATATATATATATATATATATATATATATATATATATATCTGTGTGTGTGTGTCCTAATGTTCTAAAATAATCCAAGTAAATAATAAATTGTTACTAAATCTACAACTAGATCAAACCAACTTTTGATTACCATAGGTAAAACATTGATTTTCCGGAGGTTGTATTCCATTTTCTTGCCTTACGCACTATAAAACACCCTCTCCCTTTGAGAAAAGTGTTGTATGGAGGGGTAATGCAGGTATCATATGCAAACATGAGTTACTAATGCAATTTTCCCTTATATTTCCCCCGCTATCCTGAATTTAGCCCCCTTTCTTCCCAAAACATTAATTTCAAGCATCTCCAAGGCATGTAAGACATCCTACAATATCTTTAGACCTTGTACAAACTTATGGAACTCCTTTGTAAGTATTAAGGGAACCAAAATAATGCCCTAACATATCTACATCAATCAGGATAAAGAAATCCTAGATGGCCAAACATCTTAGCATGGATCATGAGAACCTAGTTGGCCAAGTACTTTTGCATCAAGACAATGATGACACCTCTCTAGTAGACCACAAAACATCATCATCGTGAGAGACACCATAATTAGGTTAACATCAATGCCAATAAACAAACTTAAAATCATGCCAACATGCTCCCCTTGTGGTATTGATGGAAACCTCCTACAAACACAAGATAATATGCCTCTTTCTCTCCCCCCCTTTGACATCAATGGAAAAGGGTAACACTCTGAAGTTTGGACCAATATTTTATGACTTTCTTGAAAAAACTTTGATCAACAACCAATCATGCCAACATCATGAATTTGTGTCACCGAATATGGTCCTCTGGAAGATGTACTAGGGGATGCAAATATTTCATCCAAGTTGTTGTATAAACACTTCTTCCACTACAATTTACTCCTTGCCACATGCAAGAGGATACTCCAAGTGTGACTCTTGGCTCCATAATCATGCATCACCAAATAATGACATGAAAATACATGGTTACATTTTGATTTACAGGATTATATTATAAGAAATACAAAGTTAAAACAATGACTCCATTAGCTCACACATGGCTACAGTGATACTAAAGACTCTCTCCTCTATGCATGCCATCACTATGACCACTCAACCAACACACCAAATGATAAACACTAATGATACAAGGCTTCATAATGATATTACAATTCTATAACACGCAAAGCACAATGTTGCAACAATGCATATAACAACCTGTACATGGTTGAAACATGATTTAACTCTCCATGCCTCTTTGCAAAATCAGAATTAGCAACAAAAACTATGAAATTCCTTGCAGCCATGGTCAACATCAAGGAAAAGACATCTGCAAAACAAAGAAAAGAGTATGCACAACACTCATAAATCCAGAAGCTTAGACCCTGTCATCAACATCACATGTCAACACTAGAAAACATCATAAGCCTCTATAGATCAACTGTAGTAGCAACTCTCCATCTACACATTGCAATGACCAACAATATACCATTATCCATCATGTTGCAATCAACACATAACATGGATCCAACAAGCAAAGTCATAACCTCCAGTTGTGAAGAGAAAGAAACACAACATAACATCATTAATAATAGATGCAACCAAATTTAGCAGCATCAAAAATGCAACCATACTTCTGGAGCACAAACTCTAGGCATAAAGTCTTGAAAACTTCATCTTTTGTGACCATCAACACTAGAAAAGAGTTTACAATACAAATCCCAACCACGCTCTCTTAATTCAAAATGTTCATCAACAAGCATAAAACTCAAATTTTAGGCTTTTGTGATTCATTTTTTTTAGATTGTTTTATGAATTAATCACATATCAGTTAATTTGGTTGACGTTTCAAACCAACTATTATGGTTCATCATCAGAACAAGATAAAAAAATCTGGCCTATCCACCAATTTAAATAATTGAGATGCATCATGTTCTAGATATAAACGTTGGTGAGTCAAATAAATTAATAATATTATTTAATAATAAATGAAAGTTGAATTAGTTTTAGGAAAGAAACTTATGGTAACATAATCAATTCTGAATTTCCAAATAAATAAACAAATCATTAAACATAATAATAATCCATACTATAATTTTTTTATAATAAGAATTAATTAAAATCAAAACTAAAATGCTATAATATTATTATAATATATTATTATAATAGTATTATGATATATTATTACATATCATTTAATAAAATTATTTAATATATCGCTATATAATAGGCTCAAATATCATTATATATTTATAATGCAATAAATGTATTATATATAATATCTATGTTTGAAAATTATTATATAATTTTATTATAATAAAAGTATCATTTAAGACAATATTTAGTAATGAATGATTAGTTACAACAAACTAACTTTTTTAGAGGATGAAATTTGTTTTAATTTCCCAAAAATAATATATATATATATATATATATATATATATATATATATATATATATATATATTCTAATAATAATCTTTTATTATGTTATATAATAAATAATCAATTAAAACCAAAATCAAATGTTATATATATTTATATAATATATTATTTATAAATTTTTATTATTAGATTAAATGTTATTATATATTATTAAATATAATTATTAAACATATTGAAAAAGGTTGGAAGAGACATCAGTAGAAGAAGAAGGTCCCTGAGGAGAAGGTCCTGAAGGCTGCATCGAGTGACTACTAGCAGGTTGCAGAGGCATTGGTTGCTGGCTGGTCGACCCAGATTACTGGTGGCTAGCCCGAGACGTTTGCATCATGCAAACATTCGACGAGTTGTGGTCAATGATAAGAGGGGGGGACTAGGGAATGAACCAAGTAAGGTGAAATCTTTATAGACTCCTGGTGAAACACTGGTGAGAGGTGCGACTGATTGCTTATCGGTCACCGAAGATATGATAGACTCAGGGGAGGTCTAAGACTTTGGTTCGTAATATGTCAACTGATCAATGGTGACAATATTTCCATTGTGAGGAAAGCACATCTTACTGTGAATCGCAAATGCGACAACTGACATTGCATAGGCATAGCTACAACCCAAGAGGATATTGTAATCCAAGAAGGCATCAATGACTTCAATGTCAATACAAACAATGTTTCTTACAAGAGTGACATGACAATTGTGGAACATGCCAAGGGGCTAAGAAGGGTGATAGTCCCAAGCACGCAAAGCGATGGTGGATGGGGCTAAGTAGGGTGATCCGAGCTTATTCCAAACAGAGGCAAACATCACATAGGTGGATGCACCCTCGTTAATGATACATATCTGAACATGGGCATTAGGAATCTTGAATGGTATTTTTTAAAGGGGGATGTTCTGATTTGTCAACATCAAAGTTGATCAAATGATTATCTGAAGGATCCACAACACCCAAAGCAGATAGTAGAGATTTTCGTTGAGATGGTCACGACCGGAGGACTTCCAGCATTGACATGGCAGTAGGCAACTGTGCTAAGTCATCTACTATGTTGTAGGTGTGGGCGGCTTTGGTAGAAGCAACATTTCGGCGTAATGGCCCTTTTGGGATCTTGTGAATGACCTCTACCTAGGTTGAGGGATCTGTAAGGGAACATTTGGTGTCAAAATGGATTATGTGGAAACTTTTTTTTGGGACTCGATTGTAGACGTAGCGGGTTTCTTGTCATATTGGCGTGACCAGGTCTGAAGGTTGACATCAATGGTATTCATTAGGGGAATTTTGAGGTCTAAAATGGGCCTCCTAAGAAAAATTTACAACCAAAATAAAATTTATAGAAACCAATAGGATTCAAGATGATGATGGCAACCATGGGGGATGATTAACCATTTTTGGAGTAAAAAAGTACAAGGAATAAAAAATAATAAAATAATAAAACTACATTTTCAACTCGTATTTTCAACTTATCTCTCTAAGTTTTTACTCAAATTTCAAGTGGGAGCACTTGTTGGATGCCAAATTCAATTTCTCATCCAAGTACCCCTATTGCATACTTTTGATGGACCCTCCTACATGAAAAATGAGAAATACATGAAAAAACGTGATTGAAATCATGCTTTTCATGTATTTCTCATTTTTCATGTAATGGGGTCCATCAAAAGTATGCAACATGGGTACTCCTTGGATGAGAAATTAAATTTTGCATCCAACAAGTGTTTCCGATCAAAATTTGAGTAAAAACTTAGGGAGATAAGTTGAAAATATGAGTTGTAAAAATAGTTTTATTATTTTATTATTATTTATTCTCTTTTCCCTCTAAAATTTGATGATGTAGTCTAACGTTATTTTATTATTTCCACTATTATTTTATAGTTTCCTTAGGAGGCCCATTTTAGACCTCAAAATTCCCCTATTAGACCTCAAAATTCCCCTAATGGACCTCTTTAGAATTCATCATGAGAATTTGGTAATTAGGGGTACCAGACTATGGAGGTTGAGGAGCAGCTTGACCTTCAGGGGGTTGGGCCAATATATCCTTGCTAAGGGAAATGATTGATGAACACACCCGGTTGAGTTGGCACAGTATTTGGAGGAAGTGAAGCGATGACTTGCTTTCCTCTAGATGATGCTTATGCTTCCCACAACTGGCGCATTTGGGGTAAAAGGGGACAATCATGAGTATAATGGCCATGAACACCACAACAAGAACAAGGCTTGTTCATAGGAAGAGGCTTGTTCCCTAGAGGGAAAAGCCTTCTGAGAAACCAATCCATATAAACACGGTCGTCAAATGTAGGAGCTTGGCACAAGCTCCTCCTTCTATGCCATTCTTGGACATGGTCAGAAAGGCGAGTGGCTGAAGTTTGACGGAATGCGGTCAACAACTCGGTACCAATATCATAGTGGAGAGGTAATTAGAAGTAGGACAAAAATGCTTTAGCAAGAGTTGCAAAAGTGGAATGAGATGCAGAAGTGTGGTCGACAAACCACTTTTCACCTTCTTTAGTGAGCGTTCATTGGAACAACCAAAGGCGAATGGAGTTATTAGTAATGGAATTGGACGAACGCCACATGTGAAAAGAGTGGAAATGATTAGTCGGGTCCTCTCTAGCATTTCCTTCAAACATAGGGATGTCAGAAGGAAGCTTGGTTGGCATAGCAAGCCAACCTGGGTTGTGGAGTATAGGATTGTTGATTAATTTGTTGAAATCGGGAAGGCTTAAACCTGCCATAAAAGGTAGCATAGGAGTATAAATAATGGTTCCAGTAGTGGCTCCAGCATTAGGGCCGAGGCCACCACTAGCTTGAGGACCTACACCTGCATTGGTGCCTGACATGATGATGGTATGAGGTGGAGGGGAACCAGATTCAGAATCAGAGGAAGAACCCGATGAACCAGAATCAGAGTCGGTATGGGGACTCAACAAAGGACTAACTTGGACCCTATGCAGTGGAATAAGTCTTCCTAATGGAAACTGAGGGTGAAGGCCTTGGAGTCTCCGGGATAAACACCTTGGGGGAGCAATGATGGAAAGTCACAGATGACAAGAAAAGGTTGAAGAGTGATAAACAAAGGCTCAGTGATGCAGATAAATTAATTACGATGTTTATGTCTTGGCTTGGCTGTGTAAACCAAGTGCTCTTCGCTTTATATGTATGTGTTTGCAAGCTGTGTGTTAATTTTTAATTAAGCCCAGATGGTTGTATAAAGTAAAATAAAAAACGTTGAAGTACTATAAATAAAACTGAAACTACAATAAAATAAACAACTACACATGCATAGATTCAACCCTAAAGAAGGCTTCCCAAACAATTAGTCTAAAATATAGGTGAAATTGACTCAAAACACACAAGTTGACCAAAATATATAAGGTCTAAGGGACATGGATCTAATAACTCAAATATGTTGGAAAAGGTGCAGAAAAAAACAAGAAACCAGAGGGGAAAACTTCTGCAAAATGGGAGGCGAAAATTTAAAACCAAGGGGAAACAAGGGAACCCTATGGGAAAGACCAAACAAACTCAAAGGCAGGTTTTGGATGGAATAATAACCGATCAAAATGGACCTGAAAGAAATATATATCAAACACTGAAACAATGGTTGAAGGCACTGCAAATCTCAGACTACCTACTCAACTAAACCCCTCCTAGAAAGGTGGAAGTGTACTCAAACCCTAAGGGGCTTGGTTCTACTTCAAGGAGAAAAATTGAGCATATCCAAGCCTAAGACGAGCCGAGACGAAGGTCAGACAACCCAAAACAGTGCTTGCGGCAAACCTCGACTGTCATAGAAAAAACTCAGAAAAAGGTTGCAACTCGCAAGTATTGACCTGTAAACTGTGGAAATCGCAATTTATGGTCCAATAGGTACGATTTTAGGCATAAATCATAGTTTATGGTATAAAAAGTGTTAGTTCCAGTTCCAGGATTCTCGAGCGGCAGGTTGCGGAAAAGTTGTCGTCTCTGGCGCGAGTGATACTTGTTACTTGCAGAAAACATCCGAAAACACACAGAAGTTAGAATTTTTACTGTTTTAGGGCATAAAATTAAAAAAAAAACATCAAGATACTGAAAACAGTTGAAGAAAAACCCTAGTTACTGAATTTTCTGGCCATGCAGGAATCTGAATAAACAACAATGGAGTTTCCAATTGTTAGCATAAATTCTTAACGCAAGTGTATGAAAAGAGCTCACTATAGTTGCGCGTGACAAACAACCCTAACAAAAAATATAGCTTCTTAAATTATTTATATCTACAATCGATAGTTAAAACAAATGCTGCAAAAAACCCGATCTATGTAGTAAAAGAAGTTAAATAGTGAAAAGAAATAAGAATTGATCCATGCATCCAATGAATAAGACAAGATATAAAGAATTTGAATATATATTATAACACCTGGAAAGGAAACAAATAATAATGTTACCAGTCCCCCTCAATGGGATGGGTTCTTGGTTATCTTCAACACTTCAGATCTAGAATTTTTTCTCTCTTAATAGTGTAGAAAACCCAAAATGTGATGAACTCTATGGGAGCTCAAGAAGCAAAGAAAATAGTAGCAGCAATGAGAATGATCAAAGTGCGACAATGAAAGTGATGAAAGTGAATAATGAATGGAAAACTCTCTTGTTTATAGTAAAATATTGACTTATCCTCAATAATGGTGAATAATAAAATATTATTAACAAAGATCTAGATTTAACTGCTTGGAATATTTTATTATATATTGTTAGAGAGAAAAAGGTATTTAAATTGGTTAAATATCCTTATTTAGAAATAATAAACAAATAAGTGATTTATTTATCATTTCAAGAATGTGGTTAGGAATAATTAACAAACAATGATTTGTTTAATTATTTCTAGGTGATTTAGTCAAATTGAACAAGGAATAATAACTAAATAATGATTTAATTAATTATTCCTAGAGAAAAATAATGATTTATCTAATTATTTCTTATAATTGGGTTAAATATGACCGGGAATATTAATTAAACAATGGTTTAATTAATTATTCCCTAGAGGAAAATCAAATAAATAAGGATTTATTTAATTATTCTTTACGAGGTTTCTTGTTTTATCCAGAAATAACTTAATAAAATATGGTTTATTAAATTATTTCTTATAGTGAAAGCAATTTTACTAGGGTAAAATTTATCTTACATGGTGTACTTTGATCCATCTAGTTGTAAATGGTTAGATGACCAAAAATTGGTGTAATACATGTATATTCCATCAGCTTTTTACGTTCTGCTTTATCATCTCCTGTCGCAACTCCACTTCTTGTCATAATGTTAATGCATGGTTCATCCTCCCTTGGTTCAACGACCATCATTTGGAGATTTTGTGTGGATTGTTGGTTCCTTTTCCCCTACATTTTTTCCATAAGGATTGGACATTCTTCTATTACATGATCCAAATATTTTCAGTTCTTACTAGTGGAAGTAGGATTTTGACAATCTCTTGCATAGTGTCTTCTCTGTCCACAATTGTAACAGATAGTTTAGTCGCGCCCTCGACCAACTCCTCATCCTTGTCCTTGGAAACGTCCTCGACCATCATGATGTCCTTGATCTTCATGCACATATCCTTTAGCTTGCATCCTATAAGCATCAACAGTGTGTTCCATCATCTAGTCATAACTTCAACAATTCTTCTCGTCATGTTCCACTGACTTACAAAAGTTGCAAAACATTTGCCTTGGGGTCTGCGCATACTTCTGCAGTAAATAACACTGTTCTGGACGATGTTGTCCCAAATTTATGCATATCTCACACCACAAGCTTGATCTTGGATTTAATTAATTAGGTACTCCACTAGCCAAGTAATCTCTGAACACAGGGAATTTTCCTTAAAATGTCCTTCAACTTTGCACTTTATACACCAAAATTTTTTTCTAACCTCTGGTCTTACTTCCTTACCTTTCTTTAGATCTTTCAATTCCAAGGTCATATGTGCTAGATGAGTCTAAATCTGTTGTACTCCTGCATGAGTATCTCCCACCGACGAAGCTTCCAACTTCATTGCAATTTCCATGGCTTCAGTTTGAGTTGTTATTTTCTATTGTGTTAAGGGTAACCTGATATGTGGCAGGAGTGCAACTATAAACCACTCCTTATGTTGCTATTCAGGAATGCTAAAGCTCACTTTTATCATCAACATTTTGAATCTTTGATCCAACTCCCAAACGGATTCATTTGTCATTTGTTTGATCTCCTTCATTTTAGTAATACATTGCAACTGCAATTTTGGCTTCTTAAAGTCTGAAGTCAACTCTTTCTTTGTATCATCCAGTGAAGCAGTCTGATGAGTCATAGAATACTTAATGTACCATGTCAACACTCTTTCCCATAGCATTGCGACAATATGTGCCTTCTTTACATCTTCGTCATTAATCTGTCTTGCTTTCCATACTACCTCAGCTAGAAACCAAAATTGCTCAAGATCCTCTGAACCGAGTCCCATATAGATACGTAGCTTGATATCTTTGGCCATGTTCCTCGGGGGGTTAGGGGAAGGGGGAGGGGGTGTAAGGGAACTATGGGGAGGGGGATGGGGGGTAAGGGGATTAGCGAGATGGAGAATCCCTGAGGCACCTTGATTATTCCCACCTCCTAGCTGCGACACACCTCTAGGGGTTGCGGGGTTACTTCTTTCTTCTTCGCTTTTAGATTCACCTAACAAGGGGTTGTAATCAGTCTCAATAAAGTTCTCTCGATCGACCATGTATCTCTTTCCATTTTGCGTAGATCCGGCTCCAGACTTAAGCCCAAACATTAATATGAATGCATTCACAGCACACCCTTTTCACATAAAAGCTTTTTAATCCACAAATTCAAAGAATTTAGATACTTACCTCACGGTCCCTTGAAAAATATTCGCATAGCTTTGTTGTAAGATACAAACGTGTCTATGGCTAACTTAGTGATAAATCCTCACAGGATACTATCGATCCAAAAATCAACAACTCTTGAGATGCTATTGCTGGTATCCGTGAGTCGTTGTACCAATTCAGTTGTCCATGCAATAGGTTTGTCGTTTTTAAAGTCTTGTTCTCAGTCAACCTCGACAACAATTCATGTAGTTCATTAGCAAACAACGCGAAGAAAATATCATGTTGTTCTATGAAAATATACCTCTACAACTAGGCTTCAGTGGTTAATTGCAGATTTCTTTTTTCTTGAGCTGTGAACTCTCATTCTTCTAGATCTACCTAATCTTTTATTTCCTTCTTTGATGGATTCCAAATCCACATGTCCCTCAAACAAATCCTGGTCTCGGCAACAGAACCATTTGTTGGCTCGATTGGGCTTGACCTAGGTTCGACTTGTACTTCGCACCAAAAAACCCCTCAAACATTGGCCCTTTCGGCAACGACCAACAATTATATCGCAGTCTCGCTCGAGGTGGCTATGGGTGGTTTCAGAACTAGGTTTATGTAGCCTTGAGGGACTGCGCGAGGTGGCTTTACTTCGCTTCTCTACATTTAATGAATCTTCAAACATGTATATTATTACTGTGCGGTATAACTTAATCAATTACTTCACATCATTCAGATAAACATAGACACATTATAGAATAAGGTAAACTGCGCTATCAGTACTTCACATAAACATATAGAAAGAAAACACAACACATGTAAACACAAAATATGCCCAAAACTTCCTCTTCTTTATTAAGATGGATCTATTCAATTCATACAAATTCTCTGACCTGCGCACACAATTGCAGGTGGTCTACGCACTAAATTGCATACTCTTCCAAGGTATCCACGCACTCAACTACAGAGCCTCCCCTTAAGGCCCAAAAACAGACTAAAGACATAAAAAACAACCATTAGGGGAATTTTGAGGTCTAAAATGGGCCTCCTAAGAAAAATGTAAAACAAAAATAAACTTTATTACAACCAATAGGATTCAAGATGATGATGTCAACCATGGGGGATGATTTACCAGTTTTTAAATAAAAGGGTAAAAATATTAAAAAATAATAAAATAATAAAACTACTTTTTCAACTCGTATTTTCAACTTATCTCCCAAAGCATCAAATTCTCAGAGGTTTTGGAGCATGCTGATTTAAATTTAATTGATGAAAATATAGTCACATAAAAAACGGATTGTAATCACGTTTTTTTATGTATTTCTATTGTGTAGTAGGACCCATCGAAAGTATGCAACATGGGTACTCCTTGGATGAGGAATTAAATTTCGCATCCAACGAGTACTCCCGCTCGAAATTTGTGTAAAAACTTTGGGAGATAAGTTGAAAATATGAGTTGAAAAAGTAGTTTTTTCATTTTTCCCTCTAAAATTTGATGATGTCATCAAATCTTATTTGATTTTTTCCACTATTATTTTATAATTTCCTTAGGAGGCCCATTTTAGACCTCAAAATTCCCCTAATGAATTTGCGTCATTAACTATGCATGTTATCACTTCGACACAACATCACATTTACTTATATAGCTTTACATCATTAAAAAACCATGGTCCACATACCATGGGCTTCGACAAAACAACTAGCTAAAACCTGAAACCCATTACAAAATGAGGGGTGTCGACCCACCCCGAAGCCCCTAGACACTGCGCGGTAGATTTAGCTTCGTGGTACTGCACACTCCACTCCTCAAGATGTAGAGTCTTTGACCAAAAATGGACCAAGGTGGGCTACGACCAACAGGAAGGAAGGTAAGGGAGGGATCTAATTGATCGGGATATATGTAAGGGAAAAGGTGTGAGGAGGAGGAGAATGATCTAGGGGGAGGGAAACCACCCATCTAGAATTCTCACTTCAAATTCTGAAGGTTGCAAATCTTGATGGGACCATGTGAGCACAAGTATTGATTCCCTAAACTGACTTACTAGGGTATTCCATATCAAATCTAGGGGGATTCCTTGACCTTTGAAAATCCACCGATTCTATTCTTTCTAGATCCCCTAGAGAAAGAAGTGACGGGAAAGGACCTTATTGTGATTGAGAACCAGGTTGAGGAAGGCTTGAGATCTCCAGTTGAGTTTGAAATACTCATGGGATCTTTATCAAATCTTACGAAGTAATCATTTAGTCTATTCCATAAACCCCTAGAATACATGCAATTATTAAAAAGATGCTCAATATCCTCAAAGTGCACCAGATAGAGCAAAGTTAGAGAAGGGCCCTGATAGTTTCACTTATGAATATTCTCCCATGTTAATGGCTTGTTATACATCAATAACCAAAGGAAAACATACAATTTTGGCCATATACTTTGCTTCCATATTTTAATCTAGATCTATCCCATCAACAAGTATTTACATCACGATTCTAATTGGTAAGCTTTGCTTACAGCGAAAGTCCCCTTAGGTATATATCCCCATATTAACTTATCCTCATGATTGGATAGTGGGATTTTTTGATTCTATACGTTTCACCAAAATTTCCTTCAATCTTCACCATTTGGTTTAGGTGGCCAATTCTTGGGGGGAATCCATTTGCACCATCTATTTTTTCTATCTCATCTATCTAGTAATCTACAATTTTATTTTTTCCTTGAGTTATCATTCATTTCCTTATATGTTCTAACTACATGTGCTTTTCTAGCTTGGGCATTTGTTTCCAAGAATCTGCCCAAAATAAAGTTGTGTCTCCATTCTTAACTTCCCAAAAATGATGCATTTGAAACAATCCTAATCCTCTCTTGGACATTGTCCATATCAAATATCCCAGTGCCAATGAGTTCAATCAGATCAAATTGTGTTAATATTCCTGAGGGGTGTACTTGCATTTATAGATTATTTTCCGAAGATCCATACCTCCTTGGAGCCACCTCTGTTGAATATTTTCACCTAGAACTATTTCCATACTAGTTGGATCTCACAAACACAATCCACCCTTTACTTTGGGATGGTGCATCTTCTCCAAGGCCACCAAAGGTCATTTCTTATCTAAGAATGTGCCTTCTTAGAGAAAAGCATACTAGATTATGCAAAATTCCTAAAGAATGGACATTGGTGCCATCATAGTTAACCGATAAAGATTGAAGGTCTTGTCGTCGCTACAACAACACCCAAAATTTTTGGGGCATATCCAAATATTTTAGGCCCCCCTCTACTTTCCTAAGGCCATAATGGTTATGATCATGTTTTGAATTGGTCAATCTCCCCATGACCCATCTTTATCAAACCCTATCGATACTCACACTTACATGGTGCATGATATATTTTTTTTTTCTCAACTTGCCTCGGAACTTGATCATACTAATGCATTAGAGTTCACGGGAGTATCTTATGATGACAAATTCACCTCGCTTTAGTCCTCATACTCTTAAATGCTACCTTGTTCATGGGCCCTAAGGTTTTATGTCCTCATGATTTGCATTACAAGTGATTGGCACCCCATTCAAACACTCCAGTAACTAAACACTAAAAACCTACAAGAACCTTAATAATTGATTTATCGCTCAAAAATAATTTGGTTGAAAAAAAAAATGAATAAACCTATAATGAGTGATTAATGTAAAAAAGAGAAGATTTGAATTTATTTTTTAAATATAAATATAACATTATAATGCACCTAAAAATTTACCATATATAAGTTTGTTTTTTCCCAAATAATGAGAAATGGGAAACACAATGATAAGGAAGACAACACACCAAATATCACACACGGACACCATATAAAAGTGAGGCATACATTTACATATACCTTTATTAATAATTAATTCATCAAATTTAGTATTGTAAATATATGTGATCTTTTAGAAATGTGAAATTCCAGCCATGAAAGAAAGTTTTGTTATATATGAAGAGATATAACATGTGATTGCTTATTATCATGGATATACATCCGCAGATACATGGCTAATGATGTGCAAATATTGCAGGTGGACTAGTTCTACCAAAATTTGAGGTCCAATTAAATAATGCCAAGCATATATTTAATTGTTGCAAAAGGTTTCATATGAATCAATTTCAAAGGCGGCGACCCATGTTACAAAAGTCGTGTAATGGTCAATGTAAAAGTTGTCTGACAATGCATGTGGAGACTGTAAATCGAATTCTCCAAATCAAAGTCGTAGAATATGCAAGAATGATGCAATACCATGTGAAATAGGTTGTTAGAGGTCATAGCATACAGATAGCACTACAAGATTGCATTGAAAGACTGGTTAAAGGAACATTAAGTACCGTTGGAAAAAATGTTGTGTTCGGTGTCTTTGCCATACCTCGGACGTATTTTATACTCTAGTACAATGGCTATCATATTTTGGCAAATGCATTTGCCATCACATTATTAGTGTGTTAGGCATCGCTTTGGAGTGCATTGGTATTTTATTTGACCATCAAAGGTTGACCCTTCAAAAATGGAACACCAATTCGAAAGGGAAGAAATGAAGATCGTTTGTTAACATACAATGCCATTACGCAAAACATGGGATTATCCATCCTATTACGCAAAACATGCCAATGTATTGGAGAGACTACACATACAATAAAGACGTGAGCATCTTGCGGTGAAAATAAATGCCTCTTGGCACTGCATGATGATGACACTATATTCAACATTTACTCTATAGATGATGCCTCCATTAGCTTACGTTTGTGGATGAATACAAAAGCTAGGAAATTTTTATTTTGTTTAAAAGCATAAAACACCAATTGATGGACTACTTTGTGGATTATGTATTGGATCTTGTGCACATTATCTATACTTAGATAATATTGTGGTGCAGAAAGGGACTCTAAAGGAGTCCAAATTAGTATTCTTCTTTCAATTAATTAGTTATGTTTTTTATATTATTTTTTTTTTAAATATTTATGATCAATGTAATTTTCTTATAGATAAGAGGAGGAAATAAGGATGGAAGATGAGATCAGGTTTAAGGTTGTGCAACTAGGGTTTCAACAAACAAGAAAAAATGGCCCTATCTAGCTGCCCGAGACATTGTGTCAACATCTAACACGAAAAATAAACATCACCACCTTGGTCATCAATCTATGTAAGTCTCCATATCATTGCAACAATATTGGCAACACAAACTTTAGGGTTTCCATTAACCCTTTGCCTTTTCCACTCTTTTGCCACAATGTAAATATTTCTCATTATAAGGCCAACAAATATTTTGAGATTGATTTGAGCATGTAATAGTCATTAGGAATGAGAGAGTTGTGAGGAATTTCAAGAGTCATGAGGGTATGCAGAAGGTCATAGTAGGTGATTAAGGTCATAGTAGGTGACCAATCACCTTATTTCTATAAATATGCCCTCATGCCTCATTTGGGGTTGACTTTGACACTTGAGCTTGGACTAGCAGTAGATAATCGATCGATGCTTGAGGAGCTAGAGGCACTCAACTCTTGGCATAAAACACCTATTGATGGAGTGTCTCGTTGATTATGTCCTATATCGTGTTCAAATTATACATACCTGGATAATATTGTGGTGCAGAAAGGGACTGTACAAGAGTCTAAATTAGTATTCTTCTTTCAATAAATTGGTTGTGTTTTTAATATTATTCTTTGCTTGCAAATATGTATAACCAATGTAATTTGCTTGCAAGTAAGAGGATGGAATAAGGATGGAATATGAGATCAAATTGAAGGTTGTGCAACTAGGGTTTCAACAAACAAGAAAAACTGGTCCCATGTAGTTTCCTAAGGCATTGTGTAAGCATATAACAAGGAAAATGGACATCATCACCTTGTTCATCAACCTATGAGAGTCTCCATATCATTGCAACAATATTGGAAACAAAAAATATAGGGTTTCCAAGAAACCTTTATATTAATAACTTATCTTTCACCATAAAGTAAATATTTCTCATTATAAGGCCAACACCTATGTTGAGACCGATTTGAGCATGTAATATTCATTAGGAATGAGAGATTTGTGAGGAAGTTCAAGAGTCATGAGAGTAGGTGGAAGGTCACAGTAGGTGAACAATCACCTTATTTCTATAAATATGCCCTCATGCCTCATTTGGGGGGTACTTTTGCACTTGAGCTTGGAATAATAGTAGATAGTGGATATGTGCTTGAAGAGCTAGAGGCACTCAACTCTTGGCAGCTAGTAGGGTGAGGTGTGGTGAGGCTAGGGTTTTTCATTGGATAATGGTTTGTGAAGCTCTTGTTCCATTGTTGGGATTTGATGGATTACAATACATGTACTTGTGTTTGCAACAACATTAATAAGAAGTTATTTTCTTTTAGTATGGACTCTTGTGCATCTTTATCTTGGTTGTACTAGCTTTCTTGTATTTCCATCATGTTTGTATGTGTGTTTTCATGTGGGCATATGTTAATGAAATCATTTTTAGCTTATGGATTTCATATCTGCTTTGAATATGTGCTCACTTATTCCACACCATGGCAATAACTTATTGCGAACTGATTTTTAATTAACATATGCCATGTTCTTGTTCATTTATGTCTGAGATGGTTTTAGCTCACTAATCCTTCTCATGGCATACTTCTTTTTCTTTGTCTTCTTGTCACTTTCATGTATCTTGTTGTGTAGTTTGTCATTATTGGGTTGACCTTGTTCACATTGTGTGGGAATTTCATTCTAGTCCCCGCTCTAACATCTCCTCATTTGACATCCAAGAATGAAACCAACATGATGGCAGTCGAGCCTACATACCAGATGGGGTTCCTATCCCAAATAGTGTGAGGTTTAATTCGTATTTCACATTAGGGTGACCCCCTAGTTGTTGGTGGTGCATTCCATCCCGTCAACATAAGGATAGATTTAAGGAGAATTAATTAACCCACAATATTCAAATATATAAACATCTAGCGCAATAATTGGTTATGATATTCACTGAGAAGATCCTCCTAAAGACTCCATTTTAGTGATATTTCTACCAGAGGAGCACCTAGGAATTTTGATGGGAGATTACTAATTTGGATCCCTAATATACATGCCACATGTCTCTGAAAAATCATAGGGGTATTAAAGAAAAAAACCTAATATTTAGATTTGTTAATATCCATACTTGATGTCACATAGTAATAGTCCAAAATATGATTGAAAGCACCAAATTCCCACATCGTTTGGGTACCAAGTCCCATTTTATCATCATCAAACTGTTGATGGGTGAGAGGTAGATCCACCCCAATGAGTCGAAGTCCTAATTTTATTCTTTTCTCCTCAAGTTTCGCTTTGAAGGATCAACCAAATCCTTCCACTTCTAAAATAAATATTAATGGATATAATGGATACCCCTTTTGATTCCTTGTGATGACTATAAAGGAAGGGAAGGAGAACCATTAACCAAAATCAAGCAAGAGGGAAAATATATATTACTATAGATCCTTGCGATGTAGTCATCTACAAAACCAAAAACCTTCAAAATGCCACATTGTCATAGTATTTTGATAGGTTCAATTTGATCATCATCCTAGGTTTCTTATGATTTTCAATGAGTGAATAGATTCATGGTTGTGATCCAAAATTTTCCTTCCCTCAACAAACCCCGTATGTTATGGAGATATAATATTTGGAGGAACAACTTAAGCATGTTTGCTATTATTTTAGTGATCACTGTGTAGATGATGTTGCATAGTGTTGTTGGCCTATAACCATTTGGATCCTATGCCTTTTTTTTTGGGGGAAACAAGGTTATGAAAGTGGCATCCAACACTCAAAGTATATATATGTATTATCTAGATTCCTCTACTACTGTCAAAACATCCTCACATACTATGGGCCATAAAAATTGGAAAAATTCAACAATGAATCCATCTATCCCTAGAGCTTTATCATGGAGCATAACTTTGATAGTCATTTAAACTTCCACAGAGAATATCTCTTTGATTAATGACTCATTTTGTTCAGTTGTGATCAATTGCAGAATATATCGAGTTATTTGTTGGATTACCCTTGTTTCTTCTAATGCAAGATCAAACAAAGTATTCAATAAAAACTAAACCAATTCCTAAGAAATATCCTAATGGGTTTATAAATTTCTTCCTTTAGAACCATTCAATGAAGATATCCTATTATGAAGCCTATGTTATATCATTTACTTGTGGAATAAAACAATGTTTTTCTCCCCCTCCTTAAGACACTTGATGTGATACTTTTATTTCAACAAAATTTCTTCTTGATTCTATCTTTCCTCCATATATTATAAGATTTATGCTTTGAATTTAATTAGTTCCTGAAATCTAACATATAATATTGTTGCATGTTGGATCCTTGCCATTTTATACTCCACTTTACTTTTGTCCTCCAGAATGTTGTTGTACTTCCCCTTATTCCATCCCTTTAAATTCCACTTTTGTCAGAAACCAAGGTCACAATTGAGAGGGGGGTGAATTAGTAATCATAGAAAATACATAACTTTATTTTTTTTTCTAATATATTAACAAATAAATAACACAACATATAAATAGTAAATCTGCAAATGCAACTTCATCAAGAATTAACACATAAGATCCAAAACACATAGTGTGATCATGCACAATGAGACACAAATCACATCACATAGGAACACAAGATGTTAGGTGGAAAACCTAACTAGGAAAAACCATCGTGCTATTGTTTCTCTTATGCTCGTCTTTTATTAATTCTTCAATCAATTTGATTTACATCATTCAGCTGGCCTCTACTAGCTAGGAACCATAACCACTTCTACATATTGTTGGTCACCACCAGCTAGGAAGCCCCAACTCCCATAAACTATGTAGGCCACCACCTTCACTAGTTTTCCATCCACTACTAGAAGGAAGCCTATACTCCCAAATCAAGTTCTCCACCCTCTACTGGAAGGAGTCACCATCCATATCTTATTTAGCCACTACTGAACAAAGGCCAAAACCTCCTCAAACTCTCTAGGGACACATTTCAGAATGTTTCAAACTGGACCCCAAATATAACATCAACTGAAAACATCAATTACTCTCTACAATTCAACCCTCAACAATACTCTCTTAAAACAATCTATGTGCGTACATCAATTCAACAAAAAATATCTTAGAACCTCTCAACAATAAGTAAAATCAATATCCCATTTTTCCATAGACAACAACATCTCATGACAGATACCACACTATAGACTACAATAGATTACGGATCATCACTCACAAGATACAAACGCTCTTTCTACAAAGCAACTCTACCACTCAAGACACAAACATACAAATAAAAAAAATACAAGGGCTCACACATATATGAGATTCATGATTTATGGATATGTAAACTCTTCGAAATGAAATCTCAGTGTCTCTATTTCTACCAATCAAATCCTGTAATCACAAGGTTAGCTATATATAAACACCAAAGCCAATAAGTCTTGTTCTTCCTTCAATCTTCCACCCAATGTACTCAAACTACTACATGTCTACATTATGACTCTTCTGCTTGCACTCTATCTCCCTCCAATCACATTATTTGGCATGATATCTCCAATCACTCCTTCCTCTTTCTCTCTGCAAGGTTCTACCTCTTTGTTATGATCTCTTCCATCATGTATCCATCACTCTGTTCTCTTTCTCTCTGCAGGGATCTACCTCTCTGTAGCAAGAGAATGTGTTCCTCATCAACAACATCTTATGTCCAACACATGGATATATATGTGTGTGTGTGTGTCCTAATGTTCTAAAATAATCCAAGTAAATAATAAATTGTTACTAAATCTACAACTAGATCAAACCAAATTTTGATTACCATAGGTAAAACATTAATTTTCAGGAGGTTCGATTCCATTTTCTTGCCTTACGCACTATAACATACCCTCTCCCTTTGAGAAAAGTGTTATATGGAGGGGTAATGCAGGTCTCATATGAAAACCTAAGTTACTAACACAATTTTCCCTTCTATTGCCCGTGTTATCCTAAATTTAGCCCCCTTTCTTCCCAAAACATTAATTTCAAGCATCTCCAAGGCATGTAAGACATCCTACAATATCTTCAGATCTTGTACAAACTTATGGAACTCCTTTGCAAGCATTAAGGGAACCAACATAATGCACTAAAATATCTACATCAATCACGATAAAGAAATCCTATATGGCCAAACATCTTAGCATGGATCATGAGAACCTAGTTTACCAAGTACTTTTGCATCAAGACAATGATGACATCTCTCTAGTAGACCACAAAACATCAGCATCATGAGAGCCACCATAAGCAGGTTGACATCAATGCCAACAAACAAACCTAAAGTCATGCCAACATGCTCCCCCTGTGGCATTGATGGAAACCTCCTACAAACACAATATAATATGCCTCTTTCTCTCTCCCCCTTTGACATCAATGAAAAAGGGTAACACTCTGAAGGTTGGACCAATATTCTATAACTTTCTTGCAAAAACTTTGATCAACAACCAATCATGCCAACATCATGACTTTTTGTCACTGAATAATTCCTCCTGAAGATGTACTAGGGGATGCAAATATTTCATCCAAGTTGTTGTATAAACACTTCTTCCACTACCATTTCCTCCTTGCCACGTGCAAGAGGATACTCCAAGTGTGACTCTTGACTCCATAATCACTCATGACCAAATAATGACATGAAAATACATGGTTACATTTTGATTTACAGGGTTATATAATAAGAAATACAAAGTTACAATAATGACTCCAGTGATACTAAAGACTCTCTCCTCTATGCATGCCATCACTATGACCACTCAACCAACACACCAAATGATAAAAAATAATGATACAAGGCTTCGTAATGATAGTACAAGGCTATAACACCCAAAGCACAATGTTGCAACAATGCATATAACAACCTGTACATGGTTGAAATATGATATCTCTCCATGCCTCTATGAAAAATCACAATTAGCAACAAAAACTATAAAGCTTTGGCATCAAAGGACTCCAAAGCAGCCAACAACTAGTATCTATTCACTTCCATCCTTTTCTTTTCTTGAGGATATTGGTGTGCTGGGGGGTTAGGGATATGAGGATTGTCTTCCACCAAAGAAAATCCATAATTAGCTTGATTTGGGGATCATTCAATGGTCTTCTTTTGGGTAACTAGTAGACAATGATGATAGAAATGACCATATTCATGGCACCTCTAACATAATAAATGGATATGTTCATAGTCGAGCATATGTTTCTGGAGTTTGTCCATCACAAAAAATCATATGTGAGGCTAGTTGTGCAAAAAATATAACAGGTACCCAACAATTTTTTCTTTTGGAAACAAAAAAGAGATTTTTTCTGTAGTCTTTTCAACACTGATGGATTGGCACATGGTGGTTGAAAAGTATAGAAGTGGAGATATTTTTTTCCTTTGAAGAAATAGTTAGCTTTTCAAAGCCATAAGACAGATTTTCTATCATCTCTTGTGTAGTTTGAAAACCAAAATCAATTCTTTTTTCCATGTTTTCAAACTGTTCTTTAGTTTTTTATTTTGTCTCTCTAACAAATGCTTCTAATACAGAAACAAAATATTGTACATTGGTCAAATTTCTATTTACAGAATTTCCAGATACTTGGATGGACTCAAGTTGTTCTCTTTGTTCACCTGTTTTTGTCGAAGTTATTTCTAGTCCTTTCAAAGCAGTGTTTATCCAATTTATTTGTTCACTAACCCTCTATATTCTTCAATCTATCCCAATCATTGTTTCATATTTTAATACTAAAGGGACTGCTTTAGCTACTCTTCTCGATTCTTCTAAGATTATTCCTTTATATGGGAGAAAAGTGGAACTAGAATCTATTTTACTACCATCCCAGGATGTCCACTGATGTTTTCTTTTTGGAGATTCTACACTTATCATTTGGATGTCCAATTTTTGTTCTTGTTTCTTCCATTCATAAAAAGAGATCCATGAACTTGTGTTATCAATGTATTCTTTCCATCTGATTGATAGAGAAATTTTTTCCTCTGGGGATGTGCTCAAATTAAATTCTTTAGCATTTGGATGAATAAATAGATCCCAGTTTAACATTCTTTTTATCCATTCGGTCTTAACCTTATAATTTGGGCATCCTTCCATAATTGAGAAAAATTTAAACATCTCAAGTTTGGAAGGTCTTTTACAGTCTTCTGGGACAATTTTTTGGAATCTACATGAAGGAATTAGGTCATCCATTTGTTCTAGATAACCCAATCCATATCTAGGAATCCCTGGAGGTCTCATCTTACTGAACATTTCTGTCAATCTTGGATCTTCATGTTTTAGAGATGGAAGTTCATGCATCATCATTACCGAATCATGTGGAAAAGAAATTTCACTACATTTGGGATTTGTACAGGAATTGGATAACAAAACAGAGGGAGCTTCTCCTGTTCTTCGATTGTGGTTTTGGTGATAGATGAAATGGGAAAGTGACTTTATCTGTACAAGAGTTTGGCATGCAGGGCATTTTATTTCTAAATCTGAAAAATTTAGAATTTGGGCTAACTCAAATAATTCAATATGGGAGCAATTTTCAGATATGCTTGGAGATGATAAAGCCTCAGAGCTTTCTGGGCGTGATGCTTTATAGGCTTGAAATGCTTCTTCTATTCTTTGGACTGGAATAGTAGACCTTCTTGGGAAAGACAAAACAACAGATGAAGGTGCTTCTTCGATTTGTGCAGACGTGATATTTTTGATTATTAGGATTCTAGGTATGTCAACTGTCCAACTTTCTGGGAAGCTCATTTCTTCCCATTTGATGGTTTGATGCTCTAATTTTTTTATTTAGAGCATCAGTGATAATGACAGTACTCGATTTTTAATCTTGGCTGGGAGTATGCAAGACAACATGATATAGAGTGTTGGTGTGTCTAAAACATCCTCTAGTGTGAATGGAGATGTTTGTTCTTCTTTTATTCACATCAAAACCTGTTGTCTTGATTTGCAATTGTAGTATGTCTTTGATATGCTCATCATATACATACACTGAAAAATTTGGGTGACAGTCAAACCAGACATGACCATTAAACATGGGAGCCATGATTCCATCAATAATTGAATTTGTATACTTATTGTGAGTAAGATCTTAGATGGTGGCTAATACATATGTATTCAACCCTTTGTGGGTCAATGCTAAAATACCAACTCTAATACACCCAAGATGGAGATAGGAAGTATTATGGCAACGAGCTTCTTTTTGTAATTCTTTTGGATCTAGTAAGGGAATTTTTTAGATTGCTTTAGCAATTTCATGAATTTGACTAACACATTATTTGACAAAAACTCTTGTTATAGCTTTTAAATGAAACATAGACAGATCAGAGTATACTTCAGAAGGATTTATATTAGGTAAGGCCCAACGAGAAAAATGCTGACTTTCTAATATTTCTAACTCAGCAGAATTAATTTCTTTAGAAGATGCAGATGAGAACATACTTGCAATAGAGAAATTATCTTTTGTACTTTCTTCAACTTTTAATTCTTGAAATGAAACAAATCTTCTTCCAACTTCCATATTTTAAAGAAGTTATAGAATTACCCAATGAACCAGACGTTACTGGCTCTGATACCAATTTTGTAGCAGGGGCTTCCTCTCACAGAGAATGAGGCTTGTTGATCAACAAATTCTATATTTTGAGAGAGGTACACCAACTTTTACATGAACCCATACATGAACCTTCAGGCAATTCTAACACCAAACATGCTTTGCGATGACCTTCTACCTTAACGAGCAAACAATGTCCCGCGAAGTGAACCTCCGACGAACCTCAAATGAAATTCTCTCTACTCAAAATTTAAACAAGTATGCGGCAAAAGAATTCTCACAACAAAATACTTTTTTTATTAATTTGGAATTTTTTACACAGATCTACTTATTACAGAGAAGAACTACCTAGTTCATATCAGAGATTGGCTGTTGAGGCTTTTACTGAGTATATCACCTTGAGGCAAGATGAAACTCAGAGGCTTTCTGGCCTTTCGCAGACTCTGCCTGTGAACTTTCTTAAAAACCAAATGACTCAATCCCTAAAAGTCTAGCCACTTTAGGTTCTCACCAAGGTTGCTAGCCTTGATGCGCAGGCTTCTCAGACTTATGAAAACCTAAGAAGAACTTTCTTCGTGATGCAAGTAGGTCGAACCAATGTTCATAGATGCAGAGCAGGAAGATAATTCTCTACTCAACCCAAATACTCTAATTTTCTGTAAAAAATGTGATGCCCAAATGAGAATCCATCCTCTTATTTATAGGAAATGAGGGAATCTCTCCTGGTGTTGTTGACTGACATTACTTTTTTGTACAACAATTCGGTGGCCGAATTTACTTTTTTGTACAATGATCCATCATTATTTTTGAGATGTGGATCAAATTCCACCAGAAATCAGAGAAGTGCCTCGAGTCTCAAAATCATACGGAAAATTTACACAGTGAATATATTATTGGCATCTCACGAGACCATTCATACTACGGAAAAGTTACACAGTGAAGATATTATTGGAATCTCACGAAACCGATCACACTCATAGTCAAGTGACTAGTCATTATTTACACAGAGGATAATTTTTTGGAAAAGCCCCCGAGAAACCAAGAATTTACATTATTATGTTCCAAGCAAATATTTACCTAGAAATATTTGTTGGGTTTATTTTCCACTGGTATCGCTTGCCTTGGTGTATATTCTTGTTACAATCATTGACTTACCTAATACACTTTGGTGTTTAATTTTTGTCATTACAACCCATTGGTGATGTTTGGCCATAAAATACCTAAGATTGATTTCATCGGAGTATTTTTTTAGATCTGTTATGTTTTTCATGGAAAATGCTAACAGTTGAAGCAATCAGTACAATCACTTTGAAAATGTCTCTCAAAACTTTTTGGATCCATGGCTGTCTTATTTACGCCAAACCAATACCACCATTATTTAAGCCAATTTGGTTGATGTAATAACTGTCTAATGAATACTGGTCCAAACTTTAGCAAAGTGTAGTGTATTTCATCATATTGGTCTCTTCACATCACATCCCACCATAATTTCTTGTATTCTGCAAAATTATATATGGTATTAGGAAAAATGAGTTCAAGATTGTGAAGGGGCCACATTGGCCTCTGGTGGAAATCAGGATTTATGGTCCTGTTTATTACATAGTATTTGTGAAAGACTTTTGTTCTCGAGCTTCCTTCATTCCATAAAATAGAGAGATCCTTGAAGATTTCTAATAGATATTCCTCTGCTAAATATGTTGAAAGTACATAATGCTTATAAACCATGTCATGAATCCACCTGCTAGATTTTGGATAAATTTTTCTTTTAGGTACTAGATGTTGTAGGTCAATATGAGGCTGGAGATTTGCATCTAGGAATTTTATGTTTCTCAGTTTCCAAGTGGGTTTCCATGATTCACAATATTCTTGCAACTCACCATAATAATTGGAAATGTGACCCATTTCATGACTTGATCATATCGCTCTTATGTGAAGACGCAATATCAATTTTCACTGGTACTACTGGTGTGAAGTGTGATTGGCACTGCCAAAAAATATTACAACTTTCCCTATCTCCAAAGTGTGACCTATGATGGAAGCTAGGAATCCCAAGTTTCATTCTCAATTGCAATTTGGCATAAGTCACACTTACAAATGTGACTTCCATTGCTTATATGTTGGTCTGCTTCACTGGTTTTTGAGGAGCAATGACTAATCTGTCTTAGTGCCAAAACCTGATCTTGTATCTTGCTATATGCTTACCCACTTCCAATCCATTTCCATCGCCATTTCAACCAACCACTGAATACATTTGCCTCTATAAAACAAAACCAAAGGTACATAAATATTGGTTGTATTATGACAAGTAATCACAAATCCATTTGACATATCTTATGGCCACGACAATAAGTGGGATGTTAAATATTTTGAAAATGAGGCAATGGCATATGAAAATATATAGTCGATGGATAAAATGAAAGGAGCATGGTGAGTGATATCCAAAGGCAATGGGCATAACACAAGTAGTATGAACACGTGTGCATGGAAAGAAAATGCTAACAATATTCACATTTATATTTAAGTAAATTAGATATGGTCTAGCGCAATTTCCTATGCCATGAGGAATAGTTAAAATAGTAGCATTCCATTAGTAAATATGGGCGGTGGTGAAATATCACAAGAGGATTAGCTATGTAATAAGAAACAGAGTGATGATGCACTATTATCACAAGTGAATTGGTGATGGAATCAACGCAACACAAAATAAGAATAAAGCAAGTCATTTCCTATATCTCAAGAGATCTTAAATTTCTAAACAACGCCACCATGTTTTACTCAACCAAGAAGGCACATGAGACTTTTGGGCATGGGATCCTAGACGGAAGATTTTCAAGGCGATTATATTATGGTATTGATAAGAAAAGGTCATTGAAGAAGTTATGGCATGCATCAATGGGCTATTTCTTTGTGGTTCTCCCAAATGGAACTATATTTTCCTTGAACCAAATACCTTTGCAATTTGGATGTGTGGGATCATCAATCCTATTACACAAAATGTGCCAAAATATTGGAGAGACTATGGATACAATAAAGAAGTGAGCATCTTGTGGTGAAAATATATGCCTCTTGGCACTGCAAGATGATGATGTTATATTCAACATTTACTCTATAGATGATGCCTCCATTATCTTAGGTCTATGGATGAAGACAAAGCCTAGGATTTTTTTCATAAAACACCAATAAATGGAGTACCTTGTGGATTGTGTCTTGGATCTTGTGTGGATTATACATACCTAAATAATATTGTGGTGTAGAAAGGGACTGTAAAGAAGTCCAAATTAGTATTCTTCTTTCAATCAATTGGTTATTTTTTTAATAATATTCTTTGTTTGCAAATATGTACGACCAACATAATATTCTTATAGGTAAGAGGAGGGAATAAGGATGGAAGATGGGATCAGGTTGAAGGTTATGAAACTAGGGTTTCAACAAATAAGACAAACTGACCCCATGTAGCTTCCTGAGACATTGTGTCAACATCTAACACGAAAAATGAACATCACCACCTTGCTCATCAACTTATGGAAGTCTCCATATCATTGCAACAATATTGGAAACAAGGACTCTAGGGTTTCCAAGAACCCTTTGCCTTCTACTCATAACTTCTCTTTTTCCATAATGTAAATATTCCTTATCGTAAGCTCAACAACTATATTGAGACGGATTTGAGCATGTAATAGTCATTAGGAATGAGGGTGTTGTGAGGAATTTCAAGAGTCATGAGGGTATGTGGAAGGTCATAGTAGGTGAAAAATCACCTTATTTATATAAATATGCCCTCTTTCCTCATTTGGGGGGACTTCGACACTTGACCTTGGACTAACAGTAGATAATTGATCTATGCTTGAGGAGCTAGAGGCACTCAAATCTTGGCATAAAAAGCTGGTCGATGGAGTACCTCGTTGATTATGTCCTAGATCTTGTGCGGATTGTACATACCTAGATAATATTATGGTGCCAAAAGAGACTGTACAAGAGTCTCAATTAATATTCTTCTTTCAATAAATTGGTTATGTTTTTAATATTATTCTTTGTTTGAAAATATTTATGAAAAATTTAATTTGATTGCAGGTAAAAGGAGGTCATAAGGATGAAAGATTAGATCAATTGAAGGTTGTGAAACTAGGGTTTCAACAAACAAGAAAACCTAGGCCCATGTAGTTGCCCAAGGCATTGTGTCAACATCTAACATGAAAAATGAACATCATCACCTTGTTCATTAGCCTATGCAAGTCTCCATCTCATTACACCAATATTGGCAACAAGGAATCTAGGGTTTCCAAGAACTATCTACATTCATATCTTATCTTTCACCATAATGTAAATATTTCTCATCATAAGGCCAACACCTATGCTAAGAATTATTTGAACATGTATTAGTCATTAGGCATGAGAGAGTTGTGAGGAAGTTCAAGAGTCATGGGGGTGGGTGGAAGGTCACAGTAAGTGAACATTCACCTTATTTCTATAAATATGCCTTCATGCATCATTTGGGGGGGACTTTGGAACTTGAGCTTGGACTAACAGTAGATAGTTGATATGTGCTTGAAGAGCTAGAGGCACTCAAATCTTGGCAGCTAGTAGGGTGAGTTGTGTTGAGGCTATGGTTTTTCATTGGATAATGGTATGAGCAACTCATGTTCCACTGTTGGGATTTGATGGATTACAAGACATATACTTGTGTTTGCAACAACATTAATAAGAAGTTATTTTCTTTTAGTATGGATTATTGTGCATCTTTATGATGGTTGTAATAGCTTTCTTGTATTTCCATCATGTCTGTATGTGTGTTTTCATGTAGGCACATGTTAATGAAATAATTCTTAGCTTATGGATTTCATGTATGCTTTGAATCTGTGCTCACTTATTCCACACCATGTCGGTAACTTATTTGAACTAATTTGTAATTAACCTTTGGCATGCTCTTGCTCATGTATGTCTGAGATGGTTTTAGGTCACTAATCCTTCTCATGGCATACTTGTTGTTGCTATTGTTTTTACTTTCCTGTATCTTGTTCTGTAGTTTGTCAATCTTGGGTTGACCTTGTTCACATTGTCTAGGCACTTCATTCTAGTCCATGCTCTAAGATCTCCTCATTTGACATCCAGGAGTGAAACCATCATGATGGAATTCAAACCTATATACCAGATGGGGCTTCTATCCCAAAAAATGTGAGGTATAATTGGGACTTCACATTGGGGAGACTCCTAATTGTTGGTGGTGCATTCCAACCCATCAACCTGAGGATAAATATAAGGAGAATTAATTAACCCACAATATTCAAAGATATAAACATCTAGTGTGGTAATTGGTTATGATATTCACTAAGTATATCCTCATGAAGACTCCATTTTAGTGACAACAAAGATTACAACTTTCCCTATCTCCAAAGTGGGACCTATGATGGAAGCTAGGAATCCCAAGTTGCATTCTCAATCGAAATTTGGCATAAATCACAATTATAAATGCGACTTTCGTTGCTTATATGTTGGTCTCCTTCACTGGTTTTTTAGGAGCAATAACTAATCTGTCTCAGTGCCAGAACCTGATCTTGTCTCTTGTTATATGCTTACCCACTTCCAATCCATTTCCATCGTCATTTCAACCAGTCGCTGAATACATTGGCCTCTATAAAACATAACCAAAGGCACATCAAGATTGGTCGTATTATGACAAGTAATTTCATATCCATTCGATATATCTTATGGCCACGAAAGTAAGTGGGATATTAAATATTTTGAAAACGATTCAATGACATATGAAAATATATATTCGATGGATAAAATGAAAGGGGCATGGTGAGTGGTATCCAAAGGCAAGGCAATGGGCATAACACAAGCAGTATGAATATGTGTGTGCTGGCAAGAAAATTCTAACAATATTCACATTTATATTTAAATATTTTAGAGATGGTCTAGAGAAATTTCCTATGCCATGAGGAATAGCTAAAATAGTAGCATTTCATTAGTAAATATGTGCAGTGGTGAAATATCACAAGAGGATTAGCTATGTCATAAGAAACGGAGTGATGATGCATTATTATCACAAGTGAATTTGTGATGGAATCAACACATCACAAAATAATAATAAAGCAAGTCATTTCCTATCTCTCGAGAGATCTTAAATTTCCGAAAAACGCCACCATGTTTTACTCAACCAAGAAGTCACATGAGTGTTTTGGGAATGGGATCCTAGATGAAATATTTTCAAGGCGATTATATGATGGTATTAATAACAAAAGTTCATTAAAGAATTTACAGCATGCATGAATGGGATATATCTTTGTGGAGCTTCCAAATGGAAATATATTTTCCTTGATCCAAATACTTTTTCAATTTGGATTCATGGGATTATCCATCCTATTACAATAAAGAAATGAACATCTTGCGGTGAAAATATATGACTCTTCGCACTGCATGATGATGACACTCTATTCAACATTTCCTCTATAGATGATGCTTTTATTAGCTTAGGTCTATGGATGAATACACAACTTGGGAATTTTTTTTCATAAAACACCAGTTGATGGAGCACGACCTCGTGGATTATTTATTGGATATTGTGTGGATTATACATATCTAGATAATATTGTTGTGCAGAAAGGAACTATAAACGAATCCAAATTATTATTCTTATTTCAATCAGTTGGTTATGTTTTTAATATATTCTTTGTTTGCAAATATTTATGACCAATGTAATTTTCTTATAGGTAAGAGGAGGGAATAAGGATGGAAGATGAGATCGGGTTGAAGGTTGCGCAACTAGGTTTTCAACAAATAAGAAAAATTGCCCCCATCTAGATACCCGAGACATTGTGTCAACATCTAACATGAAAAATTAACATCGCCACCTTGTTCATCAACCTATGTAAGTCTCCATATCATTGCAACAATATTGGCAACACAGATTCTAGGGTTTCCAAGAACAATTTCTCTTCTCCTAATAACTTCTCTTTTGCCACAATGTAAATATTTCTCATCATAAGGCCAAAAAATATGTTGAGACTGATTTGAGCATGTAATATTCATTAGGAATGAGAGAGTTGTGATGAATTTCAAGAGTCATGAGGGTATGCAAAAGGTCATAGTAGGTGAACAATCACCTTATTTCTATAAATATTTCCTCAAGCCTCATTTGGGTTGACTTTGGCACTTGAGCTTGGACTAGTAGTAGATAATCGATTGATGCTTGAGGAGCTAGAGGCACTCAACTCTTGGCATAAAACACCAATTGATGGAGTACCTTGTTGATTATGTCCTATATCTTGTGCGGAGTATACATACTTGGATAATATTGAGGTGCAGAAAGGGACTGTACAAGAGTCTAAATTAGTATTCTTATTTCAATAAATTGGTTATTTTTTTAATATTATTCTTTGTTTGCAAATATGTTTAACAAATTTAATTTTCTTGCAGGTAAGAGGAGGGAATAAGGATGGAATATGAGATCAAATTGAAGGTTGCACAACTAGGGTTTCAAGAAACAAGAAAAACTAGTCCCATGTTGTTTCCTAAGGCATTATTTAAACATATAACATAAAATATGAACATCATCACCTTGTTCATCAACCTATGCAAGTCTCCATATCATTGCATCAATATTGGAAACAAGGACTCTAGGTTTTCCAAGAAACCTCTACATTAATAAATTATATTTCACCATAATGTAAATATTTCTCATTATAAGGCCAACACCTATGTTGAGATTGATTTGAGCATGTAATAGTCATTAGGAATGAGAGAGTTGTGAGGAAGTTCAAGAGTCATGAGGGTAGGTGGAAGTTCACAGTAGGTGAACAATCACCTTATTTTTATAAATATGCCCTCGTGCCTCATTTGGGGGGTACTTTGGAACTTGAGCTTGGAATAGCAGTAGATAGTTGATATATTCTTGAAGAGCTAGAGGCCCTCAACTCTTGGCAGCTAGTAGGGTGAGTTGTGGTGAGGCTAGGGTTTTTAATTGGATAATGGTATGAGAAGCTCTTGTTCCATTGTTGGGCTTTGATGGATTACAATACATGTACCTGTGTTTGCAACAACATTAATTAGAAGTTATTTTCTTTTAGTATGGACTCTCATGCATCTTTACATTAGGGGAATGTTGAGATCTAAAGCTCTTGTTCCATTGTTGGGCTTTGATGGATTACAATACATGTACTTGTGTTTGCAACAACATTAATTAGAAGTTATTTTCTTTTAGTATGGACTCTCATGCATCTTTACATTAGGGGAATGTTGAGATCTAAAATGGGCCTCCTAAGAAAATTTTAAAATAATAGTGGAAATTTTAAAATATGATTAGATTACATCATCAAATTTTAGAGGGAAAAAATAAAAATAAAAAACTAAATTTTCAACTTATCTCCCTATGGGTTTACTCAAATTTCGAATGACAACACTCATTGGATGCAAAATTTGATTCTTCATCGAAGGAGTACCCATGGTCCATACTTTGATGGACACTGGTAGACGAAAATTGAGAAATACATGAACCACGTGATTGCAATCACATTTTTTCATGTATTTCTCATTTTTCGTGTACCAGGGTCCATCGAAAGTATGTAACATGGGTACTCTTTGGATGAGGAATTAAATTGCATCCAACAAGCACTCTCGCTTGAAATTTGAGTAAACCATTAGGAAGATAAGTTGAAAAAGGAATTTTATTGTTTTATTATTTTTTAATCTTTCTACTTTTTTACTCCAAAAATGGTGAATCACACCCCATGGTTGACATCATCATCTTGAATCCTATTGGTTCTTATAAAGTTTATTTTGGTTGTACATTTTTCTTAGGAGGCCTATTTTATACCTCAAAATTCCCCTAATGTGATGGTTGTACTGGCTTTCTCGTATTTGTATGTGTGTTTTCATGTGGGCATACGTTAATGAAATCATTCTTAGCTTATGGCTTTCATATCCGCTTTGAATATGTGCTCACTTATTCCACACCATGGAAGTAAGTTATTGTGAATTTATTTGTAATTAACCTCTGCCATGTATGTATGAGATGGTTTTATCTCACTGATCCTTCTCATGGCATACTTCTTCTTCTTCTTGTCACTTTCATGTATCTTGTTATGTATTTTGTCATTATTGGGTTGACCTTGTTCACATTGTGTGGGAATTTCATTCTAGTCCCCGCTCTAACATATCCTCATTTGACAGCCAAGAATGAAACCAGCATGATGGCAGTCGAGCCTACATACCAGATGGGGTTCCTATCCCAAATAGTGTGAGGTTTAATTTGTATTTCACATTAGGGTGACCCCCTAGTTGTTGGTTGTGCATTCCATCCCATCAACATAAGGATAGCTTTAAGGAGAATTAATTAACCCACAATATTCAAATATATAAACATCTAGCGCAATAATTGGTTATGATATTCACTGAGAAGATCCTCCTAAAGACTCCATTTTAGTGATATTTCTACCAGAGGAGCACCTAGGAATTTTGATGGGAGATTACTAATTTGGATCCCTAATATACATGCCACATGTCTCTGAAAAATCATAGGGGTATTAAAGAAAAAAACCTAATATTTAGATTTGTTAATATCCATACTTGATGTCACATAGTAATAGTCCAAAATATGATTGAAAGCACCAACTTCCTACATCGTTTGGGTACCGAATCCCATTTTATCATCTTTAAACTGTTGGTGGGTGAAAGGTAGATCCACTACAATGAGTCGAAGTCCTTTTATTCCTTTCTCCTCAACTTTCGCTTTGAAGGATCAACCTAATCCTTCCACTACTAAAATAAATATCAATGGATATAATGGATACCATTTTTTATTCCTTGTGATGACTATAAAGGAAGGGAAGGATAACCATTAACCAAAATGATAGTCATAGTATTTTGATAGGTTCAGTTTGATCATCTTCCTGGGTTTCTTATGATTTTCAATGAGTGAATAGATTCATGGTTTTGATCCAAAATTTTCCTTCCCTCTAAAAGCCCTGTATGTTATGGGGATATAATATTTTGGAGGAACAACTTAAGCATGTTTGCTATTATTTTAGTGATCACTGTGTAGATGATGTTGCATAGCATTGTTGGCCTATAACCATTAGGATCCTCCCCCTTTTGTTTTTTTGGCACCAAGGTTATGAAAGTGGCATCCAACACTGAGAGTATAGATCTATACTATCTAGATTCCTCCACTACTGTCAAAACATCCTCACATACTATGGTACATAAAAATTGAAAAAAATCAACAATGAATCCATCTAGCCCTAGAGCTTTATCATGGGGCATAACGTTGACGGTCATTTAAACTTCCCTAGAGAATATCTCTTTGAGTAATGACTCATTTTTTTTTTTTTCTTTCAGTTGTGATCAATTGTAGAATATATCGAGTTATTTTGTGGATTACCCTTTTTTCTTCTAATGCAAGATCAAAAAAAGTACTCAATAAAAAATAAACTAATTCATAAGAAATCTCCTAATGGGTATATAAATTTCTTCCTTCACATCCATTCAATGAATATATCATATTATGAAGCCTATGCTATATCATTTACTTGTGGAATAAAATAATATTTTTCTGCCCCAACATAAGACACTTGATGCAATATTTTTATTTCCACAAAATTTCTTCTTGCTTATATCTTTCCTTCATATCTTATAAGATATATGCTTTGAATTTAATTAGTACCTGAAATCTAACATATGATATTGTCACCTGCTGGATCCTCGCCATTTTATACTCCACTTTACTTTTTTTCCTTTAGAATGTTGTTGTACTTCCCCTTATTCCATTCCTTTAAATTCCACTTTTGTTAGAAACCAAGGTCACATCTGAGAGGGGGGTGAGTTAGTAAAACCCAACTAGGAAAAACCATCATGCTACTGCTGCTCTGATGCTCGTCTTTTATTAATTCTTCAATCAATTTGATTTACATCATTCAACTAGCTTCTACTAGCTAGGAACCATAACCACTTCTACAGTTTGTTGGCCACCACCAACTAGGAAGCCCCAACTCTCGTAAACTATGCAAGCCACCACCTTCACTAGTTTTCCATCCACCACTAGAAGGAAGCCTATACTCCCAAATCAAGTTCTCCACCCTCTACTGGAAGGATCCACCATCCCTATATTTTTTAGCCACTAATGAACGAATGCCAAAACCTCCTCAAACTCTCTAGGGCCACATTTCAAAATGTTTCAAACTGGACCCCAAATATAACATCAACTGAAAACATCAATTACTCTCTACAATTCAACCCTCAACAATACTCTCTTAAAACAATTTATGCTCTTACATCAATTCAACAACAAACATCTTAGAACCTCTCAACAATAAGTAAAAAGAATCTCCCATTTTCTATATAATACAACATCTCATGACAGATACCACACTATAGAATACAACATATAATTGATCATCACTCACAAGATACAAACACTCTTTCTACACAGCAACTCTCCCACTCAAGACACAAACATACAAATAAAAAAAATACAAGGCCTCACACATATATGAGATTCATGATTTATGGATATGTAAACTCTTCCAAATGACATCTCAATAGCTTTATTTCTACCAAAGAAATCTTGCAATTACAAGGTTAGCTATATATAAACACCAAACCCAATAAGTCTTGTTCTTCCTTCAATCTTCTGCCCATACTCAAACTGCTACATGTCTACATTATGACTCTTCCACTTGCACTCTATCTCCTTGCAATCAAATTATTTGGCATGATATGTTCCATCTAGATCAGGTATCCCTTACTCTGTCCTCTTTCCGTCTGCAGGATTTTACCTCTTTGTTATGATCTCTTCCATTAGGTATCCATCACTCTATTATCTTTCTCTCTGCAGGGATCTACTTCTCTATAGAAAGAGAATGTGTTCCTCATCAAAAACCTCTTTTGTCCAACACTTAGATATATATAGATGTGTCCTAATGTTATATATTAATCCAAGTAAATAATAAATTGTTACTAAATCAACAACTAGATCAAACCATCTTTTGATTACCATAGGTAAAACATTGATTTTCTGGAGGTTTATTTCCATTTTCTTTCCTTTTAGACTATAACACACCCTCTCCCTTTGATAAAAGTGTTATATGGAGGGGTAATGCAAGTCTCATATGAAAACCTGAGTTACTAATGTAGGTTTCCCTTCTATTGCTATCATTACCCTGAATTTAGCCCCTTTTCTACCCAAAACCTTAATTGCAAGCATCTCCAAGGCATGTAAGACACCCTACAATATCTTCAGACCTTGTACAAACTTATGGAACTCCTTTGAAAGCATTAAGGGAACCAACATAAGTCACTAACATATCTACATCAATTAGGATAAAGAAATCCTAGATGACCAAACATCTCAGCATGGATCATGAGAACCTAGTTGGCCAAGTACTTTTGCATCAAGAAAATGATAAAACATCTCTAGTAGACCAAAAAAAATCCGCATCATGAGAGCCACCATAAGAAAGTTTACATCAATGCCAACAAAAAAACCTATAATAATGCCAACATGCTCCCCCTATGGCATTGATGGAAATCTCCTACAAACATAAGATCATATGCCTCTTTCTCTATCCCCCTTTGACATCAATGGAAAGGGGTAACACTCTGAAGGTTGGACCAAGATTCTATGAATTTATTGTAAAAACTTTAATCAACAACCAATCATGCCAACATCATGACTTTTTATCACCATATATGCTCCTCTTGAATGTTTACTAGGGGATGCAAATATTTCATCCAATTTGTTGTATAAAAAATTCTTCCACTACCATTTTCTCCTTGCCACTTGCAAGAGGATACTCCAAGTGTGACTCTTGACTCCATAATCACTCATGACCAAATAATGACATGAAAATACATGGTTACATTTTGATTTACAAGGTTATATCATAAGAAATACAAAGTTACAACAATGACTCCATTAGCCCATATATGGCTACAATAATACTAAAGACTCTCTCCTCTATGCATGGTAGCACTAAGATCACTCTCTCTTCTATGCATGCCATCACTATGAACACTCAACCAACACACCAAATGATAAAAAATAATGATACAAGGCTTCATAATTATAGTACAAGGATATAACACTCAAAGCACAATGTTGCGACAATGCATATGACAACCTATACATGGTTGAAATATGATAACTCTCCATGCCTCTATGCAAAATCACAATTAGCAACAAAAACTATAAAATTCCTTTTAGCCATAGTCAACATCAAGGAAAAAACATCCGCAAAACAAAGAAAATAGTATGCACAACACTCATAAATCCAAAAGCTTAGACCCCGTCATTAACATCACATGTCAACACTAGTAAACATCATAAGGCTCTATAGATCAACTGTAGCAGCAACTCTCCATCTACACATTGCAATGACCAAAAATATACCATTATCCATCATGTTGCAATCAACACATAACATGGATCCAACAAACAACATCGTAACCTTTAGTTGTGAAGAGAAAGCAGTACAACATAACATCGTTAACAATAGATGCAACCAAATTCAGTAGCATCAACTATGCAACGATACTTTTGCAGCACAACCTCTAGGCATAAAGTCTTGAAAACTTTATCTTTTGTGACCATCAACACTAGAGAAGAATTTACAATACAAATCCCAACCACGCTCCCTTGATTCAAAATGTGCATCAATAAGCATAAAACTCAAATTTTAGGCTTTTGTGATTCATTTCTTTTAGATTGTTTTTGAATTAATCACATATCACTTAATTTGGTCGACATTTCAAACCAAACATTATGATTCATCATTTGGACAAATATGAAAAAATCCGACCTATTCACCAATTTAAATAGTCAAAATGCATCATGTTCAAGATATAAACATTGGAGAGTCAAATAAATTAATAATATTATTTAATAATAAATGAAGTTTGAATTAGTTTTAGGAAACTAACCATTATAGTAACTTAATCAATTCTAAATAAATAAATAAAATAGAACTCGAATAAATAAAAAAATCATTAAACATAATAACAATCCATATTATAATTTTTTTATAATAAAAATTAATTAAAATCAAAACTAAAATGTTATTATATTATAATTATAATAGTTTTATTATATGTCATTATATTTCGTTTAAAAGAATTATTAAATATATCGTTATATAATATGCTAAAATATTCTTGTATATTTATAAGGCAATAAATGTATTATATATAATATCTATATTTTAAAAATTATTATATAATTTTATTACACTAAAATTAGTATTTAACATAATATTTAATATAAGATAATATTTAAAAATGAATGATTAGTTATAAGAAACTAATTTTTATAGGATGAAATTTATTTTAATTTCCAAAACAATAAAAAATAAATAAATTAAATATAAATTAAAAAGATATTCTAATAATAACCAAAATTATAATATTGTATTTTATTATATAATAAATAATCAATTAAACCTAAAATCAAAATGTTATATATATTTATAAATCTATTATTTATATATTATTATTATTATTAGATTAAATGTTGTTATATATTATTAAATATAATTATTAAACATATTTATATTAATATAATCTCTAATGTATTATTATGATTAAAGATAAAAAAGCTATGTCAAAGAATCTAAAATATAATGAAAAAAAGTTAGTCCTACTGAAATTTTTACTTAATTTCCAACTAGAGTCTATGTTAAGATTCTTTGTTTGTTTCTCAATTTTAATGGCCTCCCAATCCTTGCAATTACTTGGGAATCCTTAATGCAGACATGATGTGACTGTGGTAGTGGACAAGGGGGACCCATTAGATCTTTTATCTCCACATCAGGAAGTTGCTCAGAAGGTTTGGCATCAGAGGACTCCAATGTAGCCAAAAACTAGAATCTATTCACTTCCACCCTTTTCTTTTCTAGAGGATCTTGATGTTGAGATTCAACAAGAACATTTCAGCACCCACGCCTAGTTGCATTAAGCGCCCAGACTAGGGTGGGGCCCACAATGCTATTTTTGGGTGCATGTCTGTTTTAGTTATCCCTTAATTAAGATGAACAATAAACTTTAATCTATTCTCAATGTAAACTTGAAATAGTTAACTGAGAATGATAAACTCAGTTAGCTAGTGGATTTCAAGTTAGAGGTAGTTGGTGATCTCTAGTTGTAACAAAGTTCGAAGTGCAGTGGTGCATTAGTTAATGCAAGTTGTAATCAATTTAACTCAGTTAAGTGAGTTAAACGCAGCTGTGATAGTAGTAACTGAAGATACACTAGTGAAAGATCAAGTGAATTAAATATTAATTAATTCACAATCAATGATTTCACATGCAACTGAGGATTTACTATTATTAGATGCATGCATGTCAGATCCAGTGGAGACCCAATTGAGTTCTAGGTGAAAGGGAAGTTGACTATTAGTTGTAGGATTATTGGGCTGCACACATGCAACCAAATACCCATTGGAGTGCCCATGATACTTGCACAGTCAAGGAAGACAAGAATTCATATCTTTTAGGGATTGCATCCATCAGGGATTGCGCAAGCAAGGCAGGTTGTCTGGAGGTTGAGAATTGGCTATGTGTTGGTTAGTTTTGCATATGACAGTGTGAGACAATTAGCTAAGTACTAGAGGGCTCTTGTGAGAATAGTTTTGTATGTAATTATTTCATGATCCATGTTGAATATACAATAGAAGATAGTGGGGTTTTTAGCTATAAGCTTTCCCCAAGAAATTATCCATGTTGTGTGTGATTTGATTCTTCTTCATGTTCATGTGATTAGCGATTGTGTTTTTAATTCCGCAAAAGATTTGTAGAAGTGATTCAGTATTTAACTTTAGTACATTGTTAGATCGGGTGAATCCAAGATATACATGCATGTTGTATAATTTATACATTGTATCAGAGCATAGGAAATTGCAGAAGTGAAGTAGGAGTTGAGTTTGTAACTAGATAAAATTTGAATTTGCAGAAAGGCTTTCTTGGTGCTACAACTGATTCACGATCGAAATGGATTTCAATGGCTTGAGGTTGGAGTATAAACTTGAGGGAAGCTCAAACTATATTTCTTGGAAGGACGGGATGGAGGCAGTACTCAAAGAAAATGTCTTGAAGGAATTCATTGACAATGATGTTCCTAAACCCGTTGTGGTAGATGCTGCAAATCTTTATGCATGGCAAAAAAAAGTGGTAAAGGCGAGGAGGATCCCGTTGGAGGGAGTATGAGACCACATTGTCTCAAGCCTCCATGGGAAAGCCACACCATATGCGATGTGTAAGGCTTTGAAGGATATATTCCAAAGTAGCAGTAGCCATAGGAAATTAGCGCTCAAAGATAAACTCAGGAAGATTAAGGTGGAAAAGGGCGACACCATTCCAAAATATCTAACAAAGTCTGTCCAATGTTGAGATGAACTAGGGAGCGTTGGAATAAAAATCACTAATGATGATTTGGTGAGCTTGGCTCTCCTAGAACTTCCCAAGAGTTGGCACAGTTATCAAGACTCTGTCAATGGAAGGGAAAAATTTCCAGATTGGGAACGACTGTGGAAGGATTTGGTTTAGGAGGAGTTCAGAAAAAACACTAGAGATGGATCTTCATCTAAGAATGAGGATGAAGAGGATTGTGCTTTGTTTGCCAAGGCGAGGAAGGGAAAGGGGAAGAATTCCATTCTAAATCCGAGTCCAAGAATGGAAAGAAGCAGGACATGTCCAAGGTGAAGTGTTTTCACTGTCACGAGCATGGGCATTTTGCTACTAACTGTCCAAAAAAGAAGAAGAACAAGAAGGCTGGAGGATCTGCAGCTGGTGAGGCCCTTGCCTCATAATTTGAGCTTGACTTCTTATTGATCGCATGCATGGTGTCCATTGCATTGGGATCTGTGTGGTATTTAGATAGTGGTGCTTCCTTTCACATGACAGGAGATAAGGAACTTTTCAATGAATTGGAAGAGAAGGATCTCCATATGCATATTGAAATGGGAAATGACGGGCAGTACAGTGCTACCAGGATTGGTACCATTACCTTCCAGAGGTAGTGAGGCAAACCCTTTCAATTAAAATATGTAATGCATGTACCAAGTCTGAATACAAATTTTGTCTGAGTCACAATGTTGGAGGATAGAGGCTATGATGTTTTTTTTAGTGATGGAAAAGATTCCCTGCGACATAAAACAACGGGACAAGCTAAGAGGATAGGGATTCGAGTTAAGAATCTCTACAAGTTGGAGGTAGATGTCTACGCATCAATGATGGGCAAGGCAGATCAAGTGGTGAGCCAGGATGAGGGCGAATTATGGCACAAGAGATTGGACCATCTTCACCATGGAGCCTTGAAAGTCATGCAACATATTTATATTGGTCTTCCCAGGGGTACACTTGCATAGTTAGAAACATGCAAGGGATGTACTATGGGAAAATATGTAAAGGCCACCTTTCATGAGAAGGAAAACCGAGCTTCGGGAATCCCTGAGAGAGTTCACACAGATGTGTGTGGTCCCTTCTCTGTTTCTTCGACAACAAAACATAAGTACTATGTAATATTTGTTGATGACTTTTCTCATAAGTGTTGGATCTTCTTCATGCAGAAGAAAGATCAGACATTCTCTAAGTTTTGTGAGTTTAAGGAACTGGTGGAGAAAGAGTTGGGGAAGCAAGTGAAGGCTCTTAGGAGAGATAATGGTGGAGAATTCATCTATAATGAATTCAAGAACTTCTGCATCAAATAAGGAATTCAAAGAGAACTCATAGTGCCTCATAACCCATAGCAGAATGGGGTCGCGGAGAGGAAGAACATAACTATTGTGGGTGCAGCATGAGCGATGTTGCAGGATCAAGGCCTACCAATGCATCTGTGGGTGGAAGCATGCAACACAACGGTACATGTGAAAAACCGTTATCCTCATAGAGTACTTGGCATGAGTGCACCTAAAGAGGATTTCACTGGTAAGAAACCTGATGCTTCACACTTTAAGATTTTTGGCTCATTTTTTTATGTGCATGTGACCAAGGATGTCAGGAAGAAGCTGGAACCAACAGTTGAGGTTGGGATTTTTTTGGGGTACACTGAAATACCCCAAATTATCGTGTGTATTTTCCAAATAACAAAATGCCTATTGTGCGACAGGATATAAAATTTGATGAGGAGAAAACCATGCATGCAGTTGTCCCTTGAGAGGGACCTAGAATTGCATGTAGAGGAGGAACTGTTGATTCCCAAGGATGTGTCTCAAGATGTGGATCAACCACATGAGGAGGTTCATGGAGTGGAGGAAAACACTAATGCAAATCCATCCATAATAAATGGTAGAAGATGCACCATGGACGCTGATAGATTGAGACTTGTTGCTGCAGAGAATGTAGGAGCCCCTACTTCACATCGCAAATAGAGATAGCCTCCTGACTGATTTACTTGATACAGGTGCAAAATTCTCATCATAATCTATCCCCTCGATCTGTCATGTGGCTGATACACTCATGCAAGGAGGATATTTCAAGGGAGTTCAAAATGAAGGACATGAGACTGCTTCATTATTTCCTTGGATTGGAAATATGGCAGCAGGATGGTGAAATTTTTGTGTCTTAAGGCAAGTATGCAAAGGAGATATTGGGTAAGTTTAACATGGAGAGATACAAACCCATGGATACTCCTCTTCCAAGAAATTGGAGGAAAGATGATGCTACTTTTGGAGTGGTAGTGGATGCTACTGTCTACATGAAATTAGTGGGTTCACTAATGTATTTGGTGAACACAAGACCAGACATTTGCTATGCAATTAAACAGATGAGTCAAGCTATGGTTAAGCCTACCAAGCTCTTTTGGAAGGCGGGGAAGGATGTCTTGAGATACCTGAGTGGCACATCAGAGTATGGTCTATGGTACAGAGGGACAAAGGGAGTGAAGCTACAAGGCTTCACGGATGCATATTGGCCAGGCAATCCATCAGACATAAAGAGCACATCAGGAGGGATCTTTAGCATAGGATCGACAACAATTTCATGGTACAACATGAAACAACGATATGTGGCACTCAGTTTAATGGAAGCAAAATACATGCTAGCAAGTCAAGTTGCATGTGAGGCTATTTGGATGAGAAAGGTCTTGGTTGGTTTTTTTGGTTCTCAGATGGATTTGACAATGATTCATTGTGATAATCAGAGTTGCATTAATCTCTCGATTAATCATGTGTTTCAGGATAGGTCCAAGCACATAGATATATGGTACCATCATCTCAGAGATTGTGTGCACAAAAGGATAATGTTGCTTCAGTACATTCCCACAGAAGATCAGGATGTAGATATTCTGATGAAGGCGCTCACCAGGAGAAAATTCGAATACCATAGAGACAGGATCAGGATGAAGGATAATCCCTTTCTTGTTGATAGGGAGTGTTTAGATTCAACAAGAAAATTTTAGCACCCACACCTAGTTTCATTAAGCACCCAGACTAGGGTGGGTCCCACGGTGCTATTTTTGGGTGCATGTCTATTTTAGTTATTCCTTAATTAAAATGGACAATAAATTGTAATATATTCTCAATGTAAACTTGAAATAGTTAATTGAGAGTGATAAACTCAATTAGCTATTGGATTTTGAGTTAGAGGTAGTTGGTGAGGCATGTAGAGTAATTCTAGTTGTAACAGAGTTTGAAGTTCAGTGGTGCATTAGTTAATGCAAGTTGTAATCAATTTAACTCGGTTAAGTGAGTTAAAATCAGTTGTGCTAGTTGTAACTTGTAACTGAAGATACACTAGTGAGAGATCAAGTGAATAAATATTAATTAATTCACAATCAATGATCTCACATGCAACTGAGGATTTACTGTTATTAGCTGCATGCATGTGAGATCCAGTGGAGACCTAGTTGAGTTCTAGGTGAAAGGGAATTTGAATATCAGTTGTAGGATTATTGGGTTACACACATGAAACCAAACACCCATTGGAGTGCCCATGATACTTGCGCAGTCAAGGAAGGAAATAATTCCTATCTTTTAGGGATTGCATCCATCAGGGATTGCGCAAGCAAGGCAGGTTGTCTGGAGGCTGGCAATTGGCTGTGTTGGCCAGTTTTGCATATGATAGTGTGAGACAATTAGCTGAGTACTGGAGGGCTATTGTGAGAAGAGTTTTGTATGTAATTGTTTCATGATCCATGCTAAATATACACTAGAATATAGTGTGGTTTTTAGCTGTAAGCTTTCTCTAGGAAATTATCTGTGTTGTGTGTGATTTGATTCTTCTTCATGTTCATGTGATTAGCAATTGTGTTTTTAATTTCGCAAAATATTTGTAGAAGCAATTCAATATTTAACTTTAGTACATTGTTAGATCGAGTGAATCCAAGATATACATGCATGTTGTATAATTTCTGCACTTCGTGTGCTCTGGGTTAGGGATATGAAGATTATGTTCCACCAAATCAAATCCATCATTAGTTTGATTTGGGGATCATTCAATGGTCTTCTTTTGGGTAACTAGTAGACAATGACAATGTAAATGACCATATTCATGGCACCTATAACATAATAAAGAGATACGTTCATAGTCGAGAATTTGTTTTTGGAGCTTGTCGAGCACAACAAATCATATGTGAGGCTAGTTGTGCAAAAAAATATAACAGGTACCCAACATTGTACATATACAATATAATATTCTTTAAATTGATTACACTTATTTTTATTTTGCAAGTTGGGCTAAACTATATTAGATCAAAAGAAAACTTTACATAGGCGTTGGACTCGGATGGTAAGCGATGCTTAACTAATCCCAGCCTTAGAGGCTTTCAAAATAGCGCAGGTTTGGGGCTGCCTCCTAGGAGGAAACCAACTCCTTAATACCATCAAACAGTCATTATTTACAAAGTGTGCCATGAAAACAAAAGATTTGTAGTATGCACTGAAATAACAGAAAATAGAAAAGAACTGAGCAGCCGCACAGTCATGGTGTTCCTTCATCATCCTCTGTGGCAGGGTCCTCCTCCTTGACGCGACATCCATATTCATGCACAATGGCCTCCTCCACAACAGAAGGCACACATGGGGGCTTTGTAGCGGGTGCACAGATGATAGGAGCGACTGTGTACTCAGCATCTGGAACTCTCTGCAACAAGCGGTCACACAGTAGGGGGCATGCAGCGAGGGAGCATGCCACAGATAATGCGCAATGGGGAGAGACACAAGAGGAGGGGCTTTCAGTAGGGAGGAGCTCAATTGAGAGGATTGATGTAGGGGGCGCACAACAAGGAGGATCTCTGGGAGGAGCATGCCGCAAGAGGGCACGCAACAGGCGGCGCACGTCAAGGGAAGCGTGCAACAAGGGGAGCACGTAGGGAATATGGAGCAGTAACGTGATGGCGAGGGGAATAACAAACTGACTCTAGAGTTAGATTGGAGCAGTAGAGAGATGGCATAATGGGGAGTTTCAGTGCCATTTGAAGATCTGTGGCACGAGCGTAGATGCGGTGAGGGGTTGTGACACGCTCGCAAATGCGAGACAGGACAGTCCAAGTGAGGTTGCATGTGATACAAAGTATGGTAAGAGGTCAAGTGCAACAGAGCACTTTTATGAATGATTGATGAATTGAGTGTCCGCATCAAGTTAGAGCTGGCGTTGCAGGGCGTCATCAGGCTGAGCATGGGAGGATGTATCCTCGCACGTTCGAGGCATGTCACCTGCATCTGGGGATATTGGTTAGTTAAGGTTATGATATAGGAGTTGTTTAATTATTATACTTTTTAGAATTTCTAATTTGAATTAGGGGAAATCATTTTTGTTCAAATTGTGATGTTTTATTATTTAAAATGTATTTTTGAACATACATATGGATTCAATATTAACACCTTTAAAAATCTTTAGAACACTTGGATTGTGAAAAGTTCACATCTCAAACTTATGTTTTCAGCAAATCCATTCTTAATTTTTGGCCAAATTGATTTGGAAAATATGCCGAAAAACTCCAAAATTTATAGCAAATAGAATATGACTTATGAAATATATGAATTTCCAGTTATTAAATATATTTTAGGAAATATAGGTTGTAGAATATGACTTATGAAATATATAAGTTGCCAATTGTTACATATATCTTAAGGAAATATAGTAGTAGTTGCTTTTGTTTTCGACCTAAAAGAACCTGCTTCATTCTTTATGCAATAACCAAGTTCTCTAATTTTATTTTATTTTAATAGATGAAGATACTTGGTTATATAATAAAATGGTTAATTTAAAATATATATATATATATATATATAGTTTTATAATAAAATGGTAAAAAGACTATTTTAATATGGATATGGATATAAATTTAATACACAATAATGATAGAGAGGGGAAGCCCAAGAAGTAATGATCCAGGAAAAAAAATAGTGACTTGAAGACAGAAATAAGATATCATGATAAGGATTAATAAATCTTAACCATTAGTTTTAAAAAATAAATGAAAACCATGTAAATTGAAAATTATCCACCATACAATAAAAGAAATACTAACAAATCATTTTGATAGTGATCATAGAAATACTAACAACGAAAACATATTATGAAAATTGGTCAATAAACACATAACAATGTTCAGGGAGACCATACTTTTGGCTTTGGTTTTTCAGGCATCTTCCTTAGTGGTTTCTGTTTACACACGCCATCTGGTTTTGTCTTTTCATGCATGCCATTTGGTTTTGTCTTTTCATGTATGCCATTTTGTTTTGGCTTCACTTTCACAGAGCTCGGCTTTTCATTTCCATGCAGAACATTTGGTTTTGTGTTTTTAGGAATAACACTTGATTTTCCATTTTCTGCAGGTACATGTGACTGCAAAGCTTGACCTTTGGGCTTCAGATGTTGGAGCTGAATGTCTCTAGATTCAGGATCCTTGTTGAGGAAATCCAAAGAAGACTCACATTCTCCTCTTTCTGAAATCATTGTACATTTGTTCAATCCAGTAACTGAAGAGTAGTTTTTGAAGCTTCTCTCTCCAAGGCCTTTATCTGCCTCAGCAACATGTGAGAGATGTTGCAAATCAGCTAAATAGCCCTTTTTCTCCACTGTCCTAGCCCTGGAGGATTCAGAACCCTTCTTGAGCGAATTCAAGACTGTTTCCGGCTTCCTTATTATTCCATGTATCTGTTCCTTTCCACAAAGAGGTGTTCTTTCTAATTCAGTGATTTTATTCACAGGGAAATTCTTTGCTTCAGTAAGGATTGAAAGCTGATCGTGTGAATCAGCTAACTGGCTCGTTTTCTCCTTTTCCATGGCCAAGAGTTGACTCCGTATATCAAAGAATTGGTTGCCTTTTTCCTTTACAGCAACTAAAAGCTGCCGCTTTAAATTAGCGATCTGATGTTCACTCTTGGAAGCGGAGTTCTTCATTTCATCAAAAGAAGATTTAACAGACAGTAACTCTTCTGTAACTGCTTTATTTCTAGATAACTGTAACAACAATTTTTTCTCCAATGCCTCTTTTTCTTCTTGGATCTGGTATGAATCACTTGATAATTTATCCATATCTTCTTTTATCTTATTCAGTTGAGCAATTACTTCATCATATGCTGATTTTGCTGCTGCCAACTCTGTATGCAATCCCCATGACTGATTCTCTAGCTCCAACATTTTAAGATTACTCTTCAAACATTTTTCTGAAATTTCTTCAGATCTATTGCTTACCTCATCTAGATTCTTATGAAGCAAACTTCTCTCACTCCCTAGAGAAAGATTCTCTTCTTGTAATGACTTGATAATCTTTCCTTCTTGTTCATTCTCTTTTAACAATTCCGAATTTTTCTCCTCCAACTCTCCAGATAACCTACTCAACTCTTCAACCTGCTTCTTGAGTCTACCAATTTCAACATTCTGTTCTTCAATTCTCTTACTCTGAATTTCAAGCAAACGCCTGGTACTGTCTACCTTCTCCGGTAGCATTTCATTCTCCTGTTCAAGAGAATGTCCTGTTACCCTGTAGTGCGGCATTAAATGTTTCAACTGTTCCCTGAGCTCTTCTGTATCTCTTTCAGACTCCTTTAGTCGATCTTTTAGTTCTTCTCTCATTTTTCCTTGTTCTATGAGATCCCCATACAAATTATCCATCTCAGACTGGAAATTTCTTTTGACAGTTTCAATATTGTCATTCCTTGATTCTATCTGAGCGATTTTCCGTAACAAACGTGCCTTTTCTTTTCGTGAGCTTTGTATTTCCTCAAGGAGGACTTGATTAAGCTGCCGCAACTTGGATATTTCATCTTCTTTGCAGCCAGACCGGCATATTTTCACATCTTTAATATCCTTACCAGATATTTTTTCATCTTCGCCCGCTGAAGAGTAATAATTCGGAACTTCACAATTTTCGGAAGACGGCAACCTTTTCCGCCTGCTGCCTCTGCTTCTGCCTTTGCCTCCCGCCATCTCGTCCAACAACCAGAACAGCCTGTCACAAAGAAGATAAAGCTGTGCTTCTTTTTCATAAATAAAGAAACATCAAGCCAGTGACTTATGGCTTCAAGATTTGAAAGCTTAAAAGTTTAGAAACCTAAAAAGCAGGAAAAAAAAACATAATATCGCGCGTTTCAGATCTCGGAAGCTGCATTAAAAATATACTTCAAATAAAGATAACAGAACCTAGAGTTGTGGACTTCAAACGAAATAAATGTTATTAATAGCTTGATCGGGACTGTTAGCAGCATTCAAACGGCGACTTTAGGAGGGATTATTTTACAAAAATAGGAAAGAAATAACCAAAACAACCTTGGAAACCTGAATAATAGGAATGCAACCAGTAAAATCTTTTAAATCTGAAAAGCTTAAATATAAAAGCCTTAACGCTGACCGCGCTAAAATAAAAACACAAACACAAAAGGACGCAGAGTTTTGATGTACGCAGAGTTTTGATGTTAGCAGTGGAAATAGATGCGTATGTCGTCCAAACGAAGAAAATGAAACGATTTTCTTTTGGCAAACCGCCTGAAGGACCTGCTAAAAAGCCTGCTTTTCATTGATCCTGCAAGTAGGTCTCGTGTTATGAAGGTCGGCCTTTGTACTTAAACCATTTTAGGAGAGCATGGAAGCATGGAATTGACCTTTGTTCAAAATCTCTCGAGTATAGGCATATTATCATTTTGAAGATTGCTGGAAACAAGCTAGAAATTTGAAAACCAATTCGCAGTGTAATTTGATGATTTTCACAGAACACAGGATACGTTTAATTTTTTCATTATAATCTTGTTTACATGATATTGAATTTTAGTTAATCATATTTGACAGACAAAATGCAGCATATTTTCGAATTTCAACAATTCCAGTAAATTGTGATTGGTTTATTTGAACCAAAATCATGGTTAACAAAGTTATTTTCATTCATTAAAAAGAGGAAAGCATTCAATACATGTCGTCTTCGGAATAATCTTCTTCTGTTTCGATTCTATCAAAGGCCGCGAAAAAATTTCTGGAAGTTCTTCCCAATCCCAAATTTTCAAAATTTATCGTCAAGAATGCATCATAGTTATGGTCCTCTGCTTCGTTTATCATTTCAGTATAACGAGCTTTTTCCACCAGGTTGCGAAGAACAGATAACGCCGGCATTACATGAGATTCCGCAGTGTCAGGGGAAACAACTCGTTCGATAGCTCCGTAGAAAGTCCCCAAATATTCAAAGCCACTGCGTTTTATGACTCTCACAATCTCCAGACGCCCAATGGTCACTGAACTCAGGAAACACAGAATCTGAAGGGACCTCATAATCATTTCTTCTTCTTCTGCTTCCGACACTGTTATATCCCTCTCAACCCATCCCAAGGAATCTTGCGATCGATCGTCCTCTGATAGCGTTATGTAGTGCAATAACTGAAACACTCGACTCACAAGCCCTGCACGGGTCATCAGTTCTAATGAGCTTTCGTTGTAGTTAGGAAGATCATTATCATCAGGGCGGATGGGCCAGGGACGGAGTAAGGAAGATATTGAGCACAATAAATAACGGTAGTCTGCATTAGTAATCTGCTCGTGCATTGGCCACACTAACGCAGCCACTGCCTGTAACAGTTTGGGCTGCTTCAATCCTTCCTCTCTGAACAAGAATTCCATGATCATGTCGAACAATTTCTTGAAACTGTCATTGCTATTGGCAAAGGGCCCCTGGTAAATGGGTCTCAGTATGTAAGAAGATAAAGCTTCTATGACTCCACCATGACTGGTAATTATGTGCCCAGAGCCCTCAAATTGAAATTTCATGAACGCGTACAGTAAGTTGACTAAACCCACCTCAAAGTCTTCATCCTGAATTTCAACGCATACTCTGTCAATGACCTCAAGCACTGGGCAACAGTAATCCACGAAGAGAGAGGGGTTTTCATTCTGGATGTTGTTGGATTTAGCCAGGATGCCCACAGAGAGTTTAACCCATTCTGCCGCATTATCAGGCGACACAGGGCAAGCTTCTACGAGCCTGACCAGCAATAGAGAGCCCTGTGCCGAATTTACGAGCGGGATTTTGCCGTGAAGGGCTGATTTCAATTGGCAGAGATTATCCAGCAAGTCCGAATCTTCCAATATGTCATTTGGGGATTGAGTTAATAAGGTAGTGACCGCGGACTCAAGATGCTGGGGCGTTGAGATATAGGCGAAGGCAGGCCTGCGTTCGTATTTGTGAAGCCATGCAGACATCTGCGATCTGAGATCGAGGTCGGGCTTCACCAACTCCTCTTCGAGAGGAAAGGGGTGGGTGTTCTTGTTGAGAGTGAGGAGGGATTCATGATCGCACGTTTCCTGCATTGAGGGAGCGATGACAGGTTCTCTCATGAATGTGCGGCTGATGGGGCAAAAGAAGTGCCTGGGCACTCTGCGCGCACGTTGACGAGGAGGCCGAGGCATTTTTCTCTCTTCGTCTTTCGTCTCTATTTGTCTTTGGGTTTGATGATGGTGGCATCTTGAGTCTCTATTTCGCTGTGCGTTTTCTCACTAATAGTGATGAATGCGTGAGAAATATGTATGGACATTAATGCATTTGTCCCTCCTTTCCCTCCATCTTAACTTCAGAACGACACACCTTTTCACTCACCACATGGCATAAATCAAGCGCAATCTTAGCTTCAGAACGATACACCTTTTCGGCTGGCATAAATCAAGCGCTAATTGTATTTAATGCCAATTATGGTAGTGTTTAATCCATTGACTGTGTCACCACTCCAACAAATCCATAGTACCTTACTATAACATTGGGTAAACCTCAACTTCCATGTGGAGTTTCAAAAAAATGCGATAGAAAGACGTGTTCGGATGTGTTAGCAACATTTCTGAGATCTAATAGCAATGTTTCCAATCCTAGAATGTTTATTTTAGATCTCTTATTGGCCTAGTCAATCACAAGTTTTGAGCATTTCTTGAGTTTTGAGCCTTCTACGACTTATAAGAGATGAAAGGCCCTTCTACCTAGCCAACTCCAACGAAAACTATAGAGCTGTAAATTCTACTTTATTAGAACTTTTACTTGAGGAGTGTCAACAATAAATGAAATGTGATCATCTAAGATATAATACCACCCTTACATCACATTTAGGATGGTGGTGGCCTTTATTGGCCTGGTCAAAGTATTTCAAGGGAGATCTATAATCAATTTCAAGCAATATTGAGATATTGGGTTTGTTAGGATTTATATTCGATCTATATTCTTGTGCTAATGTTACCATCTTTGCTGAACCTACCTTTGGTGGGATGGCCTTATCCTAGAACACACATAGATGATGCATCTGCCAAATCCCTACTACCAATAGACATGGCAGGGCTTTGAAAGGGTCAACTTGTTTATCCAACCACTACAACTTGAAAGTGCTGCTTAAATCTCTTCCATACCACCTTGAAGTTGGATTAAATGTTTTCCATAAAATTTCACATACTTGTGAGGCATATATGCGTTGTAAGAAAATGTGTTTGTGAGTTTCTTCATGTGACTTGCATAGAGGAAATTGATTTGGCCCATACTAGCCCCTTTGAGAGAGCTTATCCCATGTAAGAGAAAAATATGTTGTCAACCTGGCTTTTAGGAGAACATAGATCTCCCACATGAATTTCTATCACCAAAACTTTTGCACAAAGGGCCTATCTTCGAACCAAGCCTTGTATCCAAGTTTCATTGTAAAAGCACAATATGAACATTCTTTTTCCAACATATTGAGTCCATCCTCAACACTTCGAGTTATAAATTTTCTAGAAGTAAATATATATATCTCTCCTACTTTGCAGCTTCTTTTCCAATCAACCCCAAATCTTTGGTCAATTTCCACCCTATGTGTGTGGATCTTGGGACTTTGTATCCACTAAAAAGTGTGTATTTAATTGACTAAGTTTGGCCAACAGAGGACCTAAGAGCCCAAATTCATCACCAACACCATACCAAGGGTCCAAGCTCAAAAGAACTTCCTATCCATCCCCCACTCGCTAAGCAATCCATTTCCAACCAAAGGATAAGCTTGAACCATAACTTTCCACACAACTAGGAGAGCTCAACAGTAGACACACTTGTTGTCATATCCCTTATTTTGATAGTTTTCCTCTCCCTCTAGTGCATCAACGCCTTACATACCACTTTCTTGCCTATTGCGGGTGGTGCTTCTTCTCACTATGGCTTGTGGCGTGGTTTTATGTAAGGTTGTTGGAGCCTTGCTGCCCTTTTGCAAGTCATCCTGCAACCCACACTTGTTTTCTCCTCAGTTGACCCGTGTCTTCTATTGTGGTGATGCACTATTTGTATTTTATGCAACGAGGTCGAGGTTGCTCCTTTTCCACTTCAATGTAGTTTGTGCCTCCCTCTTACGTAGTTGTTATTTTTGGGAGTTGAGGGAGTGGGGTCAAGGTGGATCTCTTTCCACTTTTGCTCTGTTTCGTTCCTCTCTGTAGATGTTTTCGTTGTGGCTATGATCGATGTTGTCTATCTTGAGCTCGATGCAGGTGTTGTTTTCCTTGGGGATTTCTGGGTTGCTTGTGCTCATGGTTTTCTAGTGGACGTGGCACTCCATTTTTGCAACCGTTTTTGCCCCTTGGTGCTCGTTGTGGAGGCATCTTTTGCAGAAGTCATATTCTTCCTTCACCTTCATTGTTCAATTTGTTGCAATGTTTTTTTTGGGTTTGCTTGCAGCTTCCGCAAGAAATTTTGGAACTTTTGATCCTTTTCGTTTTACTTCCTTCCCAGGGAACTTTTTCCGGCTACCTGGGCAGCTTGTGCCCAAGATTTTGGTTTTTTATCAGCATTTAGGCTGGTTGTGGGGTCGTCAGCAAGTTATTAATGTCTTCAAGGGTTGGAGTATTTTCTTGCACCTTTTTAAATTTTTCTGAGCTATTTTATTTTCTCCCTATTGGGTTTTCTATGGGCCTACATGCCTAGTTTTTTTTTGGGTCGAGCTTGCATACCAAGATTTTTTTAATACTATTTACTTTGTGGTCTGGGGCATTTTGACCCTATGGTTTCTTTCCCTAAACCCTATTTAACAAATGATTTCTCCTTGTAATAACTCATTCTAACTCTAAATTTGCATGCACACATGGTCTGTCTACAAATTGCATGCACACATGGTGTGTCTACAAAATGTAATTTTTATTCTCTGTTATCATAGTAAAGTTACAATTTTTTTATCTGAAAAAAAAAGCTTTCCACTTGAGTCCTGGGAATATTTGTTTGGAATCCTAAACTAGTCAATGAGGGATTCCCTAGGAAAATATTTGGCTTGCACCACTTTATACCAGAGAGATTTTTCCTATGTTAATGACTATAAATGATTTCCTTCTCAAGCTAGGCCAAATAAAAAGGTGTCCTTTAACCCCAAACCCCCAAGCCCCTTTGGGGCTTCTATCAGGGACACTTTTACTGAGGGGATTCCTTTGGGAGAGCTAAAGCTAGACCAAAGAAAGTTATCACTGACTTTTCTTATTATATTAAGTATGCGCTTTGGAACTACAACGATTGAGTTCCAATAAACAAGGATGATTTCTAAAATAGATTTAACCAAAACTAGTCGACTACCTCTAAAGAGGAATCAATTGGACCAAAAAAATATCCTACCTAACTTTTTTGAACCATCCACGTCCAATGTGGAATGTGATATCTATTTCGCTTTATGAATAACCCCAAATATTTGAATCCCTCATCTAAATACTTGATAGGAAAAGGGAAGTTGACTCTTACCATTTGAATGAATGCTTCAAATAAACCCTAAAGATAATGTAAGATCTACCTGCATTTATCGTTATTCCTATAGCTTTTCCAAACGGGTCCAGTGCATTTTTCAGATAAGAGAAGTCTCTCATGTCCACCCTAATGTAGGTAAGGACCTCGTTAACAAATAGATGATGAGTAACCTCCTCCACCTTAAATATTTTGATACCATGGATGAGCCCCTAAGACTTGAGCTTAGCGATTACCCTACTAAAATCATCTACAATGATTAGGAATAAGAGTGGTGATAGTGGGTCAAAGTCTCCTTGACTGGGGAAGAAGGATGAGGGAGCTCCATTGATCATAGTTACAAAATATGATAACTAGATACATCCCATATTCCAATTAAAAACCCAAAAGCCAACCCCATTTGAATAAGATTTAAGCGAAGAAAGGTCTAATTTACTCTGTCATATGCCTTTGACATATCCATCTTAAGGATAGTCGATGTCAGCTTTACATTCTTCATAGAATGGAGGACCTCCTCATCTATAGTTACAACATCATGGATGTTTCCTTGATTCATAAACCCAGATCATTCTTTAGAAATATAGGAGCTAAGAACTGACTTTAAATTCCTTGCAATGATCTCAGAAATTAGTTTGTAAATTAAGTTACAATAAGAAATGGGAGGAAAATCATCAAAAGAAGTACCTCCTTGTGATATTTAAGGACGATGCATATAAATGTCGAGTTGAGAATACTTTACCTAAATATTTGGGTTGTCTAACCATCATGAGGTGGTAGATATGCTCAAATATGCACAAATAGAACTCCACGAGAAGCTCGTCAAGCCCTGGACTCTTGGATTTTTGCATAGAGTTTCAAGCTACTAGGATCTCTTGTTCCAACACTTCCTCCAGTAATTGAGAGTTCATCTCATCGATGAACAATTTTGGGAATTTTAAGATTAGCTATAAAATATCTTGCATAGGGAAACTAGGAGAAGTTGCAAACAACTCTTGAAAATGGAACACCCCTTCTACTGTTTTTTCCGAAAAAAGAGTGGAGCATAGAATCCCTCCATGATGGTGTGATAAGACTTAATGGAGTCTACATGTCCTAAAAAAAGTGCCTCATATGTTGCATGTAGAATCTCCTTCTTGACCTCATTAAGGGAATTTTGAGGTCTAAAATGGGCCTCCTAAGAAAAATGTACAAACAAAATAAATTTTTTAAGAGCCAATAGGATGAAATATGATGATGTCAACCATGGGGGATGATTCACCATTTTTTAAGTCAAAGGGTAAAAATATTAAAAAATAATAAAATAATAAAACTACTTTTTCAACTCGTATTTTCAACTTATCTCTCAAAGTTTTTACTGAAATTTCAAGCAGGAGTATTCGTTGGATGAAAAATTTCATTCCTCATCCAAGGGGTACCCATGTTGCATTTCTTTTGATGGACATTGTTATGTGAAAAATGAGAAATACATGAAAAAACGTGATTGCAATTACATTTTTCATGTATTTCTATTTTTTCATGTAGTAGGGTACATCGAAAGTATGCAACATGGGTACTCCTTGGATGAGAAATTAAATTTTGCATCCAACGAATACTCCCGATCGAAATTTGAGTAAAAACTTTGGGAGCTAAGTTAAAAATACGAATTGTAAAAGTAGTTTTTTCTTTTTTCCCTCTAAAATTTGATGGTGTCATCAAATCTTATTTTATTATTTCCACTATTATTTTATAATTTCCTTAGGAGGCCCATTTTAGACCTAAAAATTCCCCTAATGTGGAGTCTCTAGTAAAGTAGATCTGATCATGGAAATAAATGACTCCATCAACCACTCTATATCTCCCATTTATCACTTGCCCATGAAGAACCTTACATGTGAAGAGGTTCTTGGAATATTCCACCAATAGTTGGGACTCCCAATATGGATCTAGGCTTCCCAACAATGGCAGCGCTGTTAAATTTTGAAATGAAGCATTTGTCATATCATAGCTCTCCTCTTTGACATGCTCAATGCCAAAGCCACATGTTGGAGTACTCTTACCCCAATTTTGTTGCCTCCCTTGCCGCTGATCTTGCCCAAGACAAGATTGAAGTACATGGAGGTCAACCTCCTCTTGGAAGGTATTGCCCATCCAAAACTTCCATAGTTTGGCCAATGCATACAAGAGTGTCAATAGTTTCCAAGACTATGGAGTAACCCTTTGACACCATGGTTATGCCATCACAGATTCTTGAAACATCATCTTTCAATGCAAATAGCTGAGTGGGATATGGCAATGTCCATATCATAAAATTGCTCATCCCTCCTTTGAACCCATCAAAGGTTCTCTACACTGTGCTAGCTCCTCCCAAGGCCCCTTCCTTAGCCAACTCTATCAATGATGCACCATGTTGAGAGAACTCTTTGATCATCTTACAATCAGGGAGTTTTCCTGGTGGAATGCCTCCATGTAATGAAACATCAAGGTCTAGAGCAAGCTATATATGTGAGTGGATTGATTTGTCCCTGCCCTCACTGCGCAAATCATCCTCTCGCTTATGTGCATAATCCTCATGAAAAGGATGGGTGTATATGTTCCCAATCACTTGATGCTGGCCCTCCTTCTCATCTTCTTTCTTCATCTGCAAGAGCTCATAGTCTAAGGTGTTCTCCTTTAATGTAATCAACCCATACACACCCAATGTTGGTTTGCTATCAAGAGTCTTAATCACAAGGAAGTGATCTATCATAGTGTGTGTCCCCAAAACTGTGGTAAATATTGGAACACACCTCCTCCATTACTTTGTCTCATTGCCTATCAACATAAACACATGCTGCTCATGATCTTCATATGTAAGATCCTTTGGAACTTCTTGCAAAGATACAAGAGCTCCTCTAGTTGAAGAAATTGCTTCATCTCCATTTCCAAATAAGGGTAGATCTCCTCCTTCTATCACAGCCCTGGAGGATCTTTTTAGCTCTTTCCCTTGCTTCTCCTGATCACTGGAGAATACCTCATCATTAAGAGATCCTTGGTCTTGATCCCCTCTTGAAGGAGGAATCCTCATGTCTTCTTCTTGAGAAGAAAATTCTTGCTGAAGTGGGCCTTTTTCCCTTGGTAAAACATCTTGCGATTCTTTAACCCCCTCAACAATGTTCTACAAAGGAGTTGGCTTCATGGATACTTCCAACTCATGCAAAGGTTCTGATTTCTTGGGTTTGGCTGGCTTCCCCAAAGAAGTTTTAGAATGTCTTTGATCAAATACTTTCACTAACCCCCTAGTGAACTTTGTATAAGTAGATATATTTGCATTATTCAATGAACAAGATTCATAAAACCACCAGGCATAAGCCTTACCTTCAAGATGCAGCGTTGCTACTTTAATGGCTTCCTCTTCTGAAACTTGATGCAACTGAAAATATGTGTCTAGCTTCTTTACCCAAGCCGTGGTTGTGCTCTTGGGTGACGCATCAAAAGTAGGTAGAAAGAACCTACCCAAAGTGTGTTTCATGCACCCTCTTCTTCTATTGTGGTTATTGGGTCTTCTATCTTCTTTGATTTGACAAAACTCTTGGAAGTTTAGATGCTCCTTAAATCTTCTAGACTGAGATTCATATTCTTGGAGATAGTCACCAAGAGTCTCCTCCTTTGGTGTTTCTCCTTCCTCTTATTCTCTTGCCAAGAATGTAGGCATGGTACCACGTTGTAGACCTGATGGTGTAGTTAAATTCTCACACCCATAATGTGAAAATATGGAGCTTTCTTCATGTATAAGCCCTCTTGGAGAATCTCTACATCTTTACATTCTCATCTCTTTGATGTCTCTGTTAATGCCCTACATAGTTTGAAGAAGAAGTTTTGAGAACTTCTTTACTTTAATTTCTCCTGATAATGGGGTATGGCCTCCATCTCTTCTGTATATCTTCTCCTTTATATGAGAAGCCTCCTTAGATGACATAATGGCTGAAGTACACAGGCTGAGCCAAGATTATGCTCTGATACCACTGTAATATTCCCAAATGGGAAAGGCAACAATATAGCACATAAAACTGGAATTATGCAGAAATATAAATAGATCAAGACTTGAGACAACCATAGATCCATTCCATTATGATTATAAAAGCAAAAATAGGTACAAATACTTGAGGAAAAGATCATTCAAGTTGGGCAAACAAGCCTCCTATGAAAGCATACACCTAGATCTGAAATGTTGTTATTACATGAAGTACAGGAATGCAGAAAAGAAAATAGCAGCTGAAAGATAGACAAATATATTGTTGCTGATATAATAATCCAAAAATGCTAAGAATAGAGATCCATGCTCCAAAATATATTTCTAAGACAACCTAGAAAAGGTTTCCGGAAGTACACACTATTCAAAAATAACAGATTTGGCCTTAGGGCTGAATAATCTTTGCATCTGAATCACTGATAAGAGGTGGCTGATTTGATATATGAGATTGTTGATACTCCTCCAATAGATCTCCTAAATGAAGGGTTGATCCTCACACAAGAAACCCAAACAATCCAAATAGGGCAATAAACCCACTGCTGCAGTTACTCTCTAAAATAACGCAGTCCTTGAGGGAAACTGCACTGTAGCTGATGATAGCTACTTGTAGCTGATAATCTCTGCAACTGAATCACTAATAGGATGTGGCTGATATGATATATGAGATGGCTGATCCTCCTCCAATAGATCTCCTAAATTAAGCGTTGATCCTCACACAGGAAACCCAAACACTCTAAATAGGGCAATAAACCCACTGCTGCAGCTGCTCTCTAAAATAATGCACTCCTTGAGGGAAACTGTGCTGTAGCTGATGATAGCTAATTGGCTTGGTGCAAAAATATGAAATGAGGCCCTGAGAACTTCCTCACAAGCTTTGTAATGAAAGGATGATCCCTCCAATGGAAAACTAGCTCAGAAATTGGAGATCTTCTCTCCTCCACTACTACACCCCTGCAACACAACACAACTCTAAATAGAACTTCGCTGTATATGAGACTGAAGCTTAGCCAAATTACAGATAGTGGTAATGCAGTTCAAGATAACCTCTCTTGAGTAGGAACTCTAAGTCTCACGAGGACGAGGGTGGGATTTCCGTTCGGAAACACCCTTGTGCTAAACAACATTGCAAACCCTGCTAAACAGCAAAAGCATGCATAGAAATGTCACATGACAAATCCAAATCTAAAAAGATCAAAATCAATAATACTAATCCATGCCTTCTAATGCTGCCATATTCTTCCTTTTATGCTTGGTGAGCTTCCTCACCCTAGGTCCCACCTAATAATGGAGCTACTCTCATGCATACACTCCTAAATGACTGCGTTGTCCTCCATTAATCCTCCATAATCTCCATAACAACATTGTTGATCTCATTAACATTGACCTATTCCACATGCTCTAGCCCCTGTTCACACCTTAAGGTGCTTTATTAAGCTATAATGATGATCCACTTTCACATGAGAAGTGGTTTTATTCTTTATAAAGAGATTTATGCGTCTCCCTACCCACTTATTCACCTATCTAAGTGACAAAAAACAATTGTAATATTCCAATTAATTTTGGAATATTACATAAAATGAGGCTCAAGAGCCTTTTTATTATTGAACAACATAGGAAAACCTTAAGCAACCAAAACCCTAACCCCAGAAGATGAAATGCCAAGAGTTTTTGGGTCTCGTTGGGGTTAGTTGGGTAGTCAACTTCCCTGGGTCCTAACTTTGTCATATTATCTCTATTTGGTGTGTATGATATATCATAAAAAATATCTCTATGAGTACTATAGGTTTTGCCATAGGCCCTTATTTATGGCTTTGGGTTTGCTGTAGACCTCAAAAAAATGTCATTTAGGGGGTCAAAACTGCTCCTGAAGTTCAGAACCCCAAAAATTGGTAAAAATAGTAAATGTTGCTATAAAAAAGGAAACTGATGAAACTGACTTGAGGTCTAGGTGGAATAGGTTGAGTTTATAAAGAATGCGATAGAAATACGTGTTCAAAAATGTTAGCAACATTTCTGACATATAATAAAAATGTTTCCAATCCAAGAATGTTTACTTTAGATCTCTTATTGGCCTAGTCAATCACAAGTTTTGATCATTCTGCGAGTTTTGAGCCTTATGCAACCTATAAGAGATGAAAGGTCATTTTATCTAGCCAACTCTAATGAAAACTAGAAAGCCGCAAATTGTCTGCAATAAATGAAATGTGACCAACTAAGATATAATACCACCCCTACACCATATCTGGGATGGTGGCCTTGACTGACCTTGTCAAAGTAGCCCCAAGGAGAACCATAATCAATTTCAGGAAATATCGAGATCTTGGGTTTGATTCATATTTGATCTATATTCTTGTGCCAATGTTACCATCTTTGTTGAACATACCTTTGGTGGGATGGCCTTATCCTGGAACACGCATAGATGATGAACCTACCAAATCCCTACTACCAATAGACATGGTAGGGCTTTGAAAGGGTCAACTTTCTTATCCAGCCACCAGAACTTGAAAGCGATGCTTAAATCTCTTCCATACCACCGTGAATTTGGATTGAAAGTTTTCCATAAAATTTCACATAACTGTGAGGCATATATGCATCATAAGAAAATGTTCTTGTGAGTTTCTTCATGTGACTTGCATAGAGGAAATTGATTTGGCCTATACTAGCCCCTTCAAGAGAGCTTATCCCATGTATGTAATTTAGAACTGAGAGCCAAATATGTTTTCAACTTGGCTTTCAGAGGAGCAAAGATCTCCCACATGAATTTCTATCACCAAACCTTTTGAAAAAATGACTTATCTTCGAACCAAGCCTTGTACCCAAGCTTAATTGTAGAAGCACCAATATGAACATTCTTTTTCTAAAATATTGAGTCTATCCTCAACACTTTTAGAGTTATAAATTTTTCCAGAAGTAAATATATATATCTCTCCTACTCTGCAGCCACTTCGCCAATCAATCCCAAATATTTGGTCAATTTCCACCCTATGTGTGTGGATCTTGGGACTTTTTATCCACTAAAAAGTGCGTATTTAATTGACTAAGTTTGGCCAATGGAGGACCTAAGAACCCAAATTCGTCACCAACACCATACCAAGGGCCCAAGCCCAAAATAAATTCGTGTCCATCCCCCACTCGCTAAGCAATCCATTTCCAACCAAAGGATACACTTGAACCATAACTTTCCACACAAGTGGGAAGGCTCGACGGTAGGGACACTTGTCGTCATATCCCTCATTTTGATAGTTTTCCTCTCCCTCTAGTGCATCAACGCCCTACATGCCAATTTCTTTCCTATTTCGAGTGGTGTTGCTTCTCCCCATGGCTTATGGCATGGTTTTATGTAAGGTCGTTGGAGCCTTGCTGCCCTTTTGCAGGTCGCCCTACAACCCACACTTGTTTTCTCCTCAGTTGACCCGTGTCTTCTATTGTGGTGATGCACTATTTGTATTTTGTGTAGGGAGTTGAGGGAGCGAGGTGGAGGTTGCTCCTTTTCTACTTCAATATGGGGTTTGTGCCTCCCTCTTATGTAGTTGTTATTGTTGGGAGTTGAGGGAGTGGGGTCAAGGTGGATCTCTTTCCGCTTTTTCTCTGTTTCGTTCCTCTTTGTAGATGTTTTCATTATGGTTGTGATCGACGTTGTCTATCTGGAGCTCGATGCATGTGTTGTTTTCCTTAGGGATTTTTGTGTTGCTAGTGCTCATGGTTTTTTGGTGGACGTGGCCCTCCACTTTTGCAACCGTTGTTGCCCCTTGTTGATTGTTTTGGAGGCATATTTTGCAGAAGTAATATTTTTCCTTCACCTTCATTGTTCAATTTGTTGCATTGTTTTTTTTTGGGTCTGCTTGCAGCTGCCACAGGAACTTTTGGAGCTTTTGATCCTTTTCTTTCTACTGCCTTCCTAGGGAACATTTTCTGGCTACTTGGGAAACTTGTGCCCAATATTTTGGTTTTTGATCGACGTTTAGGCTGGTTGTGGGGTCATCAACAAGTTACTACTTCCTTCAAGGGTTGGAGTATTTTCTTGCTCCTTTTTAAATTTTTCCGAGCTATTTCATTTGACCCCTATTGGGTTTTCTATGGGCCTACATGACTAGTTTTTTTTCTTGGTCGAGCTTGCGTACCCATATTTTTTGAATACTATTTAATTTGTGGTCTGGGGCATTTTGACCTGATGGTTTCTTTCCATAAACCCTATTTGACAGAATATTTCTCCGTGTAATAGACTCATTATAACTCTAAATTTGCATGCACACATGGTGTGTCTACAAAATGTAATTTTTATTCTCTGTTATCATAATAAATTACAATTTTTTTCTCTGAAAAAAAAAAGAAAAAAAGAAAACCTTCCACTTGAGTCTTGGGAAGATTTGTTTGGAATCCTAAACTAGTGAATGAGGGATTCCCTAGGAAAATATTTGGCTTGCACCACTTTATACCAGAGATATTTTTCCTGTGTTAATCACTATAAATGCTTGCCTTCTCGAGCTAGGCAAAATAAAAAGGTTTCCTTTAACCCCCAACCCCCAAGCTCCTTTGGGGCTTCTATTAGAGAAAATATTAATGATGGCATGTATTTGGGAGAGCTAAAACTAGACCAAAGAAAGGTATCACTGAATTTTCTTATTATATTCCCTTTGGAACTAATACGATTGAGTTCCAATAAACAAGGATGATTTATAAAATAGATTTAACCAAAACTAGTCGACTACCTCTGGAGAGGAATCAATTGGACCAAAAAAATATCCTAGCCTCAACTTTGTTGAACCATCGACATCCAATCTGGAATGTGATATCAATTTCTCTTTAAGAATAACCCCAAATATTTGAATCCCTCATCTAAATATTTGATAGGAAAAGGCAAGTTGAATCTTACCATTTGAATGAATGCTTCAAATAAACCCTAAAGATAATGTAAGATCTACCTGCATTTATCACCATTCCTATAGATTTTCAAAATAGGTCCAGTGCATTTTTCAGGTAAGAGAAGTCTCTCATGTTCCCCCTAATGCAAGTAAGGACCTTGTTAACAAATAGATGATGAGTAACCTCCTCCACCTCAGAGATTCTGATACCATGGATGAGCCCCTAGGACTTGAGCTTAGCGATTATCCTACTAAAATCATCTACAATGATTAGAAATAAGAGTGGTGATAATGGAAATCCTTGTCAAAATATCCTTGACTGTGGAAGAAAGATGAGGGAGTTCCATTGATCATAATTGCAAAATATGCAAACTAGATACATCGCATATTCCAATTAAAAACCCAAAATCCAACCCCATTTGAATAAGAGCTAGGCAAAGAAAGGTCCAATTTACTTTTTCATATGCCTTTGACAGATCCATCTTAAGGATAGTCAATGTCAGATTTACAAAATTCATAGAATGGAGGACCTCCTCAGCTATAGCTACAACATCATGGATGTTTCCTTGATTCATAAACCCAAACTGTTCTTTAGAAATATAGGAGCTAAGAACTGACTTTAAATGCCCTGCAATGATCTGGGAAATTAGTTTGTAAATTAAGTTATAATAGGAAATGGGAGGAAAATCATCAAAATAAGTACCTTATTGTGAGATTTAAGGATGAGGAATATAAATGTGGATTTGAGAGATCCCAAGTCTTTACCTAAATATTTGGATTCTCTAACCATCATGAGGAGGTAGATATGCTCAAATATGCACAAATAGAACTCCACAGGAAGCTCGTCAAGCCCTGGACTCTTGGATTTTTGCATAGAGTTTCATGCTGCTAGGATATCTTGTTCTAGCACTTCCTCCAGTAATTGGGAGTTCATCTCATCTATGACCAATTTTGGGAATTTTAAGATTACCTGTAAAATATCTTGCACAAGGAAATTAGGAGAAGTTGTAAACAACTCTTGAAAATGGAACACCCCTTCTACTATTTTTTTTTCCGAAAAAAGAGTGGAGCATGGAACCACTTGCATCTTGAATACTCCAAATTGTTTTAACTTGCTTTCTTGAGTTGGTGTAGTGATGGAAGATTTTTTTTTTTTGTCCCATGATGATGTATAAAAAGCTCTATTTTTAATTCTCCACCACTCTTCGTCTTCCAAAAGAAGGGAGTGTCTTTCTTCGTTAAGTGATTTTAAAAATCCAATTAGTCAAGGGATATCGAGTTTGTGTTTAGCTATGATATGAACCCTTATATTTGTTTTTCCACATTGATCATTATTTCCTTGGACTTCCTATAGTGTTCCTTGGCCCATGCCCTTGATACTTTCTTATTTCATATCAAGTTATTATAAAACTATCTCATATAGTAGGATGAGTAGGATTGACGAAGTGATCTCCAATGTCTAAGAACCAATGCCCATAAATATTCTTCATTAATCCAAAATGGGTTAAAACAAAAAGGGATTGATCTAGATCCATCTTGGTGAATGACATAGAGCAAAATGGGAATGGTCCAAAATTCTCCCAAAGCCAACTAAAGCCTTCAAAGAGAAATTAGAGGACATCATAAAGTGTCCATTCACCCATGTAGGAATAATATTAGTCGACTCTAGATTTAGAAGGTTATTATGAACCATCCAATCAATAAAACCTATGCATGGGATCCAACCATGGCCGAGGACCCCATACATCCCCAAGTATTAGTGTGAAATTGAGGTCCTCCTCAACCACAACTAGTTGATCCAAAAGGGCCCTTGTAGAAGCTAGGGTTAGCCAGTAGCACTCAGATCAACATAGGGACCATAAATGTCTAGAAAATAAATAGGAGAGACATAATATTTAAACTATAGATTAACCAAAATAGCATAGGCATAGGAGGAGGAGGATATGGCTTTCAAATTCAGACTCCACCAAGTTATCAAACCATGAGAGAAACCCTCCAAGTTTAGGTGATAGAAGGACCATTTATTTATAAACCTTCGAGAATTCTTCATGTTGAAAATGGAAACAAGAAATATTAAAAATGGGACCAAGAAATATTCTAATTTAATTTTCCCTTGAATTAAATTAGAATAAAGTTGTAATTCCACATCACAAGACAAATTGTACGAGCTAACTAAGTTAGGGCGACTGAGTTGGTTCAGTTAATTCGAGTTGAGGGTCTAACTTGAGTCATGTAGAGCGTCTTCTAGAAAATAGGAGCCCTGGTTGAGTTTATTTTGAGTTGTAATTAATTAACTCAGTTTATTTGAGTTAAAATCAGTTTAACTAGCTCTAATTGATGGAGGAACTAGTGAGAGGTCAAAGAGTGTAACTTGGACTTGAACCACATCTAGTGATTAATCAGATAACTGATGATTCATTCATAAATAACTCATGCATGTCAGTTCTATGAATGATCCAGACTTATGCAGGAATGTAATAAAATATATAAATACACATAAACACAAAGATGCAGCAGAAATAAAACTTCATTTGATTAATATCAAATACCTGAAATATGCTTACAGACAGAATGAAAATAAACTAGCTAGGGCGTTGGTAGCTTATCTTTGAGAACATATGTGAAATATACATGTCTCTGGACTATGTTACAATGAGGCTCAAGGGCCTTTTTATTATTGAACAACATAGGAAAACCCTAAACAACCAAAACTCTAACCCCAAGAGATGAAACACCAAGAGTTTGTGGGACTTGTTGGGGTTACTTGGGCATCCAACTTCCCGAGGTCGTAACTTGGTCATATTATCTCCATTTGGCGCGTACGATATATCATCAGAAATATATCTCTGAGTACTACAGGTTTTGTTGTAGGCCTTTGCCTATGGCTACGGGCTTATTGCAGACCTCAAAAGAACATCATTTAAGGGGTCAAAACCGCTCTGGAAGTTCAGGACCCAAAAAACTGCTAAAAATAGTAAATGCTACTATAAAAGAGGAAATTGCGGAAAATAACTAGAGGTATAGGTGGAATAGGTGGGTGGACACCAACATCCACCTGGATCATTCCTCCCCCCTTAAGAAGCAATGGTCCTCATTGCGTGCAGAGCCTCCATGAGGTGAGGAAATTTCTGTTGAACCTAGTCCTTGGTGAACCACTTGCCCTCGTGAAGGAGTTGGCTTGATTTGACAACTCGATTTAGTTGGATCCTCTGCTGGCGGGTGTTCTTGATCTGTGTGTCCATGATTCAATCAGTTGTGTCTTGTTCCATGCAATCGAGATTTAACTCGGTTGGTGTGAGTTTTTCTACCATGTCAAATGTGTCCAGTAGAGGTGGAAAGTAGGGCTGAAGGCAGTCCACACTGAAAACTGGGTGCAGAACAAGGAATGGTGGAATATTGAGCTTGAATAAATTTTCCCCTACAACCTTGGTGATGGTGTATGACCCATATCAGAGTGGGCGAAGCTTCTGGCGGGGTCTAACGAGGCACCCCTTCTGCAAATGTAGCCACACTTTATCGCCCACCTGGAAGTTGTGTGGCACCCAATGCTGATCATGTTGTTGCTTGTACTTAGTATTGGCTCTCTCCAATATGTCATGAACCTATTGAAGGATGTGTTGAATGCACTCAATGAATTTTTTTTCCTTGTCAGCTTTAGACTAGACATGAGTCGAATCTGCCTGAGTAGCCGCAAATGGCATGGCTATGTCAATGGGACATAGTGGCTGGAATCCCAAGCCCACTTGAAAGGAAATGTGGTCAGTTGAGTTGTGGAGAGCCTGGTTACAGTTGTGTTGTACATAGGGAAGGTTCTCATTCCATGTGTGTGGATGCTTTGAGTTGTACATGCACATAATGTGTATGATCATCTTGTTGGTGACCTCTGTCTGGCCATTAGTTTGGGGATGGAAAGTTGTGGAATTGGTGAGCTTGGTGTCCAACATAGACCAAAGGATAGAACAAAATGTACTGGAGAAATTTTTGTCCCGATATGAGATGATAGACCGTGGGATCCCTAAGTGTACCCACACTTGCTCAAAGAAGAGTTTAGTAGTGGCTTCTGCTGTGATATTCTTCTTGTAGGCCGCCATAATGGCCATCTTCAAGAATATGCCGACGACCACAAAAACACAATATTTTCCATGCTTAGTAGAAGGAAGACCCGACATGTAATCCATGGAGATGGAGTCTCGAGGTTGATTAGGGCTAGGTAGTGGAGTATAGAGGCCTTGCTTCTTGATGTTCGGTTTGGAAATTGCACAGTGAGAGCATGATTTGATGTACTTCCCAAAATCATGTCGAAGGTTCGGCCAATAGAAATAATTTTGCAGTACTGCCACTATTTTCTCGACCCTGAAATGCCCAGCAACCAGACTGTAGTGTGTTTCCCAAATCATCTTGGCACACTTGCTTGAAGGAACACAAAGGTGTCCCAGGTGACATAGCAGTGCATATTGGAGGTGAAAATATGGAACTTGCTTACCCTTAAATGGTGTCTTGTATATGTGGCTGAATTCTGGATTACTTTTGTAGAGAAGCAGCCAATCAAAAGTCTCATGCCCAAATAGTTGAGCACGATGGTTAGCGCCATGATCGGTGGTTGGCTAACATAGTCCACAAAATTATTGGTGCTTCCCTTCTTGTACTTGATGTTCAAATGAAACTATTGCAGGTATGTGGACCACTTCTGATGGTGATTGTTTTGCAACTTCCCTTATGTTTGTATGAACTTCAGGGGTTGGTGGTGTGTGTGGATGACCATTTCCTTCCCCAAAATGTAATGTTTCCATTGTCGGCAAGCCTGCACAATTGAATACATCTCTTTGTCATAAGTGGAATACTTTCGAACTATGTCGGAAAGTGGCTCATTGTGATATGCCATGGGATGCCTCTGTTGAGTAAGAACTGCCCCAATAGAATAGTTAGAGGCATCTATCTTGGTATCAAATGGTTGTTGCAAGTCTGATAATGTGAGCACTGGTGCAGAGAAGAGGTGAAGTTTCAACTCTACAAATGCCTTCTGTTGAGATTCAGACCAAAATAATTTTTCTTTCGCTCCTCCCTTGGTGACTTGACTCAAGGGCCGAGTGATAAGAGAGAATCCCAACACGAACCTTTGGTAGAAATTGGCAAGACCCAGAAATTTGCGGAGCTCTCCTAAAGTGGTTGGGTCTGGCCAATCTCGAATGACTTGGATCTTGGCTAGATCCAAATGCACCCCCCGCTCATCAATAATGTATCCCAGATTTTGAACCTTAGTCATGCCAAAAGTGCACTTCTCCAAATTGGCACAAAAATTGTGTTTTTGCAGTGTTTAGAGGACCTGTCAGATGTGGTGGAGGTGGTCTTTCCAAGTATGGCTGAATATCAGGATGTCATCCAATTACATCACTAAAAATGAGTTGGTGAATGGCCGCAAGATGTTTTCCATCAGTCTCATGAAGGTTGCAGGAGCATTCATTAACCCGAAAGGCATGACCAACCATTCAAAAAGACCCTCCTTGGATTTGAAGGTAGTCTTCCACACATTGGAGGGTTCTATTGGTACCTGGTGAAACCTAGATTTCAAGTCGATCTTGCTAAAATATTTTTCCCCCTTGAGTTGGTCTAGAAGGTCACGAATCCATGGGATTAGATACCTATTCTGGATAGTGATCTTGTTCATCGCCCGATAGTCAATACAGAGTCTACAAGTCCCATCCTTATTCTGCACCAACATGATCGGGCTCCAACAAGGCGATGAACTCAGCCGAATGTGACCTTTTTGCAACAACACTTGAATCTGCCTCTTGATTTCGTCATTCTCCAGAATAAAGCATCGATAGATTGGTCCATTGGGCATCGACACACCTGGGGTCATATCGATGGAGTGATTGACCTCATAGTGCAGAGGCACCCTTGCAGGTGAGGTGAAGATGACCCCGTACTCCTCCACGACCTTATCCATCTATTTTTGTCGTGCAGATGAGCCCTGTCCAGAGGTCATGGCCAAAATTTTCTTCTTTCCATGAGGGAAGATCATCAGGAAAACAAATTTCCTAGTTTTGGAAATGATCTTACTGCATTTTTTTGCAGTAATCAAAGAGATAGCGGTAGGCGGTGCTACCTTTGGTATCCTTGACAACTTATTTCCCAAAGCAATAATAACAGCGCGAACCCTGGACTCATACACAACATGTCGGTTCCACAAGTATGGTTGGCCTAATAATACATCACAAACATCAAGAGGATAAATGTCACATAATACCTCATCCGTGAAGGCTTGATACTATAGTGAAGGCGAAATTGTTGGCTAACGCGGAGATCTCGTCCTTAGTGAAGCCACCTGATGGTGTATGACATGGGTGTGTTGTGGTTGGAAAGCCCAGCTGCTTCATGACCTCTATTGAAATGAGGTTCTTTTGGCTCCACTGTCAACAATGAACTGCAGTGGGGAACCCTTTACCCACATTTGGGAATGGAAGAGGCGCTCCCCCTCCTCTTGATCTTTCAGTTCCTCCTATAGTCTCAATTAAGAGTTTTATATAGTATTATGAGGTGATTAATTGTGAACTTCGGCCCAAATGAAGACTACCGAGTGTTCCTTGCTTCTTTTTCATTTACACTCTTTCTACTGGTAGCTTTAGGAACCGCCCAAGTAACTTCTCCCTCTCGCCCCCCACCCCACACCTTCATATCATTGCATGACACTTGCCTTTCAGTATCCTTGAAAATTGATTGAACTATATTTTTATCTTCATCTGATGCCTCATTATGCGCTTCATCTTATTCCATTGATCTATTTTCCACAAAAAAATGAACAATTTCACTGTTCAATTCAACCGATTGTGAAGGCGTGTTCATGCTTTGTTCATTGGTTCTTGAGACACTGTGTTCGTTCAAATTAATCATGGCTTCTGCCAGCCATGATGGTGGGTTTACTTGGCTTGGAAATTTCAATTGGTCATTTTCAATGTCATTAACAATATCAACAATTTCATTTTCAACTACATCTACATTAACATTATCAACAATTTCATTTTCAACTACATCTGCATTGTCAATTACATGTTCAATAATGTCATTAAAAATATCAGCAACAAAAGCTCCTTGTTCTTGAGTTGATAGAATAACCTCCATGTTGCTATCAATTTGTTCATTAATATACTGTGTTTCACATACCTTCTCATCATCATCAACATATAACTGTTTTGGAGAGAGGGAAATTATATTACCAGCTGCAACCACATCAACATGTTCATCTACTTCTTGCACTTTAACATATTTTTGGACATGCCCTTCTTTCTGACCATCCACATGAAATTCTTGGCTACAACCAATATCATGCATAACAACATCATAATTCAGTGGCCAGATTCCTGTCCTCCTAAACCCAGCCTTGATATTTGATGGTGTCAGAGCCATTTTAAAAGCTTTACTTACAAGCTCTGCTAGCTCGAACCTTCATCTCAACCCCCGGATCATTTTCCATCCATGCAACACGCTCTGACCTAAAATAGTTCTTGAAAGGGGAAAACACACTAACATCAAGGGGTTGCAATCTATGAGTGGTATGAGTGGGAAATGTTAAAAAGTCAATGCCAAAATTGTTTGCTTTTTCAATTGTTTGCACAACCATGTGGCTTCCATGGCCATCTAATATCAATAGGTTTCTGTTATTAGGTGAGACACCACCTGACACAAATGCAACAAAGTGGAAAAGCTAATTTAAAAATAGTTATTTTGTCATCCATGCATGTTGATGTGAAACCATGCATGCACCTGGTTCACATTTTTGTATATAGTTTTTCGACCTATTTTTACCTTTGAATAGATAAAATCTTGGGATTGAAGCACCAATTGCATTGACGCAACATAAAATGGTTATCCACTCCCTACTCTTAGGAAAAATATTTGGCACGTTTTAGCTCCCTCTCTTGGAAATTACCCACATGCCACAAATCCTTCCCGCCTGTAAATCTGTTTCATCACAATTCCATATATGGTTTGCACCATAAGAATATTTACCGTATGCACTAGAAATAGTGTCATAGAACTTACATACAACTGCAGGGTGCAAATTTAGTGCTTTGTCTCTGTCAAGGCTCTCAGTTGTATGCAATACAAGGTCTAGATGCCTTTTTTTAAACCCAAACCACCATGATCTACCAGGAAACCCATCTTTGAATGGAGTTGGCCTCCCTTGACAGATTTGAGAAATTGTGGATTTGGGTTGTATCAACTCTAGCCCATGTCCCAATTGGGCCATTTCTTTACACCACTCAACCACCTCAGTCTCCTCCTCTTCATTCATAACTATAAGAGGCCCTCTACGTTTGGTATGAGTGAGCCCATTTATCTAATAATGTACTGATGAGGGAGGAATACAACGTTTCTTTCCAGATGCTCGAACTGAATATGCAGTAAACTCTATGTCATCAATTGAAGCTAACATTTCTTCTTTTTTCCAACCTCTTACAACGTTGATATTTTTAGTTGAACTTTCCCCTTGGACTATAGTTGACGGTGGCTCTGTGAGTGATGGTGTGACAACATCAACTTCAGCCACATGGTCATCCTCAACAACATTGATTGGAGCATTGTTGACATTCACATCACATGTTCTTTCCTCATCTAATGAAGTGCATCACAGTTGGGCACCCCTGGTCACTCTTCTATCACTTCTCCTTGTACAAGCTACATAACTAACTCTTTCCATAGATGCAACTACCTACAGAATTACTGCATGCATTTAGTTAATAATAATTGAAAAGTATGCTTTCATACAAGCCAAACATATCTCTGTTTTATTACAGGAATTATCAACATGTATGTTAGTAGCAGCTCAAGAGATTTTCATACATATGGATTTTTGACAGTATCCTTAAAAAAACAAATCTACAGATGGAATTAGTTGTATGTCTTAAAATATATCAGTGATTATTGTTTTGATAAGTTGTTTTTACACTTAAAATACAATGATTGTAAAGTATTACAATGTTGGAGAGTGAATTTCACCAATATAAATGCATGGTATGGTTGGATGGGCAATACCATTGCTCTACCCTTGAATTTACCATCTCTTGGGATATTGGTAAGGCCACCTTTTAGTAGTGAATTTACCTACTTGGACAATGCTCTTTTCACTTCCCAATTCACTATCTTTCATAGGTCACTGCTCCGCTCCTGAATTTATCCACTTTTACAAGGGTGAGGGACTGATATTATGCCCTTCTAGTACTACCGAAAATGTACGATTATGGGATGGAGTACCAATCCTTCAATATAAGAGCAATAACACTAGGGAGGGGGGGACAATCTTTACAGAACTTACCTGCGGAAACAATACATTGCATATTACTTATAAAAGCTAATATTATTTCCTCCTTTGGTCTATACAAGGGATTCCTTGAAGACTTGACTGAAATAAATTACATTAGAATGGCTATTTTCCCTATTAAACAAGGATACTAATATTTGGGTCAATCTGGATACAGAATAAATCTAGATGCAATAGTTTTCATTGAGAGATTTCTTTCAGTAGGTCTTTCTTGACTTGTCTTCAAGGGATTAAAGAGCTTGCAGGAGTAACAATTTGCGACAAGGATCTTCTAGATGATACTACTAACACAATTTATAGTGAACATATAGTTGTACACTTTTTATATGCGTTTGATATACAATGAATCTAAATTCTTACAATGCTAGAGACACTCAAAGACATCCTAAGTTTGGATTGGGAAGACAAGGTAGTTTTGCAAGTTGTTTGGCTGTTGAGGGTAGCCTTAGCTATGTTCTCGGACCTAGTTATAAAGTGCACTGCCTAGACAAAGAAGTTTTTGTTGTAATCTAGTTAATTTTTTTATACATTTTGTTAATTTTGTTGTTGTATATGTTCAAACTTATAGAGAAATGAGTTTCTGATGTTTTTTAATAGCATCACAGTGACAAAATTATTGTACAATAAATTATACATGCTCTAAGATAGATGGTAGCAAAAAATATTTGTGAAGACACGATAATTTCACAAGTTGTTTGGTAGCTGAGGGTAGCCTTAGCTCTATTCTCGGACCTAGTTGTAAAGTGCACTTCCTAGAACTATTGATAACATTAATCTCCTCAACAAATCAAAGGATATAATACATTGTTGAAAGAGTTTTCAGTGATTTATATGGGTGTTATTCTTCGTACGGATAATGGGGATCTCATGGTAAAGACTCTGGCACATAACAATCGAAGACTCATAATGGAATCATACTCTGCCTCCCAAATGCAGAAACCATTAAGCTAAAGGTGTTAATAAACTGCATAAAATGTACTGAAAAGTGGTTTGAATCTCTTGATGAGAAAAGAGACAAATGGAATAATACTTGGCCCAGAGGAGGTTTTAACATGGAATAAATAATCCAATGTAGTAGAAGCACTGTAGTATGAGCATGTTGGGGAAAAAATACATTAATAATGGAAACCCAGTCACAGACAGAGCTGTGAATGTGTGTATAATTCAAGGGCCCTATTTTGTGTGTAACTTTAAAAAACAATTTCTTAATCAACACAAAGCATATGCATATATTATCTTCATTCATGTAGATAATGAACCCTATACAACCTTTTCAAATAATTGTGTGGAGTCTCCTTGTTAATTCATTTGGTCATTTGGTTGTTCTTAAATTGTAGCTCGAAGATGGATCATTTTCCAATTAATTCAGAATGAGAGGAACTAGTTGTTATAACATTGTTTTGACTTTGGGGTGAATGTATAGAACTTGAGATGAATTGGTGTTCAAATATAAACAAGATATGTTCGTCTTTCATCTGTAGCTAGCCATACTAGCCAATAGTTTTTATTATGGTTGTGTCGTATTTTCTAGTCAACTTGAAAATGATCCAGAACATAGGGAAATAGAAAAAATATATATATTTTCATGAAAATTAGACTGTATGAAAAATGAAATAGAGATTTAGAAATGAAAATAGGAAAAATGAAATAAAGACTCTGAAATGAAAATAAAAGTGTAATAAAATTGAAATCAAGACTCATAAATTAAAATAAAATTGTAAGAAAATTGTGTTGTAATTGAAAAAACTAACATGAATATACTGGGGAACATTACAAATGGTCAATTTTATGAACGTTAATAATTATATCGGAATTAAATAGAAGTGATACATGATAGGGGAGTGGTTGGAGCGATCTAATAGCTAAGGAGAGCCATGGCGTGAAACCCTAGGGTTTCTCTCACGCCCCTCCTACGGGCGCCGTCAAGGTTCTTGATCAACCCATCTGCCCTGCTAAACGAGATCTTTCAGTCTACAATACTCCAGGGATATGGCAGAAGCATCGGGGGGGGGGAATCTGTTACTCCCTCTACTTCTAGAGGCACTGTCAACTCTGCCATCCCCACCAAATCTAACATTCCTGAATCTACCCAAGTAGAGCAGTCTGGCACTGCCAAATTTGGAGCAAAACCCTCAAGTCAAGCACAAGAGGACACTAACAGTAGTGCTGCACACAAAGTGACATCTTCTACTTGTATTCCAATCAAGACCAAGAGGCCCGAGATCCATTTTCCTGTCGAGCAAATCAATGAAATAATTCAGTATATGCATGATCATGCCCTTATCAGCAAGTTATTTGGCTTATGGCCAACTCAAAAGGCCCTATATGGCTGGATCAACACCAAATGGAAGCCAAAAGGCCAAGTCACTCTCCAGCTCGGTCCCAAAGGATTATTCAACATTATCTTTACCTGCCTAGAAGACAAAAATCATGTAATGGACAGAGGGCATTACTTCTTCAACGCAACAGGCTTGTTCCTCCAGGTCTAGGTAGAGTGCTTAAACCCTTATAAGGAGGATTTCATTGCTGGTGTCGATCCGCCTCTACTCTCTGCCACAAGAGTATTGGGAAGAAATCACTCTCAAAGAAATAGGCAACGACCTTGGATCCTTCATCAAGATCGCAAAAGAAACCAAACACAATAGATACACCGCCTACGCCAGAATATGTGTTTACATGCATCTCGCCAAATCTCTCCCTGAATCAGTAAGTTTATGGCATGAAGACTTTGAATGGATTTAAATGATTGATTATGAGCATGTCCCCTTTCGTTGTCACAAATTTCATATAAATGGCCATCTCTTCAGAGATTGTCCTCAGAATAACCCTCCCAAAACCTCTGCCAACCCTGCCTCTACGGATCAAGATGGATTCACCAAAGTTGCCTCCCACAAAAGGCATGCAAAGAAGAATACTAGAACCCCGAGGCCTTTGCAGCCTTCCACTAGAAATAGCTTCTAGCTTCTGGCCAACAATGTCCCAGAAAAGGACCATCCATCTTCCTCTTCAGATGCCACCCCTGTCCCTTCCCTTGATTTTGGCTCCATTCCTCCTCTCGATAGCCCATCGCCTGATCAGAATGCTTATCACAAGTCTCAAGAAGCTAAAAAGAAGAACAAATAATTGGAGATCCTGAACCCTGCAACCTCCCCGTCTAAAGCTCTACCCCTTAAGCCCAGATTTGACATGGAAATCGACCCTCAGTCCATTCCCAAAAAGGGTAAGGCCCCGGAATATGGAAAGAATGAAGCTCCCATCTCCTACATGGACGAAGAACTGGAAACCATTGACTTTGGGGACCTGGACCTCACAAGGTTGGAAAGAGCCTGCAAATCCAAGGAATATCATACCATTCCAGCAAGACAAATCGACAGTCTGGAGGAAGCTCTTCTCAAATCTCACCTGATAAAAGGAAGTAAGCACTTAGGCATCAATGGGGAACACATTCCAAGGGAAACCATCAACATCATCAGGGAATCAAGGAAATGAGGGAGGCCAACATATTTGCAATGATTGATAATCCTAGGGGATCAGCTAGTTGAATCCGTCTGATACCCAAAGTTGACAAAGTTTTTCAAGGCTCTAAACCCTCCTCATAAATGATGAAGCTCACCTCCTAGAATACCAGAGGGATCAATAGCCCCTCAAAGTTCCGTATGATAAAAAACCGCATCGGGCATGATAATCCTTCCATCTTCTTCATGTAGTAAACTAAATTCTCTAGTTCTACATTGCACTCCATTTTATCCAGGCTCTGGCCTGGTTGCAATACCATCGTTGTTGATTCCATGGGAGCCTTACGGGGGCTAGCCATCGCCTGGAATCTGGCTTTAATCTCCCTCTCCAACCACCATGCCTCCCTCCATTTCATCCAAGCATCCTTCCACTTAATTGGCACAAGTATCATGGATATCCTCACTAATGTATACTTTCACCAAACCTCTGCTCACAAGCTCCAGCTCCTAGATGATATTGCCTCCCTCTCAGAACAACGCTAACACCCCTTCTAGTTTATAGGAGGTAACTTCAACATGATCACCAGCTTCAGAGAAAAGCGTGGAGGCCGCATGCACTTGGAGGCCGACAATCTAAAGTTCAGATAATTTATTCACCACAATCAACTGATTGATATCCCCACTTCCAACGGTGTCCACACCTTGAACAATCGCAGAAGTGGCTCTCAGCAAATCACTTCTTAGCTGGATCGCTTCCTCATTTCTGACGCTGTCACTCAAGTAAGGGGGAAATATTCTCCACCATCCTCCTTGTGGTTGGCTCTGATGATTGGCCTATATAGCTGTAATGGGAGAGACCAAGCAAAGGCCACCCCAAACCCTTCCAGTTTGAACAATTTTGGCTTCTCCATCAGTGCTTTAAAGAGATGGTAGTCGAATGGTGGCGCAACATTATCCCTCATGAAGGCTAAAAAATGTACAAGGTACAACAGAAGCTCAAGATCATCAAGGCCAGACTAAAGCACTGGAACCAACATACCTTTGGTAGTATATTCAGGAGCCAGAGGGATATCGAAGCTAGAATGGCCACCCTACAACAAGCTATTATAATTTCTGGCCGCACTGAGGACTTGGATATTTAGGAGAAGCATCTTAAGAACCTAATCGAGGAAAGAGAAGTGCAGGAGGAGATTCTATGAAAGCAAAAATCCAGAATCAGATGGCTCAAAGAGGGGGATAAGAACACGAAATTATTCCATCGATCCACCATCCAACAAAGAATGGTCAATCGAATCTCCATTTTGAAAAACGAACAAGGAATTAGCATAGAAACACATGAGGAGATTGAACAGGAGATCCTAAATCACTTCAAGGAGACTTTGGCTGAACCTCAACTAGATCGTCAGGAGGCCATCAACAACATTACTCACCACATTCCTTCCATCATCACAAAAGACCACAACAAAATTCTGCTCAGACCCGTCAATCTGCAGGAAGTGGATTAGGCCATGGCTCAAATCAAAGCTGGGAAAGCTCCAGGGACGGATGGGTTCACCACAAAATTTTTTCACTTTTTTTAGGAAGACGTCAAGACTGAGATTTGGGAAATGGATGAGGAATCCAGATTAATGCACTGGATGCTACCAGACCTCAACGCTACCTTCATCACTCTCATTCCCAAGGAGGAGCTGGTAAATACTCCAAGAAAATATAGACCAATCGCCCTCTGCAATTTCTTGTATAAGCTGGTCTCTAAGGTGATTTCCAACCGACTCAAGCCATTGCTGCCCCTTCTCATTTCTCCGGAGCAAACTAGCTATGTTGAAGGCAGAAATATTCTCGATGGCATCATCCTCACCCATGAGGTCACTCACTCATTGAAGACTTGCAAGATTCCAGGTATTCTTCTGAAGATCAATCTGTCTAAAGCTTTTGATAAACTCAGTTGGTCTTACATTCATCAAATTATTTCAGCCTTTGGGTTCAATCCCACCTGGATTAGATGTATCATGAGTCTCATCACTTCCCTTATTTACTCCATCTTGCTCAATGGCTCCCCATCTACGCCCTTTTCTCCCTCTAGAGGCATCCATCAAGGTGACCCTCTCTCTCCATTTCTCTTTGTACTGATGGCTGAAGGGTTAAGCTGGCTCATCAATTACCATGTCAGGACAGGTTCCCTCAACGGGCTCTGCCTTCACGATCATCCTCCCATAACCCACCAACAATTTGTGGATGATAACATGCTCTTTGAACACCCCTCTGTTTAGGAAGCCAAATCCTTCAAAGACATTCTGGAATGCTTCTCCCTTGCTGGTGTGCCTTCCATCAATTAGTATAAATCCAAAATTTTCTTCTTCAATACCCCTCTCCTCACCCAACGCAACATAGCCCACATTCTGGGTTTCTCCATCTCTTCTCTTCCCTTTAAATATCTGGGAGCCCCTCTCATTGACTCTGCCATTAAGCATGCCTCCTGGAAATATTTTCTAGACAAGTTGGAGACCCGTCTCGCCCTCTGGACCCACCGCACCCTTAATCTAGCTGACTTCCTTGTCCTGGTTAAATCTATTCTCCAATCTATGCCTCTGTACCTTTTTTCAGTGCTCGCTTCTCCCAAATGGGTGCTTAAAGCCATTCGTAACCTTCAACGTAAATTTCTGTGGGGTAGCAACAAGGATAGGAGAAAATGGGCACTGGTCAATTGGAAAGATGTGTGTGCCCCAAAATCCTATGGCGAGCTAGGCCTTAGAGATCCTTAGCATAGTAATGCAGTCATGGGAGCCAAAATATGGTGGTAGTGGATCTCCAATCTGGAAGTCCCTTGGGCACAGCTTTGGATTTCCAAATATGCGGACAATTGGCCAATCAAAGAACTCATTCGATGGGACGTAGAGAAGGATGGATCTCTCATTTGGAAGGAAACTAAACAATATAGGGCTCTAGTAAGAGACTACAGTTTTTGGGAAGTTCGATTAGGCAACCAAGCTAGATTTTGGAATGAATCTTGGAAACAAATGCCCAAAATGGCTACCCTCTTCCCCAACTCTTTGTGGCAGGGCATCCTTATGCATCAGGATCAACCTTAGGTCAATTTATTCTGGGGTGTGCACAGAAATATGTAGATCACTCCCCAATTTCGCCATTGGCTCTCAGCAGATCAGCTCTAGGAGACACACAGACTTCATCTCACGGATGACATCAAGCAAGAATTTTCCAAACAAAGAATCTGAATTGCAGAAAGGGACAACATAGTACAGTGGGGATACTCCTCTATGGAGACCTTAACCACCAAATAGGCCTATCGCTTGCTCCTCCCCAATCTTTCAGATCGACAAGATGTGATCTGGGAAAAAAATTGGCATCCCATAATATGGCCAAAAATTTCTACTTTTCTCTTGCTTTTCAGCAAAAGGCGTATCCTCACCTGGGATAATATTCGCATGAAAGGTTTCATGGGACCCTCCCGATGCCCCAACTGCAAAAATTAGGAAGAAACCATAGACCACCTCTTCAACGAGTGCACCCTAGCCAATAATCTTTGGGATAAGGTGGCCCAGGTGAGTAGGAGATCGGGTAGAATTCCCGAGAACATCCTCAACACCATTCGATTTTGGGAAGCTACCCCCTTCCATTGTGACATCCTCAATTCCCTCTTGACCATCCTTCCCGGGCACGTACTGTGGGCTATATGGAAGGAGTGAAATCACCGAATCTTCCGAGATCAAACACTCCTCCTCACATTCTTTGGAACTCTATCTACAGTAATCTTCAAGAAACCTTGGCCCTTCATCGTTGGCAGGAATCCGACCTCCCCTCACTTTCTAGGGAGAAAATAATATGGGCCAATTGGAATCTTAGGCTTCATTCGTTCCTGATTACTGAGCCCCCTTCAAACTAATCCCCTTTCTCCCTCTGTGCCTGGTCTCCTCCCCCATTTGGTCTTTTCAAGCTCAATTTTGATGGTGCGTCCAAAGGTAACCCGGGGGATGCTGGTTTTGGTGGAGTCTTTAGAAATTCGGATCGCAATGTTCTCTTGATATTCTTTGGTTCTTTGGGATGGGACACCAACAACTCAGCAGAGCTTGAGGGAATGTTTCAAGGGCTCCTCCTAGCCCAAGATAAAAATTTCTTCCCTCTAGTTATTGAAGGTGACTCGCAAATCATCATCGATATGGCCAAATGCCTTGATGAGGCCAAGAGCTGGCGATTAGCCACTCGCTTCTCGCTCTTGAATCAGTGGATCCACAACCACTCAGCAGTCGACTTCCAGCACATCAGAAGGTCGGCCAATATGGTTGCTGATCTCTTAGCTAACAAAGGAGTCTTGCATAGTGCACTGATCACCTCGAGCACTCTATCTACCCTGGATGATGATGCACTCAAACATGACTTCACACTTCTGGTGCACAAATACCTTCTCCCCCCGGATTCGGGTGCCATCTAGTAAGATAGAGGGCTATGAGGCTGCCATGTGGGTGGACACTTGGCCTCCCCACGTGATCTCATATGGAAGTTTTCCCCGCATTAATTGCAGCCATGAGGTGGTCATAAATTCAACCTTCGCCACCCTCACATCAATGTACCCTGCTCGCAAAGCATTAGGGGCGCATGCCATGGCCATTAATCAAATCACCCCCGCTTATTCAACTTACATTCGACCTGTTCTCCAGTTTTCCGTGCGCTTCTCTGCTTCATTACCTCTGTCTTAGGTGCATGTTCCTAGCTTGGCCAGCCTTCGCCTTCACTTCGGTGGAAATTCCTCCTCTGAGTTGTCCACAACTCCTTCTTGGTCTTGCAATTCAGCTCCCCAAACAATTATGCCTTGGCGTCATCGTTTGATATGTAGAAGGGCAAGAGGGTGTGGCCTCCCGTCCAGACCTCCATTGTCACACTCTCATCCTGACTTGAATCTGTCGGTGGGCTGGGATGAGCAGAACATGAATTCCCCTATCAATCTGTCCGCTCAGCTATCCCTGCAGCTTCTTGTGCCTCTTCCCGTGCCCTCTTTGGTGCCTTCTAGCTCTCACAGCAAGAAAGGGTCGCGTAAATCTACCATTCCACCTGAGCCTGCCTTCATCCCTCGTAAGATGAAGGCTCTCTTGGTGCAGAGTGCCTCTAGTAGCAGCTCGGACATCAGCGGAAATTCAGGCAATAGTGGTGGTAGCAGCTCGGAATCTGAGGCAGAAAACAAGAAGGAGCACTTTTGTCTACAGGCTGCCTCCTCTAAGAAGCTCGACTCTCTCGCATCACCATAGCCTCAGAATTCATGCCACGTGTTGATAAAGGAGAACTATGACGCGTTCTATGCATGCAGGATTGAAGAAGAAGACCCTACCTAGGGAAAAAAGAATGCAGGTCCTCCCTAGTTTTAGTTACAGGATGTCCTCTTGTCATATCAGTTTTTTAACGCTCTTTAGTCTGTTTATGTTTTGAAATTCTTGGCTATATGACCCTAGTTTACCTTTGGCTACTATGTCTGCTGGTTTCCCTCTACGGGCAACATTTTCTACTTGGTTTTTGAGGACGGGTTTCCCTAGATGGGGCAGTCCAATTTCTGTTTGCAAACTCATGAGACTTCCCTCTGGATTTGGCTTGCCAAGTCCAGAGGAAGAGACCTGTAACTTAATGTTTTATATGATATAATAGAAGTAGTCAAACTTAGAAAAAAAAACATGAATATACTGTGAAATGTTTTGGGGTGTGTTCTATGCTAGTTTCACTACAAAGAAACTTACCCTCTAGCAGAGGTTATAAAGGAGGTTTTTAGTGTTATAATATTGGCCAATTGTCAAAAAAAAATTTGCTACAACATCCATTTATGGTTACGGAGGTTTTGGCAGAGATTTTAACGAAAATTCAACACAACTAAAAAACATGGGCAACCGAAGGTTATTACGGATGTTTTTTTTCATTGGTGCACTACTCTGGATTTAATGCACTAGTGCGTACATGTAAAAGGTGCCCCGGGCTGGTCAAAGTAGAGTGCATCGGGTCGTTAATGTATAAAACCGCACCGGGTGTAGTGTTGATGATACAACGCATGGGGTCATTCTAATTGGTCTTGGGATTTGTGTGGTGCCCATAGGTTGTATCAAGCACTGGTGCGTAGAATTATAGAAATGCACTGGTGCATAGTATCACACAAATGCACCGAGATTTATAATTGGTATCGATATTCGTGCGATGCCCATAGGTCATACAAATGCACTGGTGTGTATAGACACATAAATGCCCCGGTGCGCATTATCACACAAACGCACTGAGATTTATAATTGGTATCGTTATTCGTGCGGTGCCCATAGGTCATACAATGGCACCAGTGTGTATAGACACATAAACACACCAGTGCGCCATACTGCACAAACACATTGATATTTTTAATTGGTTTTGGTATTTGTGTGGTGCCCATAGGTCATAGAAACGCACCGTTGCGCTTCAAAAAACAAACGCACCGATGTACAGTAACTGACACACACCGGTTTTCATTTTGTATTTTTTAGAAACATCGACCTGTGACAGTGCAATCATTGTGATTGTTTTAAATTCATTATTCATCAAAAATCGACACATCTTATAACAATATTCATATTAATTAAATTTTTATTATGCATTTGAATGTGATGTTTGGATTAATTTGTTATATCATATCATAATTATTGTGGTTTTTTAAAATTCATTATTCATCAAAAGTCAACACATATATATCTTATAGAAATATTCATATGAATTAAATTTTTATTAGTGCATTTGAGAACGAAAATGGAGAACATAATAGCGACAATGGAGAACGCAACAGAATAAATTAAAACATATATATATATATATATATATATATATATATATATATATATATATATATATGTACATACGTCTTTATCATACAAAAATGATTACCTATTGCATCTATTTGTCTTTCAATTGGACAATTAAGGAGGTCCATACATTAGATCAAAATGTCCGTACTACGCATATTTCAAAAAATACAACGCCTTGCTTTGATATCCAAACATAGTGATCACCATTCTTTGCCTGAACTGTTGTCACTGCTAGAGCTACTTCCATGACTTGGGTTATTTTCAGGAATGTTTTGTTCACGGTGTTGATTGTTTTCTTCTTCTTCACCTTGAATCTACAAACATAAAAATAAAATGAAATGAGTGTATATACATTGGTGATAATAATGAAAATTGCAATATTAAATAATATACATCAATGTAAATCGAAATGAAAAATGACGTACCATAGCAACAATTGACTCATAAACTACACACATTCTTTCAAAACCATGTACCATGCCATCTTTCAAAATTTCATCTGTTGGTGCAGTTCCATACTTTGCTTCCTACAAGTTTTATACCCCATAACAAATCATATATTTAATATTAAAAAAAATTTGTTCTATTAATTATAGACGGAGCTAAGTAAAACAAGATCGATAGATGCCTACAAATTCCATAATTAATTTCGAATATACAAACATATACTCACAACCCATATTTAACCCAATTTCAATCAATTCGTCTGATGGTTCTTCTTTGTATGTCAACACTTGTTTGAAGACATCCAATGATGATTTTTGTAAAACAACTTAAAAAATACAAAAATGAAATCTAGTTAAGTTGTTATAAGGAAGTAACAATTACTCACAAAATTAGATATTAACCCTTTTCTTCCTTGTTGTCATGTTTTATGTGCTGAATGAGTTCCATTTTATTTTCTTTTCTGCCAGAAAATTCTTGAAAATAAATATTTAATGCTATATTGTTTATTTATTGTACCTAATGATCGAAAAATTCAATGACTACATATTACATTTGAAGGACGTTGTTGTTGAGATGGCTCCTCCTGCGATGCAATTTTGTCCATTTCTTTGACCATCTCCTTGTACACCTTTTTGGACATTCCTACTGGCATATTTCTGATATCAGCTTGTTCATCTTTTTTGATTTTCGTAATCTTCAGCTGTAACATGACAATCAAATATTTAATTTTATATTGATATATGAAAAGTAAATATAGCAAAAGTGATATTTATAAATAATTCTAGACAAACATTTAAAGGAATATTACTTTTTCATTCCTTCTTTTTTGTTGTAAAATTTTCAGTTATTAAAATTTCGATCATTCTTATCAATTCAATCTTCCGAAACTCTTCCTATAGTTTAGATCAAATTTGGTTCTTGGAATCATTGGATTGATTTTTTAATTGTAAGTGGAAATAACATCTATACATTCGTTCCACTAGATCCCTCAAAATTTTGTAAAAGTTTTTTCCCCTTTCGTTAACCTCCAACACCACTCCAGATGAGCTAAGGAGCAATTCATTTTAATTTGCATGTTCTATTTTTTTTCTTTTCTTAGAACAACATTCTTTTTCTGAGTTGTTCGTCCCTGTAGAACATTAAACATATGTGAATTAATAGACTGTTTGACACATGTTATCTAATAATTTTAAGTATATTATTAATGATAATTAAAAAAATAAATTTATATTGGATCGATAGTATTTTTTCATTCACCCGATTCATCCCTTTGCAATTTTTCAATCAAGATTTTACACTCTTCTGGTCCTAGATTAGAAATAACCTTATAGAGCTTTGTCATTTTGTGGCTCTCCATGATACACAGTAAATAATACATATTACTTAAACTTACATATAGTTCGAAAATAATGTTTTTTATAAAGAATTTACAAAGAACTTTCCTTTTTTTCTTTTCTTGATGTGTTATCAGTATTTTTATTGCTTGATCTCTTGTCAGTCATTTCTTTATCAATCTGAAACCTGTACCATATCATTCATTAATATATTTATAAATAAATTGTCAACTTTTCATGTAAAAATAAATCGCAATAAACCGATGCGCCTTTCGTTATGTACACACCATCGTCGGTGCATGGAGGTATTAAAAACACATCGAAAAAACATTATAGTAGACCATACAGTGCGTGGGGGTATTATAAACGCACCGCACAAACAATGTAATAGATCGTACGGTGCTATCCTCATAACATGGAGCACCGGTGTCATATTTCAGATATGACACACTGATTTAAAAAAAATGTTTTCAAAATTTTTATTACACAGTACTTGCGCGGTGTGTTGTATAATAAAACGCACTGGTGTGCTAGGTTACACAGGGCACACCGATAAAAAAAATCCATTTTTTCCAAAAATTCACACAATGGCCGAATGGATTGGGATCCGACTATACAAGTTGTCCCATGGGTTGGATGTCAATATAAAATGAAAAGCCTTAATTCTGAAATCACAGAAACAATGAGAAGAAAGGGAAAAAACAAAAAAAATGAAGGGTTTAGGGTAAAAATGGATAAAAATGTAGAAAAAATTAAAAAAATGTAGAAAAAGTTAAAAAAATAATCAAATTTAATGACGAGATGGTTTGAAATTCTATGATACAGGGTTTGAATCACCAGAGGTTTGGTTTCTGATTGTCTGAATATTTCTGTTCGAACGTATTTCGCTGCTCCACAGTGCTCTCGTGTTCTCTTGCTCCAGATATGTCTCCTGCAAATCTCTGGCTGAAAATTTTAGCATAAGAAGTGAAATAATGAAAAGTGTTATGTATTTAAAGAATTATTCTATGAAATTAGATTTTCGAAAATATTTTCCCGCCCATTTTTCAATTTTCCACTTTTTTTTTCACTTAAATAAAATAGAGTTGTGATTTTTTTATTTGCATTTATTCGTCACCGGTGCGTCACTTAATAGCATTGCACCGGTGCGTCCTTTTGTAACACCATAATTGGTGCACAGTAACTAAAACACACTGGTGCGGTTATATGTATAGTAGCACCAATTTGCAGTTAAGGCACCAAATTACTTTTAGGTGTGTACACCAAAATTTAGTGAACTCCAACCATAGAAATTGAGAATTACAATTTTGTTTATTCTTGAGAATTAGAATCAAAATTGAGAATTGAGAATTGGAACTTGATAAATTCTTGATGGAAATAATTATTCTTCCAATGCATTTTGTTTATTGCAGAAGGTCCCCACTGATTATGTGGAGAGAATGCAATGTGGGGCGTGTGAAGATGCAATACTACAGGGCCCAAGTGGAAAATTGTGGCATGCGAACCTGTGCTATGCTAAGACGTGGGTATTTTTCGCAAATGGTTGGGAAAGTTTTGTTTTTGAGTAGTTTATTGAAGTTGGAGATATTTTAGTTTTTAGACATGTTGGAAATGTACATTTTGCTGCAAAAATATTTGGGCCATTTCTTTTCAAAACTAAACCTCTTCTTCTTTCAAAAAAAGAAACTTGAACCTTTCCATAACTTGCAACAAGAAAATGTGCCACATGATCTTCTTGCTCATTTGTAAGTTCCTCCTCCATCTTGACATCCAGTTTCCTCTTTTCTCCTTTGTGCTTTCTATCTTGATCTTAACAAAATTTATACAATATCTGTTTTACGAGAAAATGACCTTGAATGTTCTGGGAGCAATGACAACGAGTCCTTCATTATGCATTTGTTAGCTAAAGAAGACCGATTTTTGACTAGACAATGCAGTTATTACATGTGGAGGAAATGGTTTCCCATAGAACATGAGTATAGGGTTGAGAAGAGGAAAGACATTGCAAAATGGGCTATTACATTAGCTTTTCCAATGGGAAACCAATTTGCAGGTGGAAATATGGTAGCTGTAGGTATCTATGTTTTTATTCCCACAGAAATGGCCATTGGATTTCCATTTATAATAAAAGCATAATTTTTACTGGTTTCATCCACAGGACCACAACTCAGACAAGTTAGAGATGCCATTCAAGTTCAATTGAAAGTCAAAGATGTGATTTTATGCGATGTCAGCTTTGCCGATAAAAGTTTATGTAAGCCAACCGAAGCTTGAACAATACTCCCAGATTATTTTAAACGCATTCTGGAGAATCTTTCCCTTCATGGGACCTACCAACCCGATCAACAACGTCAATTAATATTTCTATGTTGTCCTTAACGGAATGAGAATCCTTCCCTTCATGGTGCCTCTTGGCTTTATCGGCTACCTCGATTGATCTTTCTTTGCCATCAACTCTGCTCTCCATTTCTCCATCATGGGACCTCTTAACCCTATCGCCTACCTCAACCGAATGCTCTTTGCTGGTATCAACCTGTACTCCTTTTCTCCTTTTGTACTCTGTCGAGCTCTGTAGCCGTCTGCATCCCTGTAAGCGTCTTTGTTCGTATTTCTGTTTGAATCACTCATTTTCTTTGCTATAAAATTCTCATCTGAAATTTGAACTCTCATCTTTTCAAACCCTCATCTCCTTGGAAAAATTCTTGCCTTCGATTCGAACCCTTCGCTGCTCCAATACTGCACTTTACAGAATAACCCTATTTTGGTGCGCGGGTTTTATAGGCGCACTGGTGTGGTTTGCAAGATCGAGGTTTATGTTTTGGCGCAGTGTTTTATGATGCACCGGTGCGGAAGATTTGTGAAGTACCGATGCGTCTAAGTACTAAGACTTACCAGTGCATGTTATGATGATAAGCGCACCGGGCTGTATAAAGTTTTTTTTTTGTATGTAAGATCATAATAAAATAATGATAATTCTAAAGTACATCAATATATTTGCATTATTTTCTAAACTTTATTATGTTACAAAAATTCATATTATTCTAGATTTATTATTTTACAATTATTTACAAAATTACAAATTTAAATATTTTAATAAAATCATTTCACATTAATACAATTAAAATTTTCACATTAATACAATTAAAATTTTACAAATATTTTACATACAATTACAATTAAAATTAGAATTAGAATTACAATTTTACAATTTTACAATTTCACATACAATTACGATTAGAATTAGAATTAGAATTTTAATTTTACATACAATTACATTTAAATTAAAATTTTACAATTACAATCAATATTTCACAGTAATACAATTAAAATTTTACAAATATTTTACATACCATTAGAATTAGAATTAGAATTACATTTACATTTACAATTACAATTTTACAAATATTTTACATACAATTACAATTACAAATACAATTACAATTTTAGAATTTTACATACAACTAGAATTACAATTACAATTTTACAATTTGTCATATATACAATTACAATTAAAATCATTTCACAATAAATTAAATATTACAATTACAATTAAAATTTTACATTAAATATTTTACATACAATTACAGTTAAAATTACAATTATGTCAATAAATACAAGCTTTAATAATTTTTTTATATAATTAAAATTTAACAATTATCACACGACATAATAGTCGGTCAAATATCATGGTCATTTAATATTAAATTAATTAATAAACATCACGATCATGATAACCATCATACAAACATCATATTCGACTAAAAAACACATTCAAACATCAAATTAACATTATATATTAACATCATCACAACACAAACATCAAATATATATCTCATGTCAAATAACTCATGCTATCACATACACATCTATCTGCAAGCTACACATTAAATGAACATATCTAACATGACCTAACAATATACACATCATGATGATCACCAACATGTAAATTAAGTACAACTGCAACATTAACATAAAATACATGGACTATATATATATATATATATATATATATATATATATATAACTGAATAATGTTAAAAATATACAACTGTAATATAAATGTCATGGATAAACTGGTGGTAGTACAACATCAATAGCAATACTAGTGGAGGTCTGCTTAGTTAATGGTGCAGCCTCGACAGTCGATGGTCCAACCTGCTCATGATCATGACTAGTACTGATGGATGCTACAGGCTGCTGACTGGACATGGCCGATGGTCCAGGCTCATCTCCATGATGATTTCTAGATGCTAGTGGAGCCTCATGCTCATCTGACGCGGCGCGAGGTGAAATATCATGAGATGATGAGTCGTTGCTCACGGACTGTCCATCACGTGTTGCGGCTCGACCATGCCTATAATGTGCAACAATCCTCCTCAGTTGTGTAACAACTGTCATAGCTCCTACGACATGCCGCATCAGGCTATACATGTCACGTGGCATGCCTCTCCACATCTGTAATAACCTCTCATTGGCCTGTATGTCTCTGTAATGAGCAGGCCTGCTGCCCGCCTCAACTATCAATGAACTGAGTTGGTCGCCCAACTCCATCCTGTATCTAGTATCAGGTCGACTGCGCCTAGAAAAGGCGGTACCGGCGCACCAACAGGAGCATGTCTCTCTGCACCGGCCTCTTGATAATCCTTAGCATCTGGCATGACTTGATCATCATCAGGATCCACACCTAGATCATGTGGTGGTGCCGATATCTCCTCGCCATCAAAAGAGCCAATTTGTGCAAAATATATACAAGTACACAACAATAATTAGACAATTTCATTACACAATTTAATAAAAATAAGTTAAAGAACATGTTATAATAAATATAAATTTTAAGGTAATATTACCTCTATCATCTAGCGACTCATCATCTGTGAAGAGGATGTTGGCACACCCTTGCCAATCCAATCCAGAATAAGGACAAGGGACCATAATGAAGGGATTCAGCTCGTCAACAATGGCTAGTAAGTCCAGTGTATCATGCGATATCTTGGTTGGAAACATAGTCTCTCCCCCCTGGGGCATCATCTGCCCCCACATGTGCATGTGTGCCTCCAACATCGACCTACGAGGTTGCCGAACAAAAGTAGGCCTCATCTCTGGAATCCTCTCAAAAAATAAACAAAAAATCTCTGAAGCAAAAGGGAAGTTTACCCTCCCTTGTGCATGAGCATGACATCTATCTAAGGCTGTATAAAACTGCCATAAAAAAATGGCAGACCACCTGATAAGTCATGGCTCCTATACTAAAGAATCAACATAATATAGAAGCAAGCAACTAATGTGTTGCCTGTCACTAGTGTTGTGTGAAATGGTCGAAATGAGAAGTGAGAGGAACTGCACATCCTCACTACCAAATGCACCAATACGTAACTGACCTCCAACGACCTGAAAATCTGAAGGAGACAATAATGATACTCCAATGTATCTTTTGGAGTAAACTAACTGACTCCCTACTACACAACTAGCTGGAACCTCTGGGAATGAGGGAAATTCCACCCCTCTCATTGATAGCCCCATATTGAAATATATATCCTCCTCAGTGGGTGTGTACCACTGGTCAGGACCAACCTGGAAACCCTGTCGGTGGGCATTCCACCTGCGGATAAGATGTCTCAAAAACACACTATGCGATTTTAGGGAATTAGCCTTCTCATAGAACTTGAGGAGGCTTACTTGCCTTAGGATCCCCTGGGTATCTGCTGTAATAGGGTGAGGGTACACAGCTCTCTCCCTCTCTCGTGCCTCCCATTGGCAAACCATGCCATACTGCTCTGCCTGTTGTTGATGTTGTTCTTCCTCTTCTCTCTGAATCATTGACATATTAAATAATTTTTTTTATTAAATCTGACATGTATTTAGGAATATACATATATAATTTTTTTTGGAAAAAAAAATATACCATTCGGTGCGCCACAAAAACAGTCATGCACTGGTACCGATGCGGCGTTTGTTTGTAGCGCACCAGAGGCGATGTCCCAGATGATATACAACGCACCGTATGCAGTGCCCTTGAAACTTTTTAAAGCACCGCTGACTATATATGGTGTCAGTAGAGCGGTGCGTTGATTAAATTATACGCCCCAGTGCATATAGTTTTGTTAGCGCACCGACTTCCTCACAAAATACATAGTCAATGGTGCGGTCTTTTACCAGGCTGCACCGTTGACCCTGTCAGAATGCCGAATGCGGTGCGCTGAGAGAAACTAGGGCAAATATTTCCGTCAACGCACCACGCTGCTATTCCCATGGTCAACGGTGCGACCGACTAAATGACCGCAACACACTTTTTTTTTAAATTTTAAAATAATGCGGGGCGCCTTTCGGTACCGCCCTAGACATAATGCAGATATTGTTAGCACCGGTTGTGGTGCAACCTGTAAATTTTACAGGTAGTACCGCTTACTGGTGCGAGCCAAACGGCTCGTGTGCACCGCACGACAATTTTTTTTTCTTTTATTTTAAATGGTTAATTTTAAGGTTATTTAAAATTCTAATCCACTAAAAAGATTAATTATGGAAAAACAAGAAAAATAATTGTACATTTCACCATCGAAAAGGAATATTATTTGTAGAATTTGCAAAAGAAAATTTACCCACCATTTTGCAAAATGTAAGTTGGAGATTGGTGGGCAATGCACAATAGCAATGTGTGCAATGGGTGTAATGGGAGTGTTAGTATGAATCTTAATTGCAAGTGTATGAAAAAATACCACTTTAGCTGTGCATAACTAACAATCGTAACAACAAAGATGGCTGCCAATATCTTTAGATCTACAATTAGGTGATCAAGATAAATGTTACAAAAATATATATCTATGCATCAAAAGACATTAAGAAGTAAATAAAAATGAGATTTACTCCATGCATCCAATAGACAAGACAAGAATATGTTGAATGAATTTTATATTAAGGGCACCTGGGTGGAAAACATAGAAGGATGTTACCAGTTCTCCTCAATGGGATGGGTTCTTGTAAGTCCTCAACACTTCAGATCTAAAATTCTTCTCTCTTGATGGTGTAGAAAAACCAGACAAAAATGGAACTCAAAGAGAGCTCACAAGAAAAAAGATAGAAAAATATGACAATGATGGTGGATCAAAGTCAGACCAAAAGTATAGATCTAAAGTGATCTTTAGGCAACAAAAGGTAGTGATTGAATGGAAAAACCCTTCTATTTATAAAAAAATATTGAGTTAGTCTAGATATTGGTGCATAATTAAAATATTATTAACCAAATCAAGATCCAACTTTTATGGAATATTTTATTATATTTGTTGGAGGGAAAAGGTATTTGACTTGGGTCAAATCCCTTTATTTGTGAATAATAAATAAATAAATGATTTTATTTATCATTTTAAGGAAGTGGTTGCAGGATAATCAAATAAATAATGATTTATTTAATTATTTATGGGTGATTTAGTCATATTTAACAAGGAATATTATTTAAATAAGATTTAAATAATTATTCCTAGAAAACAATAAGATAAATAAAGATTTATCTAATTAATTTCTTTGTTTTGGGTTAAACATGACCAGGAATAATAATTTAATTATTGTTTAATTAATTATTCCTTGAGGAAAATCAAACAAATGTGGATTTATTTAATATTTCATGTTTCCTGTTTAACCATAAACAACTTAATAAAGGTTTACTAAGGTTATTTTTCAGTGAAATTTTTACCTAGGGCAAAATTACTTACATGGTGTACTTAGGTCCATCTAATAGTAACAAGTTAGATGACCAAAAAATGTTGTAACAGATTGCCCCCCAGCGTGTGAGCGTTAGGAGCTAATCGTATGACCAAAGTACGTTGTAAGAACTCAATCACTAGACATTGAAAGGGAAGTCAAAGAGAGAGAAATATGAGGTAGACGGAAGCACTAAAGGACTAGACCCTGAGGAGGCGAGACTTACAGGTGCAACAAGTCTCTTTTATGAGTGAGTACTTGTGCTATAGGCGGCAGGGGAGGCATACCTATGCCCGCCGAGACAAAGTACAAAGAATAATGCATCCAGTAAACAAAGGATTGAACAATATAGTACATGCTGGCATAAACATGAGCCAGGTAAAAACATGATAATGAATCCCACATACATATTGTGCCTAGGATAATAGCTAGGACTTATATAATAATATCTGAGTACATGAGATACAAATACAACCCAAATGACCTTGTAAATAGGAAAGGGCTCTAAAAATCTAACTGATACATGCAAACAAAAAGGCGCTGCAAGCGGCTGAGGCCAACATCATCAAATATATGGAGCTGCATCAAAGGCTGTAATGAAGAGGTCATCCGGGCATGTGGGGGGCTACCTGTAGGGCCACCCCCTCATGAGGGCTGAGACATCTCACACATACCCAAGAATCACCGGAATCATTTGCTACATCACTGAACCATCAAGTACACGGATCTCAATCATGCTGAAAGGAGCTGGAGCTGAGAGACAATCATGTCAAAGGGCTGTAAGGAGTCCCTTTTCCTAATCTGAGGCATCGAACAAGAGTGGAAGCTGGAACCAAGGTACACTGCCCTTTAGACCTGTCTTCTGGAATGAATGATTTGATGTCAATAGAAGGAGGTCCACCATAGGTGAGGCAATAAGGGATCCTCAACTAAGGCATGAGGGAAAATAATAGAGCGACTGGCATACTGACACCAAAGATGACGATGAAATGGGGGGTACTGAGTAGAGGACGAACGACTTCCCTTGTTAGAGAATAAAGGGCATGGATGACCTGGCAGCGACTGACACAATATCATGAGGGATAGGGGACAGTAGGACTGAAGGCTATAATGTGCGACACGAGAGAGGAACCAAGAAATGAAGGATGGACGACTATAGCGGGATACAAAGGGACTTGGGATAGACTCCATGAATGCGATGATGACTCAAATTAGCTGCTCTAAACAAGGGTGACTTGATGATGCTACCACACAGAAAAGGTCCAATGGGGACCATAAAAACATGAGTACATGATGGTTACTCATGACGAAAATCAACACGAGCATGGACAAGTATGAAGGCAAAGTGGTACCCCAAGTACAAGTGTTGCAGGTGAAGTATGAAGGCAAAGTGGTACCCCAAGTACAAGTGTTGCAGGTGAAGAAATTTGATTTTGAGTAGTGGTGAAGTGACCCTTCTTGGACAAAATGTGTCCTGGTGAAGTATCAAATCACAAAAAACTAACAGATACCCATTTGAGGGCTCAGTGACAGCTTTGCAACGGTATAGACAGTTTTTCAAACTAAGCTACGGTTTGGCCGTAGTAGGTGAAATAAAAATTAGTGGTTTCTATTTTAATAAGGAATTTTCCCTCCAAATTCACTCATTTGCATGTGGAGTTGTGGTGAATGTAGAGAGGAGAGAAGGCCCTAAATCTTGTGATGATCGTAGCGGACAAACCGACCGTTGGAATTGAGATCCATCAGTTGGAGGTAAGAGGCCTAACTCTACTCTTTCATTTCAGTGGATTGAAAGTTCAGTTTAGGTCCACAGAGTTCAATAACAGACCCCTGCTCCTTTTCATGGCCAGGTCGCACTTTTTGGGGCAAAAACTGTGACCTGGGTAGTAGTTTTTGGGCAGAAAACTGCGACTTGTCCCAGGATTGGGCTTGAAAAGTGCGACCTGACAGGCATGGATTTTCTATGCTTTTTTTTGGCTGAGAATTGGCTTTTTGTGTTTGGATACAGTATTTTTGTGTGTATATTGACAAATATGATGGCTTTGTGCAGATATGGTAGAATTACAGATCAATTGGAGAGAGAGAGACCTGGGCACATTACGGTCGAAGTTCCTAGAGGATCAGGGTGTCCACAATGCATTGGCCAGGTTTGGGGTTCTAAATTTTGTGGAGAACCCTTTGATGAAAGCTAGAGAGCCCTTATTGGCTCAGATTGTCAGCTATTGGGACCCAGACCATGAGGTATTTATAGTGCAGGGGCACTAGATCAAGTTAACGGTCTAGGACATATATTTCCTGACTGGTGTCCCACCACTTGGGATGGTTGAGAATACTCAGCCAGTGTTACCGCGAGGGCGGAACATCATAGAGTTTGTAGAGCGCCATTGTCGACCAGGTCTCCATGTCAAAGGGACACAGATACCCATCGGGGATCTAGAGAGGTTAGAGACCCGTTCTATGGCCACAGCGGTGCTGCGGATCCTGGGCAACCAGTCACTCCACCACATCAATGGAGGGTAGATGATGCTTGTGGAGAGTGTGTTGAGTAGGATCTACTATGGGTGGGCCCAAATTATGTTGTTTTCATTTAAATGACAGTTGTCGCTATGCAAGCGGCAAGTGAACCATGACTATGCATATGGTACGATGTTGTGCTCGCTCTTCTTTGAGAAGATCCTGACACTTCGACCTTGTATATAGCTCTAGGATGGGGGCTTGAGGGAGCTCAGGATGCACCGTTGGGGGTGAATACTGTGCAGAGGAGGAGGTGGGGTAGTCGGAAGGGTGTTCCGATCCGAGTTATTTGCTCATTAGGATCAGATGCCATTGTACATAGATGACTCGGACCTGGATTTTCCAGTACCGCCTGGTCGAGTATGGGGGCCCGATGGTGAGTGACAAATTGCTAATCCTTTATGTGCATTGTAAAGTTTTAGAATATTGTATATGGTACTGATTCGTCTACTTTTGGTATATAGATATAACAGTACCAGTAAAATCGGCTGGGTATATGGGATGGCCTGTAGTATCAAGAGCTACAGGACCTAGTGGATTGACGACGCCACAAAATGAGGATGCGGCTTCCCTCCTGGAGGACATCCATTGTAGATGTGAGAGGCTTCTGACTGGTGTTTCAAAGCGCGACTGGCAAGACTTAGAGGACCAGTACATAGAGCCATGTATTGGTCTACCCTCAGAGTGGCGAGTGGTCATGCGGTGCATGGCAATGACCGGATAGGGGATGCACGATCTACGAGCTGCGGGAGCAGAGCCATTGGCTCGGGATCCTCCAGATAGTGATTAGGTATGTAGGGGCAGGTGGTGCCCCAAGTTTTTGAGTTTTTGTAACATGCTATGGGAATGTCATATGTATCAGAGATGATGGACTCTAAAACATTTTATACGACACATATTATGGATATGCATCATTTTTATGGTTTTATGTTATTGTCTTGTGTTAAATGCCAATCTAGAATATTGTTTGCAATGTTATCTACATAGTGATTTTGTGCTCTAGGTACATGAATGAATGTAATGATTTAAAACTCACGCATCAAAAGCTTCACTCGTAAATATCTTCTAAAAAGGATAGGATTATGCACATGATAGACACCATTCAATTGCATGACAAGAAGCAGGGAATATAAACGAACATGAAGGTGGAGGATGCGATGGGAGAGGGCATCACCTAATAAACCTCACACTGCATCATATTTGGCCTTATTATTGGTAGCATTACCATTGCATACACCGTTCAAGAGAGCAAGCGAATGCAAAGGGTAAAGATGGCCCAACCTGCCGAGGCTAGATTCCGAGAGTAGCGACTTGCACCATCGACATAACCGATATAAGGTGTGGATGGGAGGTCCATCTGAAAGGTGCCACAAGACAATAAATGGGAGGATGATGAACAATGCTGGCAACCTAGGCGCAAAGTAGAAATCGAACACACACTACGAGAGGGAGTGGTCTGTGTAGGATATATACTACTCACACGCTGATGGTTAGGTGGAGCATGGGAGCTACAGGAGGTGTAGCTTGTGCTCAGGCCGCGAAAGTCACCATAAACATGAATGCTGCCATCCCGCTTATGGGCAGGAAAGATGAAGTCAGAGGTGGACAAGGCTTCCATGATGTCATCATCACAATAGAAGATGGAGTGACTGGAGGAAGGGAGACCACATGACGCGGTGAAGCTACCTGACTCATCATCATGAGAAGAAAGGTTCACATGCGCATCATCATGGGGGATGACAGAAGAACAAGAAAATAAGGGATCCACCGATGTTGAGCCCACGGTGATCGCTGAAGGGAGGTCAAGCGAAACAACAAGGAAAGATTCAGAGGGAGCTTCCACCGAGGGTCTCACGGATGATGATAGGTATAGGATTGTGGTTGCAGGCTCCGTCATCTTGACATCAGGAGGGGGAATTTCAATGGTAGCAGGGAAATCCTCAGGTTGGCTCGTAGCATACTATGCAAGTACAGGAGAGGCAGGATTGGTTTTGTTCAACCTCGTACTCCTGAACGACTTCTAAAGAGGCGCAGTAATGCTCAAGGCGGGGACAATGGTGGGAATAAGGGCCATGGAGATTACACAAAGAACAAGGTTGATTGGTGTGAATAGTCTTCGGGTTCTTGGCTGCAATCGAGGAAGAAACAGAAGTTTTCGGGACCATAGACTTAGGGAAAACAATATTACCATGGGCTTGATACGGGGCAACTCAGGAAAGGTATGGTTGGCATGACCGATGACATCACACAAAGCACAGGGCTTTGGGGGCGGAGGAGGTGCAGGGTCGGTCGGGGCAACCTTGTCCTTTGAGGCCCTCTTGCAAGATTTTCCCTTCTTACTTGAAGTGGTCGCAACAGGAGATGGTTCCTGTTGAGGTGGCTGAGGCACTATAACATCGGGAGAAGTCATGGGGACCGGTTGAACCAGGGTCAAAGCAAGATAAGGTTTGGGTTGACCAGGTGGGGTAGCAGCTGGAGGATCAAGGTACCAGATGGGAATCCCAAGGGTCAGGTTAGGAAGAGAGAGGGTAGCCATGACAGGTACCGTGTACACTCCAGGAGGGGGAGCTAGGAACGATATCTGATTGGAGGGGTAATGGCCATGTGGGACGGCTCCGAGATGGTTAAGGCTTGGAGGAACCGTTCCAAGAGGGTAGAGAGGCTCATGGATACCAGCTGTAGGTGAAGAGCCAGGAGGAGGGGGTCCAGAAGGCTAAATCGAAGGGCTAGGAGTAGGCTGTGGAGGGAGAGGAGGCTGCTGACTAGCCGAAGTGGGCCACTTGAGGGCAGCCCAAGACGATTGCATCATGAAAACATTCAATGAGCTGGGATCAAAGAGAGGAGGAGGAAGACCAAGGAATGTACCAAGCAAAGAGGAGTCTTTGTAGATTCCAGGTGAGACACTGCTAAAAGAATCGACGGTTTGCTTGTTGGTCATCGAAGAGATGATGGACTCAGTGGAGGTATGAGACTTCAGTTCGTAATATGTCAACTGGTCAATGGTGACTATCTTTATGTTATGAGTGAAGGACATCTTATGCTGAACCGCAGATGGGATAGCGTAAATCGCATAGGTGTAGCTACAACCCAATAGAATGGTGCAATCTAAGGGGGCATCTATGACTTCTACATCAACGCAAACATTCTTCCCCACAAGAGTAATAGGATAGTTGCGGAATAGGTCAATGGGATGGGAGGCGTGGCCATCCTACGCTCGAAGAGTGATCGTGGAAGGAGCCAACTCAGGTGATCTGAGTTGCTTCCAAAATGATGCGGACATCACACAGGTGGATGCCCCCTCATCAATGATGTACCAGGAAACGTTGGCGTTCCGGATCTTGACTGGGATTTGGAAGGCGACGGAAGCAGGGAGAGGAGGATGTTCTGACCGGTCAACATCGAAGACAATCAATCGATCATTGGAAGGATCTACAGTGCCCATGGCAGATATTAGAGATTTTTGTTGTGAAGGGCACGACTGGAGAAGTTCCAGCGTTGAAATGGCAGCAGGAGAATGCGCCAAATCATCTACTATATTATACAAATGGGTAGCTTTTCCAGAAGTAGCATTTCGGCGTAGAGGTCTCTTAGGGATCTTGGTATGAACCTCCGCCTTAGGATGAGGGATCTATAAGGGACCATTAGGTGTCGAAAGAGGCTTTGTAGAGACCGAAGGAGGTGGCTCGGGGACAGACGTAGTGGGAGGCTTGGTGTACTGACGGGACTGAGTCTGAAGATTGATATCTATGGTTATAGGTTGGTCAAAATTCATCATGAGAATCTGGTAATCGGTCCTTGCTAAGGGAAAAGATTAGTAAACACAGCAGGCTGACTAGGCGCAACACTGGGAGGGACGGAAGGGGAGGCTTGATGTCCTCGCAATGTTTCTTGAGACTCCCACATCTGCTTCATATGTGGTAAAAGAGGACAATCATGCGTGTAATGACTATAAGCACCACAACAAGAACAAGGCTTGTTCATGTGAATAATCCTGTCCTGCTTGGGCTAAGTGCCCTGTTGCTGGTTAGAAGTATTAGCAGCATTATTTTGAGGATTAGGTCCAGGATTACTGGGAGAATATTGATTTTGAGTGCCTTTCCTCTTATTTTTGGAGGGAGGAGGATTAGTCATTTCCTGATGTGCATACACCTACCCCTAAGGGGGTGGTGGCTGTTGTTGCGAGGGTTGAGAAGGCAAGGGAGGGGGAGGTGCTAACACTGGAGGAGCTAGAGAACCAAGCTGTGGATACGGATAATAAGGAGGTTGGATAACATTGTAGTAAACAGGAGTTTTGGAAAAAGGAGGAGGCATGCCGTATCCTGGATACATGCTACCGGGAGGGGGAAAAGTGCAGGAGGTGCTGGCCCCCCCTGAGGAAAACCATAGCCCATGGGAGGTTGAGCATATGGATGAGATAGAGCTCTAACGATACCATCGGCAGCATGAGATGCCCACAATGCGTTGGCACCACCGAGTCTAGGAAGATTAGGTAGAATGGTATAAACATAACCCGGCTGAGCATAGATCAGGTCATATTTTAATGCGATTTGGAGAGTGGCTTCTTCGGTTTGAGGGAAATGTGATGCGACATCTTTTCCGATAACAGGCAAGAGAGATCTAAGGAACTAGTCCATGTAGACACAATCTTTGAAGGTAGGGGTTCAACATAGGCTTTTTCTTCTCCTCCATTCCTAGACATGATCGGATAGGCGGGTCACAGACGATTGACAGAAAGAAGTCAAAAGTTCTGTCCCAGTGTCATAACGAAGGGGAAGCTGGAAATAAGACAGAAAATCCCAAGAAAGAGTCGCAAAGGTGGTATGAGAGGATGAGGCCTCATCAACATATCACTTAGAAGATTCGCCTGTAAGCGTACGTTGGAAAAACTGAAGACAGATAGATTCATCGGTAATGGAGTTAGATGAACACCACATGTGGAAAGATCGAACATGATTTGTATGATCTTCTCCAGAAAGGCCTTCAAACTTGGGGATGTCGGAAGGGAGCTTGGTCGGCATAGCAGGCCAACTAGCATCATGGTGTATAGGGTCATTGATCAACTAGTTAAACTCGAGAAGACTGAGGCCTGCCATATAGGGGAGCAAGGGAGCAGCCATAGTAGTTCCTGTTGTGGTCCCGCTAATAGTATTCCCAGCATTAGGGCTGGGGCTACCACCAGTGTTAGGTCCTGAACGAGACATGGTGAAGGTGACAGGAGGAGAACCGAGGGCGGAAACAAAAGGAGAACCCAATGAACCAAAAGAGGAGTCAGAGTGCGGACTCGGTGGAGGACTAACTCGAAACCTACGCGGAGGAGTAAGTCTTCCTACTGGAAACTGAGGATGAAGGCCAAGAAGTCTCCGGGATAAATGCCTTGGTGGTAGAATGATGACAACACAAAAACGGCACAAGGGGAATAGAGACTGACAAGGGCAGAAAAGTGTAGGATCAACTAATTACAATGTCGAAACAAGGGTAGAGAGGTGCAAGATCAATTGATTTCAAAGTTAAAGTCTTTGCTTGGCGGTGTTAACCAAGCTCTTCTTCACTTAGGGTGTGTGTGTAAAGTGTGTTAATTTTAATTTTTAAACCCGGATGTTTGTAGAAAAAAATAAAATGTGTGATGTATAACTGCAAATAAACCTGTAGATAATAGTATATGAAACTGAAATAACAACAAATAAACAGATAATAATGCAATAATCTAAACCCAAGGAGGCGGCCCTCTTAACAAGTAGTTTATAGGTGGGTAAAAAACTAGTCAAAACACACCAAAATAGCCAACATATCTAAGGTTGGGAGGGACATGGATCTAAAGTTCAGATCTGCTGGAAATAGGTGCAGATAAACATCAAAAAATTAGAGGAAAAATTGCTCTAAATGAGGTGGTGAAAGGCGATCTCCTGGAGGGAAACAGAGTGGACCCTAGAGGAAAACCCAAACAAAACTAAAGGAGGTGATTCGAATGGATAAATAGCCAATATGAAGTGTATCTTAAGGTGAGGTATCAGATCTGAAAAAGGCTGAACACTCTGAAAATTTTAGACAACCTGCAACAGCTAAAACTCTTCCACAAAGTGTGGAGGATACTGAAGCCCTAGGGGGCTAGGGTCCCACTTTGTTGAGAAAAATAGAACAAGTATAGGTCCAAAATGGGCGGAGACGGAGGTCAGACAACCCTGAACAGAGGCCTAGACAAACCCATAAATCTTTTTGAAAAAGTCCTGCAAAAAAGTGAGCTCGCAGTTTCTGATCTATTTCTTGTTGAGGTCGTAGATTTTGGGTAGATTTCTATGTCCTGAATCTCTAGGTCGTAGGTTTAGGGCCAAAAGTGCGACCTGCACTTCTGATGCTCTCGGGGGCAGGTTTCAGTAGAAAGTGTCATCTCAGCTGCGACTGATGTCAGTCACCTACGCAATAGGTCCGAAAACACACGAAAGTTAGAATTTTTAATGTTTTAGGGTTTTATAGGTTAAAAACAACATCAAGAAAAGAAAAACAAGAAGCTGAAGAGAAATCCTAGGGTTTGAAGCCGCTGGATATGCAGGGATCTAAAAAATGATAGCAGTCGTAATTGTAAACCCGTGTGGAGTCGCCAGTTGTTAGTATGAATCTTAATTGCAAGTGTATGAAAAAATACCACTTTAGCTGTGCATAACAAACAACCGTAACAACAAAGATGGATGCCAATATCTTCATATCTGAAATTAGGTGATCAAGATAAATGCTGCAAAAATCTAGATCTATGCATCAAAAGATATTAAGCAATAAATAAAAATGAGATTTACTCCATGCATCCAATAGACAAGACAAGAATATGTTGAATGAATTTTATATTATGTATACCTGGGAGGAAAACATAGAAGTGATGTTACCAGCTTCCTCTCAATGGGATGGGTTCTCGTATTCTCAACACTTCGCATCTAACATCTTTCTTGATGGTGTAGAAAACCTAGACAAAAATGGAACTCAAAGGGAGCTCACAAGCAAAAAGATAGAAAAATATGACAATGATGGTGGATCAAAGTCAGACCAAAAGTATAGATCCAGAGTGATCTTTAGGCAAAAGAAGGTAGTGAATGAATGGAAAAACCCTTCTATTTATAACAAAATATTGAGTTAGTCTAGATATTGGTGCATAATTAAAATATTATTAACCAAATCAAGATCCAACTTTTATGGAATGTTTTATTATATTTGTTGGAGGGAAAAAGAATTTGACTTGGGTCAAATCCCTTTATTTGTAAATAATAAATAAATGTATGATTTATTTATCATTTTAAGGATGTGGTTGAGTAATAATCAAATAAATAATGATTTATTTAATTATTAATGAATGATTTAGTCAAATTTAGCAAGGAATATTATTTAAATAAGGTTTAAATAATTATTCCTAGAAAACAATAAGATAAATAGTGACTTATCTAATTAATTTCCCTGTTTTGGGTTAAATATGACCAGGAATATTAATTAAACTGCTGTTTCACTATTTATTCCTTGAGGAAAACCAAACAAATGTGGATTTATTTAATATTTACTCATGGGGTTTCCTGTTTCTAGATCATAAACAACTTAATAAAGGTGGTTTACTAAGTTATTTTTCATAGTGAAAGCAATTTTACTTAGGGTAAAATTTGTCTTACATGGTGTACTTAGGTCCATCTAATAGTAACAGGTTAGATGACCAAAAAATGGTCTAACAAGGAGCACCAATGTCAAGGCGGCTCAGACAAGGATAAATTGCACTGGTGCTTGAGAGCTCTGTAGCGCTAATAAAAGTGAAAAATCCGGTTTTTTTGTCGTAATTATTTTTTTATTTAACCTTTTTCCGGTGCACGGGGTTTTATCGGCGCACTGGTGCGGTTGTTTAAGACTGCACTGGTTGGTTTCAATTTTGGTGCGGTGTTTTATGATGCACCGGTGCGGTTTCTTAACACCGCACCGGGCGGCTTATGTTTTGGCATGGTGTTTTATGATGCAACAGGGCGGAATAGTTGTGAAGCACCGGTGCTCTACAGTAATAAGATGCACCTGGAGGGTGTGTAAGGAGTGCATGATGTCCGGTGTGCCAATGTTTTGTGTGACCAATGCTTTCTCTTGTAGAGCGCACCTGTAATTAAGAGCTTTGGAGCACTGAGAAAAGTGGAAAATGCGATTTTTTGGCCATAAATTTTTTTTATTTAACACTGTTCCGGTGCGTGGGTTTTATAGGTGCACTGGTGCTATTTCTTACGAACGCATAGGTCCATTTGTGTTTTGGCGTGGTGTTTTATGTTGCACCGGTGTGGTTTCTTAACACCACACTGGGCGGTTTCTATTTTGGCACGGTGTTTTATGATGCACCGACGCGAAAGAGTTGTGAAGCATTGGTGCTCTACAGTAATAGGATGAACCGGTCAGGTGTGTATGGAGCACACGGTGTCTGGTGTGCCAATTTTTTGTGCACACTGGTGCTTTCTCTTGTAGAGCACACCACTGATTGAGAGCTCTGGAGCACTGAAAAAAGTGAAAAATGCGGTGTTTTGGCTGTATTTTTTTTTTTTTTAATTTAACCCTTTTCTGGTGTGCATGGTTTATAGGTGCACTAGTGCTGTTTCTTACGAACACACCGATCGGTTTCTATTTTGGCGCGATATATTATGATGCACCGATGTGGTTTCTTAATACCGCACCGGGCGGTTTATGTTTTGGTGTGGTGTTTTATGACACACCAGCGTGGAAGAGTTGTGAAGCACTGGTGTACTACAATAATATGACACACCGGGCGGGTGCGTATGGAGCGCATGGTGTCCAGTGTGCGAATGTTTTGTGCGCACCGGTGCGATTTTGGATGATAAGCTCATCGAGTGGAAAACATCCACAAAACCCTTTTCTCGCCAACCTCCTCTAGTAACCTCTGTTAGAGATGAATGTATGGGGTATTTTTATAAGGGGTTCCTCAAAAATATCCGCTAGAGGGTCTTTTCCTTGTAGTGTTTGTCTCCAGGGAAAGTGAATATTTCGAATGTGAAACATGCAACTTCAGCAATGGTTGAACTTCTTTTATAGCTTTTTTCAGTTGAATTTAATTGGTGACAATGATGGACATGGATTGCAATGGCTTCATTTTGCATGTGTGATCAAGATTGAATTTGATATGATCCAATGGCTGGGAATTTGTTTTTGTTGATCCATGTGCTTTGATCTGTTTTAATGAGAAATAGAATAGGTTGAATGTCATTTATTGAAATTATTGGGTGGGTGTCATTTATTGTACACAGTGGGTTTAAGTGGTGTTATTGGGTGGGTCTCATTTATTGAAAACAATGGGTTTAAATTTTTAATAACAAAACAGTTATGGATGACATACATTAACTTTTATTATGTGCAGGAATGGATATGCATTTGGGATATACAACATCAATTCTTATCAGTGGGATTGAAGTGACTGCTACTTTGTACTTCTGGAATATACCATTTTCGAACGATTAATGGTTTTAGGATTTTTCTACTTGAGACAATATGATTCTTACTCTTAATACTTAATAAACTATTTATGGACAGATGTGGGCCCAGTTAATGTTTTGGGAAATTTTGGACATAATTTAAAAGATATTTGGACTTAAAGTTATTTTTTTTGTTTAATTATTGGTTTCACATATATCAATTTATGGTGGGTTCATGGGACTAGTACTATACAATTAATGGTTCCTGCACAACATTAGACATCTCTCCCCTATCCTTAAACAACTTCCTTAGCCATTATTGATGGAATTTAATTGTGAAGCGAATAAGCCAGGGACTTCCCATTATCAGCTGACCCATTGCGGTCATATCACTTGTACAACCTTGAGAAACTTATCCAAGGAGGTAATGGGCATGAACGTTGAGATTTGTAGGTGTGTCAGAACATAACTGTAGAGGACCAATTTATTTTAATATAATCTATTTTTAAAAATATTAAGAATTATTAATAAATAATGTAGGGAAACGTAACTTTTCAACATTTCACCATAACCCTAAAACTCAAACCCTAAAATAAAAATGCAAAGAAAACCTAATATTTCTTAATCATGTTAACCCTCATAATAAAAAATTAAACCACATACGAGGCCTTTCTTGTAGCCTAAACCAAGGAATCTTTTTGATTGAGTGGTTTGAATAGGTGTTGTCAGCCTTGCATACAGAATACACTATCCTCGTTGTTGAAGAAACCTCACTTGTTACAAAATCCGCATAACTAAAAAACATACACACATAATGTTCATTATTTGTTCAATAGTTTTTTCTGTGTTAACTGTAAAATCATGTTGGATCATTATGTTGAAACCATAAAATGCTAGGTATTAAATTGCATCCATCCAAAAGAAATCCCCACAACACTCATAGGTTAATTTCCAAACATTCTCTTGGAGATTTAGTCTGAAACACATGTTGAATTTAGCTTTGAATCAAAAAATTAGTTTTATGATTAGTATTTTTATATATCTCACTCTTTCAATTGTTTGAAACATCTTAATAAAGGCCTTTTGGCTATCGTTGAATCTGTTGAATCAAACCAAACCTCGACCAACTTATTTACCACAATTAATCTGTTAAACCCTCATATAAGTAAACCTCAATGAAATTTAAGAATTAAACAATGAGTGAATGATAAACCTAGGCTAATCTACACAAAAACCTTTAACACGCACGGTAAACCCTCTTTTTCAAATGAAACATGCACTATCTGAAAATGTTTTGAATCTCTTTTCACATATGTTTTTTTTTTGTCAATTTAAAATGTTATGAAATATAAAAATATAAAATGAAATATAAAAACCTCTACACTCAATCTCCTCAGCACACACTAAAACCCATGCATGCAAAAAAAACAACCATGGGCCACTACTTGGTGTTATTAATAGGGTTCATTACTAGGTGGGCTTATTATGAATTTTGGTCTGCCAATTGGTACACCCACACCTCCAACTGTGACACCTCATGGCATGCCATTATACTAATTGTAACTTTCACATTTTCTTATGTAATGTTAAAATTTTAACAAATAATCATGTTTGAGCTCTTTTTTTATTTTTACTTCCATTTTCTCTTAATTATTCATTTTTCTTAATTCTCATATGTTACGATAAAATATAAGCATAGTAAATATTTAATCATACTTTGGCAAAAAAAAAAAAATTAAACGGGTTTTAAACATGATAATTTTCATTCAAAGAAAATCTTCAAGAATTTCAATCGAATGAAACCTTGAAGCAGTTCTTTTTTTTTCCAATTTCAATAAAGTTAAAAATAACATAATTTTAAATTACTTTTTTATATTATCCATTTAACCTTGACTCTTTTCCATTGAGTGGTCTGAGTAGGTGTTTTCAGCCTTGCATAACAAATACACAATTTTGGTTGTAGATGAAACCTTACTTGTTACAAAATATGCATTAAATTAAAAAAAAAAACACACATAACGTTCACTGCTTGTTCAATATTTTTTGTCTTGTTAATTTTTCAATCATGTCGTCTAATTATTTTGAAACTATAAAATTATAGGTTTCAAATTGTGTCTATCCAAAAGAAATCCCCACAACACTTTTAGGTTACTTTCCGAACATTCTCTTGGAGATTTAGTCCGAAATGCATGCTGAATTTAGTTTTGAATAAAAAATTTAGTTTTAAGTTTTATGATTGATATTTTTACATATATCACCCTTTCAATTGTGTCTGAAACAAAATAATATAGGCATTTTTACTATTGCTAAATTTGTTGGATTTTCTGAACCTTTGTATCAAATAAAACCTTAGCCAACTTGTTTACCAAAATCAATTTATTAAACCAGTTGAAAATAATTAATGTTATATTGTATTAATGGAGAAATGGTTACATGGTTTTAATGTAACTCCCTAAGTTAGGATTATTTCCTAGGTTGTAGGAGTTTGTTCCCAATTCCCTATTCTTTATTGATGTATCTTTGATTAATTGAATGTAGAGTGTCTGCTCCAGTTTCTGTAGTCTCCAGGCAGAGCTTGCTCACTTTTGAGCTACTATTTATTCAATTCATTTCTTTTCTTTCCATTTTTTATCATGGTATCAGAGCTCAGATCTAGTGAGCTTGATTTACCTACAGAGTCTTAGTGGCTACAAAGCCTTTGTGGCTACAGTACCTCAGTGGCAACAGTGGAGCCTCAGTTCTCACAGTTTCAGAGTTTAGGTGGCCGGGAGAACTACCTAACTCACAAGAGAAACTTTCTTTCTCACAGGCCTCAGCGAGTTGAGCAAAAAGCGGTCAAATTTGTTTTTGGAGCCACAGTAGCACTGATTAGCACAAATATTGGGGTCATTCCAGCGCTGATGTCCATTTACTTAAATCAATTTTGATCAACACATTTTTTAAGCTAAAAATCACGTTGACCTCGTTTTTTATGGATCCGAGCTTGATATTTTTCCAAATTGGTGGCAGATCTGAGTAGGTGACACAACAATTTTTCTATATCGGTGGCGGAGCTGAGTTGCACACACAAAGATCATGCCAGATCGGTGGCAGATCTATGATCAGGTTTTGGTATGTGTTGAATTTTTTTTTGTAGCTTGTAATTATTCACTTGGTTAGAATCAACTGAGTATCAGAGATTCTGGAATCCGATCAGTCCAAAATGAACAATTTTACATAAAATTATCCAACGAGACTATAAAACTCGATGGGACCAATTATACCAATTGGAAATTCAAGCTACATTTAATGTTGCTTGAGGGAGCGAGCGCATGGTCGATCGTCAGCGGTGATGAGAAGAAGCTGAACATTGCGACAAGTGCGGCTCCATTCATACAGGATTGGGATAAAAGGGATAATAAGGAAAATTTCTTATTGAAGATGTCTGTTAAAAGAAATATTATCCCACATATCAGAGGCAGTAAAGCATCCAATGAGACCTAGACGAAACTCAAGAATATATACCAGAAACAGAACACCAATCACATCTTGTCACTCAAAGGAAATTTGTTTTCCATGAGGATGGAGGAGAATGAATCTGCTACTAGATTCATTGCAAGGGTCAAGGACCTGAAGGATGGATTGGGTCACATCGAGGAGAAGGTGTCTGATTCCATTCTTGTCACATTTACTTTTAACGGGATGATAGATGAATACCAAATGTTCATCAAAGGTTTGTCTGCACGAGATAAAGCCCTTGCATTTGAAGAGATGATAGGAATATTGTTACTGGAAGAGGAGCGGCAACATAATTTGAGACCATAGAGTGTCGATCTTGCTCTGATGGCGAAAAAGAAGCCATACAAAGGGAAACAACCACAAGGACATAAATTTGGTGGCTTTTTTCAGAAAATACTATGTATAGGTATGTCTACAAGTAATAGTGGTAACATTTATGGCATTAAATGTTTTTACTGTGGGAAAATTAGTCATCTAGCTAAGTTTAGTTTTAATAGATAGACAGATGAGGTTAGAAATAAATAGAGAAATCACACAGAACACTTTGACGATGAAGGTCACAGTCATGATCGTCAATTATTTGTAGCTGAATTTTCTCTTTCAGCTTCTGAGGAGGATGAGGCCTAAATATGGTTCATTGATTCAGGCGTGTAATCACATATGATAAGTAACAAAATTTGGCTCGAGAATTTTGAAGAAATCACTTGTGGAGATAAAATTTTATCTAGGTGATGACAAAGGTTATGAGATTAAGGGGTACGGTGATATTTCAGTGATGATGTCTGGTGGTAATATTAGATATATTAAAAATGTAATGTATGTACTTGTGATCAAGAAGAATTTAATCTTTGTGGGTATGATAACAGATCAAGACCTGCAAGTTGAATTCTTCAGAACATATTGTGTCATAAAGGACAATAAGAAGGAACCAGTTGCATCAAGAGTGTTTGTAGGAAGCATGTATATATTGAATGTCAATAGCATGCCACATGAAGCTCTGGTTTCAATAGGATTGACAGTCGAGAATATTTGGCATCAGAGATTTGGTCATCTTATCGTACAAGATATCATGCTGCTTCAAAGGAAAGGTATGGTTGATGGAATTCTTGCTTTTCATAATGTTTATTTAGATTGTGATGGATGTGCATTAGGGAAAATGAACAGGGAAGAGTTTCCCTTGAATGTTGATAGGAAGAAAAAAGATATTCTAGAGCTTCTGCATAATGATATATGCAGATCTATGTAGACTAGGTCATTAAATGGTGCGTATTATTTTTTAATATTTACTGATGATTGTACTATATTCTATTGGATATATTTTATCAGAAAAAATAGCCAGACATTTCAATGCTTTAAATAATTTATGAATTTGGCGAAGAAGCAAATAGGGAAATTCATTAATATTCTCCGCTTAGATCAAGGGGGAGAATAAAAGTTGGGAGAGTTCATGAAATTTTGCAGAAATCATGGGATTATTCAACAGTTCACAGTACCTCACACTCCGCAGAAGAATGGAGTTGCAGAACGAAAGAATAAAAGCCTTCTGAGTGCGCATGAAGTATGCTTCAAGGTAAGGGTCTATCCAATGGTTTTTGGGCTGAAGCAATCAACACTGCAGTTTACTTAAAAAATAGGAGTTGAATTAAATGTATTAATTTTAAAACTCCTTTTGAAGCACTCTATGGATATAAGCCAACAATGAATCACTTAAATTTTTTTGGGTCAAAAGCCTTTTCCCATATACCCAAGGAAGATAGGAAGAAGTTAGATCCTAAGGCCATGAAATGCATCTTTGTAGGCTATTGCACAGAGTTTAAAGCTTATAAGTTGTTTAATCCTTTGACTCATAAAGTCTTTGAAAGTCGAGATGTAATATTTCATGAGCAAGTTGAGGAAGGGAATAAGGAAAATAGTCTTGAAGAATGGCACATTCCATTGTTGATGAAAGAAAGCAGTGAGGACAATCAACAACAACAACAACAATAGAAAGAGGAAGAGGCAGACGATGTAGTTAGTAAGTCAAGCCTACTAAGGCCTGAAGTAGACAAATTTGATGTGAGTCCTTTAATGAGAAGATCAGGTAGGCAGAATCAACTACCAACAAGATTGATAGACTATGCTTTAATTTCAAGAATTTTAAATGTTATAGAACCCACATATTATAGAGAAGCTAGTCAATCTCATGAGTGGATGACTCTAATGAATGAATAATTTGAATCTATTATTAGAACCAATACTTGGGAGCTAGTTTAATTGCTTGAAGGAAAGATACTCATAGGTTGCAAGTGGTTTTAAAAACCTAAATTTAATGCAAATGGGAGTATAGAAAAATTTAAAGCTAGACTAGTAGCAAAGGGTTATTCACAGAAAGAGGGAATTGACTATGAAGAAACCTTTTCTCCTGTAGTCAAACTAAAGACTATTAGAATGCTAATTTTTTTAGCTACAAAAAATCAGTGGAAGCTACACCATTTAGATGTTTAGTCTAAATTCCTAAATAGTGATTTAAAGGAATAGGTTTATTTAGTGTAGCCTGAAGGGTTTGTTAAGCAAGGGAAGGAATACTTAGTGTGTAGATTGAAAAAAATGCACTTTATTGTTTAAAACAAGCACCAAGGTATTGGTACGAGAAGATTGATTCATTTTTCTTATAGCATGGTTTTCATACGAGTAAAAATGATCCAAATATATATACAATGTATGATGAATAGAGGAAGATAGTTTTGATTTCCCTATATTTGGATGACATGATTATAACAGTAAATGCAGATGAATTAATCAAAGAAATCAAATTGCGGATGTCATAGGTTTTTTTAATGAAAGACCTCAGAAATTTACATTATTATCTAGGTCTGGAAGTATGGAGAGAATCTGGACATACTTTCCTTACTCAAGGTAAGTATGTTAGAGGGTTTCTTAAAAGGCTCAGAATGGAACAACGTAAGGCAAAATCAACACATTAGCAGCAGAACCTAAAATTGTGCAGTGATGATGGCTCTAAGGAGGTGGATGGCACTTTGTATAGGCATCTAGTTGGCAGTTTGATATATCCAACTAAAACTAGATCAAACTTAGCATACCCTGTTAGTGTGTTGAGCCAATTACTGTTTAAACCTCTTGAAAGTCATTGGGTGGCAACAAAAAGCGTGCTGAGGTATCTTCATGGTACTAGTAATTATGGTATTTTATACACTCATACATTTGATGTTACTTTAGCAGGTTTTTCAGAATCTAATTAGGAAGGTAACCTGTATGATCGACGATTTATCACAGGTTATGCATTTAGTGTTGGATCTGGGGTCATATCATGGAGAAATAAGAAGCAGCGCACTTTGTATTTATCTTCAGCTAAAGTTGAGTACCAAGCATTATGCACAATGACATGTGAAGCTATCTGGTTGAGGAGGCTTCTCCATGATGTAGGAGAAGAGAAGAAAGAGGAAAATATCATGAAATGTGACAACCAGAGTTCCATTAAGCTAGAAAACAAACCAATGTTTCATAAGAACACGAAACACATCGATACTCAATTTCACTTTGTTAGGGAAAAAGTCTAGTCGAAAGAAATTTTTATTGAATATTGTAAAACATGAGCCAATGTGGCTTATATTTTTACCAAGCCTCTTGGGAAAGTGAATTTTGATTTTTTAGAGGGATGTTAGGACTATGGGATAATCCTTTCTCCATTAAGGGGGAGAGTTAAAAATAATTAATGTTATATTGTATTAATGGAGAAATGGTTACATGGTTGTAATGTAGCTCCCTAAGTTAGGCTTAGTTCCTAGGTTGTAGGAGTTTTTTCCCAACTCCCTATTCTTTTGAGATGTATTTATTGATGTATCTTTGATTAATTGGATGTATAGTGTACGCTCAAGTATCTGCAGTCTCTAGGTAGAGCTTGCTCACCTGTGAGTTGTTGTTTATTCAGGTCATTTCTTTTCTTTCCATTTTTCTAATCAAAACCCTCATAGAAATAAACCTCAATAAAATTTACGAATTAAACAATGAATGAATGATAAACCTAGGAAAACCTGCAAAAAAAACCTTGAACATGCACAACAAACCCTCTTTATCAAATGAAATTTGCACTATCTGAAAATGTGTTGATTTTTTTTATTTTTTTTTGTATTGATTTGTTTTGTGGAATTTGAATAAATTTATAATTTTATGAAATAAAACATATTAAATAAAATCTAAAATCCTCCACACTCAATCTCCTCAACACACACTAAAACCAACCATGGGGCATGGCCTCGTGTTATTAATAGGGTTCATTAGTGGGTGGGTTTATTACTAATTTTGGTTACAACAATGTTGCCATTTGGTACACCCACACCTCCAATGGTGACACCTCATAGCATGTTATTATTCCAAATGTGACTTACACATTTTCTTATGTAATGTTCACATGTTACAAACAACCACGTTTGAACTCATCTTTTTATTTTTAATACCATTTTCTCTCAATCCTTAGTTTTTCCTTTTCTCATAATTCGTGATAAATTATAGGAATAATAAATCTTTAATCATAATTTGGTAAAAAAATATTTTAAACAGAATTTAAACACATGATTTAGATATGCAATGAGATTACCACTTACAATTTCATTTTTTGATGTAGTGGCGACTACGAGAATATATATTCTCTCACATATTTTAATTTAAACCATCACATAAAAATAATTAATTAGAAAAATCATTAAAGTTCCCAATTCCAATAGGGAGTGCCTATCCACATAATTATTAAAATAAATAATAAATAAAATTTATATAAAAAAACAAATATTGTTATTAAATTATCAAAGGAATAACTTTAATACTATTTTTATTTAGCTTTAATTTTAATTACGGATATATAAAAAATTGTTATAAAACTTTTATTTATTACAATATAATGTAGGTAATGTAGAAATTATATATATATCAAGTTGATTTTAATGTGTCATCATTACTCATATTTTTTATCATGCTGTTGTGGCAGGATTCATTATTTCCTTCTCATTGGAAAGTATTCTCCTATCAACTATGACACATTATTGTGGGGGGTATACTTAGAGATGTATCACCCTAGTACACGCTTTCATAATTAATTTTTGGCCTTGTGATTATCGGTGATTTTCATTATATAATCATTTACTCACATGGCATAGAATCATACACTTAGTGTGTTAAGATTGAAGACCTTGGGCGATAGCTTTTCATCTTGGTTCAAATACCTATGTTTCACATATTGTACCATGTATTTTATAGCATTGGTATTGTTAGAGAATTAGTTTGTGCTTCATTTAATTCCAAATTTTCTCTTGATATACATTGTGTTGTAAATCCATTTTATATTTGACCATGGCTAGGATATCCATCATGTATTATTGAATGGCCATGGTTATACATTTGATATATAAGCTTCATGCATCTATAATGTGCTTGATTGGTGAACATGATTGTTTCCACCTAAATGTTGATATACTTGCATCAAGGAAGAGAGTTATTTAATAATTTGGTTTTTGTTTGTAGTTATCTTTTCATCCTCTATTTTTTGGGCTTCACCAAGCTTCACTTCTCTATTTCCCCATGTTATTATAATTTAACCATAAACTTACCTTTTCACCTCATACCTTGGGGAAAATCAATTAATTTTTATTTGAGTTACCTTTTCCTAGATTCATCTTGTTTATTAGTGATTTTTCATTGAGAAAGATTTCATCTCTCTATAATTTGCTTTTTCCAAAGATTATGGCATGCCCATGGGTTGTTCTCGTATATATCAGAAGCTTATAATGTGTTCTATTAAGGAAACACATGGGAAACATTTAAAAAAGTTAAAAAAAATAAAAAAAATACATTAAATACATCTTGAGTGGAAAATACAATATTCCTACACCTATACACGCCCTAAATTCTACCCCCAACTTCCATAAAGGAAATTGCAAAGGAATAGTCCATTGAAAAGGAAATTGCAAAGAAATTGCAAGAGTATAGAAAAAAAGGATTTATCCCATTGTTTTCTAGCAAAGTCCTCTTGGTCCTAAACATACTTTTTTCATTCAGTTGGGTTAAAACTTCTAAAAGGTTTTCCCTAACGATAGTAAAGTTAAAGACTATAGTTGGGGCATAAGTGGGCTTGTATTCTAGGGAGGAGGAATCAAAAATATGGTGATGAAGGTGCCAAAAAAAATTATTAGGTATTATATTTTGTTGTTCATGTTTATTCAATAATAAAATCAATTTTTATTTCCCCCCAAAATCATATTGCAGTGTGTTTCATTATTATAAATTATGCTTGATTTAAATATTAATGATTACTTACACATTATAAATTATGTTTGATTTCAATATGCTTCAAATATTGCAATTAATGATTGCTTACACATTCAAACTGCACCAAGATGATGACACATAGAGAGATTTAGAGATATGGTGATTACTTACACATTGCAACTACACCAAGATGATGACACGATATGGAGAGATTTAGAGATACAGTGGAGAGATTTAGAGATATGATGATTACTTACACATTGAAACTTCACCAAGGTGATGACACATGGAGAGATTTAGAGATGTGGTGACTACTTACACATTGAAAATACACCAAGATGATGACACATGGAGAGATTTAGAGATATGGTGATTACTTACACATTCTTATTGGGAAGAAATCTTAAACTTTGGGATATATTTTTCCAAATATATTATTTTTTAAATTATTTTTCCCAAATATTTTGGATTACCACCATCACATATGTCATATGCCATGCATGAGAGGTAATCCATGCACCAAGTAAAAGCTCTTATTGTTGCTCCACATTGCAACCTCTGGTTGGTTCATGTGGTAGCCTATAGTTGGTCCACATGGTGCCATGCAACAACATTCCATTCTGCCATATGTCAGCTCTTGTTACAATGTGTTAGCCCGTGTCCATGCTGCATGTTAGTCTTCTGTCATACCACATGTCAACTTGTCCTTATTCCACATGTCAATCAAGAGTGTGCCACATGTTAATCCCGACCATGTTTTCCCTTCAACTTCCAAAGGCATGAACAATATATGTTTGAGCTCATTCAAATTGAATTGAAAATATCTTGACTAGCTACTTGACATGAAGACTTTTTCATCAATAATTGAGACCATTAATTTGGATTAATTATCGCAATCCTCCTCTATCATTCACACATTAAGAACCCATTTGAATGAATAGGTTTCACATTGAATCTATTTCTACATGGAGTTTAGAATAAAATTTCTTAAAAAAGGAAATTGCATATTAAAGGAATGAGATTGGAAACCAATCATCTCACTCTCTTGTTTCTACCATTCATTGTTAAGATTTCTTCATTAGCCATTGTTATATGGGATTTCAATAAGCAAAAGGACGAGTCTCAAGGATAGTGATGGATCCCATTTGCATCCAAACATTATCACCATGTCTTGCTATTTATTTTATGCTTTTCCATAGGAATATTACATGAATATTGTTGTTCCTTCTGATTTCGTAGGTTGAAATAGCATTCTTGTGTTCAAAGTTATAGTTTAGTTTCAGTCAACACTGCCTTAATTAGCGGTTGAATTATTGTCAATGAAAGGTATGTCGATTCTGAAAGTAGATAGGGTGTGTCGTTCTAAAAGCAGATGGAGATATGGAAGGCATGAAGGGATAAATGTATTTATGTGGCTACATCTCTCTCACTCATTCATCACCATCCTCATCAAGAAAAAAGCGAAATACACACCCAAGAGGTCACTATCGTCAAACCCAAAGGCCGAATTCAAACCCAATAAGAAGAGAGAAAAATGGCTCGGCCTCCTTGGCAATTTGAGCACAGAGTGCCAAGGCCCTTATTTTTCCCCATCAGCAGGGCATTTATGAAATACCCTATCATCGTTCCCTCGATGCAGCAAATATGTGATATTGAGGCCCTTCGCACTCGCAGGATGAACACCCACACCATTCCCCTCGAAGACCATGAGGATGAGCTGTTGAAGCCTGATCTCCATCTCAGATCGCAAAAATCCAAATGGCTTCACAAATACCAACTACCTTTGCCTATATCTCAACACCCCAGGGTCTTGAGACTGCAGTAACTACCTTATTAACTCAATACAAAAATGACATAATTGAAGATTCAGACTTGCTAGATAATCTCCTGATGTGCTCTTTCTATTTATTGGGCTGTCTGCCCAATTTGCATCCGTGAAGCCATGCAAGTTCACCTCATCCGTCTGTCTGTGCCATAAGCCATACACAGATGTTCCCCTAAGATACCTTAGGACATGTTTGCCTGCCTTCCAAAAGATTTTGGTAGGCTTAACCATCGCTTGTGAAAGCTGGTTCACTGCATAGCATATGTTCGGTCTTGTATTAACTAAATACATGAGAAAACCCACCAATTGTCGATAAATATTGGCATCCACTACTTCTGCCTATGTAACATCCTCTTTCCTCCAATTTCTTGGAAGAGGAGTGTCGATAGGCTTGCAGCCTTGCATGTGAAACTTCTCCAATATCTCATGGGCATACTTGCCTTGAGACACAAACAGTTCACCTTCTCGCTGCCATATTTCCAATACAAGGAAATAATGAAGGAGGCCCAAATCCTTCATCTCAAACTCCTTTGAAAGTTTTTCCTTGCATGAGTGTATCAACTGCTCATCACCCGTTAGTATTAAATCATCAATATAAAGAACAATGGTTAAAAGCTTACCCTCCACCACAATTTGGTACAGGTTTGCATCCGCCTCACCCTTGGTGAAGCCAAGTCCAGTGAAATAGCTGTTGATATGAGTGTACCAAGCATGTGGTGCTTGCTTCAGCCCATACAATGCTCTTTTGAGCCTGCACACATGCGACTCACTGCCGAAGATCTCAAATCCTTCAAGTTGCTCAATGTACACCTCTTCCTCAATGATCCCATTAAGGAACACAGTCTTCACATCCATCTGATAAATGTGCCAACCCATTTGCGCTGAGAGAGCAAGGATGGTCCTTATGGAAGAATACCATACGATAGGTGCAAAGGTTTCTTCATAGTCAATCCCCTCAATCTGTGAGAAGCCCCGGGCAACAAATCTTTCCTTATACTTCTCGATGCTCCCATCAGCATCTTGCTTTACCTTGTAGATACATCTTGATCCTACAATTTATTTTCCCACCGACCTTGGAACAATCTTCCAACCACTATTTATTACAATGGAGTCACAATCCACCATGGCATCTACCCATGTGGGCTCCTGCACTGCTTCTTCAAAAGAAGATGGCTCTGTCACGATACACTTTCTCATAAGAGCCATGTATCCAGTAAATCGGTCAAGTGACTGTCTCTGTCTACGCTGTGATTTAGGGACTCCTACATTCTGTGCCATATCAAGCTTTAGTCTCTCACCTTCTGTGGTCTGCTTTCTGCCTTGTCTGATGTTTGGTTATGCATGAGTGGACTCCTCCACTCCATGAATCTCCTCCTGTGGCTGATCCACATCTGGAGGCTCATATTTGGGAACAAGAAGTTCCTCCTCTGCATGCAAGTGTAGCTCCCTATCAAGTGAAAAATTCATGGCTTTCACCTCATCCGACTATTTGGAAAATACACACAATAATTATAGGGTGTTTCTGTGTACCCCACAGATATCCCAACTTCTACAGTCGGCTCCAACTTCTTCTTGGCGTCCTTTGTCATAGGAATGTAAACAGATGAGCCAAAAATCTTCAAATGAGAAATATCAGGCTTCTTACCAGTAAAAGCTTCTTCAGGTGTACTCATGCCAGGTACTCTATGAGGACAACGGTTTTGCACATAAACCGCAGTGTTGCATGCTTCCGCCCACAAGTGCATCGATAGGCCCTGGTCATGCAGCATCGCTCGTGCAACACCCACGATCATTCTATTCTTCCTCTCCGCGACCCCATTTTGTTGTGGGTTATGAGGCGCTATGAGTTCTCTTCGAATTCCTTCTTTGCTGCAAAAGTATTTGAATTCGCCCGAGATATATTCACCACCATTATCGCTCCGTAGAGCTTTCACTTGCTTCCTCGACTCCTTCTCCACCAATGCTTTAAACTCACAAAACTTTGAGAATATGTCTCTCTTCTTCTGCATGAAGAAGATCCAGCATCTACAAGAATATTAATCAACAAATATAACATAATACTTGTGTTTTTCTGTTGAAGCAACTGAGAAAGGTCCACACACGTTTGTGTGAATTATCTCCAGGATCACCGAAGCACGGTTCTCCTTCTCATGAAAGGTGGCCTTCACAAACTTACCCATAGTACATCCCTTGCACTGATCTGACTGCGCAAGATTACCCTTGGGAAGTCTAGTAGAAATCTGCTGCAAAATCTTCAAAGCACCATGGTGAAGATGGCCCAATCTCCTGTGCCATAATTCACCCTCATCCCAGCTCACCACTTCTTCTGCTTTAACCACCATTACAGCGCAGCCATCTACCTCCATATTGTATATATTCTTAATTTGAACCCCTATCTTCTTGGTTTTACCCATTGTTTTATGTCGAAGGAAGGCTTTTCCCTCACTGAAAACAACATCATAACCTTTGTCTTCGAACATCGCGACCGAGACCAAGTTCTTCTTCAAACTTGGAACATGCATAAAATCCTTCAACAAGAATGGATTATTGGACTCCCTCTCAAATGTAATGGTCCCAATTCCGGTCGCACTGTATCGACCATCGTCACCCATCTCTATATGAATCTGGAGGTCCTTCTCCTCCAAGTCACTAAACAACTCCTTGTCTCCCGTCATATGGAAATACGCATCACTCTCAAGATACCACACTGATCCCATATAGCTTGAAACCAAGCATGCAATCAAAGAGAAATCAAGTTAAAATTGCGAGGCTAAGGCCTCTCTAGCTGCAGCTCTAGCAGCCTTCTTTTTCTTCTTCTTCTGTGGGCAGTTAGTGGCGAAATGCCCATGTTTGTGACAGTGAAAACACTTCACCTTGGACAAATCCTGCTTCTTGCCTTTAGCATTGGATTTTGAAGGAAATTTCTTCCCCTTCCCTTTCCTTGCTTTGGCAGCCAAAGTGAAATTATATTCATCTTCATTCTTCGATGACGAGCCATCCCTGGTACTCTACCTTATCTCCTCCTACACAAGATCTGACCAAAGTCGCTCCCATCCCGACAGTTTCTCCCCATCCATTCACAAACATTCTTCGGAGCTATGCCAACTTCTTGAAGTCATAGTTTTGCTATCAAGTCTTCATCATCAACAATAATCCCCACACTTCCTGGGCTTGTCCCTATGCGACAAACTTCTCGTGAGATACTTTGGAATTACCATTGCTATAGCACTGTTTCTCACCTTCATATGATTCATGATTGCTTTTGATGGTTTTGGGCACCCATTCCCACAGATTTCTGGACAAATTCACTAAAAATAGTGTAGGCAACCTCACACGCGTGAGAGTGTTCGTACTTTTCCGCGTGTATACGCGAGTCCACGTACTTCTCGCATGTGCTATTGGGGTAAATCATTAAAAAATATGGTGACTCCCCATTTTTGGGTCGGGTTGATGGTTACTCTGGTAGTTCAACCACCCTAGCACGTGGCCAACTGTTTCCAACTGTTGAAACTACTTTGAGGGAGTATAAAAGCCCCTCATGTGCATGGCCTAAGGGAGAGAGAAATTATTGATATTATACTCTGTTGGTATTCCTTATCCAAGTCTGAATTCCCGTGCCTCCTGCACTTCCCAGTTCATTACAGGAAACCCTTGTTTCTTGGAGATGCTCATCTCTTTATATGTCATCTCGTATGCACCAGTTCGGAAGGAATCTTAGCGAGGCAAGGGTGGGATGGATCCGGACGACGGTCTGCTCGAAGATCGTGGAAGGATTCAGGTGATCTCTCCACTCGTATTTCTGTACATGCTATTTATAATACAGAAGTACCATCTTGTTCCCGAGATATACGTGTTAGTGTCTGCTTTCATATGTGAGAATATTGTTATTTAAGCATTCATTAGGGTTTATCTGATGTTTTATATGGTTTTCACTAACATTTAGAGTAGATATATGTTGTACAACCAGTTCTTCGTGTTTGTTTCTTCTTGTCTTTCAGGTTAAGAAGGAAGAGAGGTTGCTGAGGGTTTGGACCCTGCGGGATCTACTTCAACCATAGGACCTACGGGTAACTTCCTCGTTCTACTCTATTTAGTTTTCATGAACATGTATGGTTGTGTGAGTCCTTCTTAAGTAGCATGCCCCTGCTCTGTGGAGGTTGTAACCCAACGAACCTCTAGGGTGATTTTCCCCAAAACAGAACTGGCGACTCCGCTGGGGATCACATTCTTGTGACTCCCCTGTTGGGTGGTTTCAGCTGTTTGATAGGATTCCAACAGTTTTAACTTCTATTTGCAGTCCATTTTTATCTTTCTCAGTCAGTCTGAAGTCTTGGTTTCTTATCCAGGCTTGTCCTTTTTGTTTTTTTTATTATTTACCTTTGTATACATGCTTTTTTCTGCACACCGTCGCGTATACACGCAAGTTTGTCTAAAGGGAGTCGCGTATACACGCAAGTTTGTCTAAAGGGAGTCGCGTATACGCGAGTTTCCTTTAGCACAATCGCGTATGCACGCTTGTTTCTAAACTGTGAAGTAGCGTATACCTAGGCAGATTTTGAAATTTTGGATTCTGTGGATTTTCAGTCCTTTCTATCTGTGGAGGCCTGTTCCTACAGTGTCTTTGTGTTATCTGGATTGTGAAGGAAGTGGTCTTTGGTCTTTTCTCTCTTTCGTTTGATTGAAAACTAGTCTTTTTGGCAAAGTGTTGCTTCTGGTGCTGGCACTTCTGGTTTGAGTACCAAGATAGCTTTCTAAGCATTCTTGGCTGTTCTGCTTCATCAGAACAGAGAGCTCCTGTTCATTCACTCTTTCCTATCTTTGTGTTTTTCTTGGCACTACAATTTTTTCCTATTTTTTGATCGGTTTTCTTGAGTTTAGTAGGCTAGGTCTTGTTGCAACTTTTGAAGAGTTTTTCTTGCTTCTTCGAAGTTTTTGCTTGCGGCAAGTTTGCACTATTATTTTAGGCTGAGTGGCTGAGTTTTCTTGTCTTCCTTTGCTCTTATTGATCTTGCTACAAGTTAGCTTTATAAGGTTTGGAGTATTGTTGAAGTTTCTGCTTGAAATTCAGTAGTGTTTGGCTTGAAATTTTATAGTTTTACTTGGTCTTTTCGAACTCTTTTATAAAACTAAAAAGCTCAAAAAAAACATTTGCTTTGCTTTTTGTTTTTGCACTTCAAAGGCTCAAAAAACATTTTGTCTTGTTATTTGCTTTTTTTGTTGCATTTTTGTTTTCATTGCTTTGTATCTTTTGAAGCTTTTGTGAAGTTTCTTGCTTTTGGTTTTTGGCTTGATAATTGGAAGGGAGTGGTCATTCATTTCTTCTTCTTGTTTTTAAGCGTCTTTGGTGTCTTCATATTAAGAGTTCTTGATTTCAGGAACTAGCTTTCTGGACAACCAAGAAGAGTTAAAACTGAAGGACTTTTTGGGAAATTTCACTCTGCTTTAGGAGATTTGCATCTTAGGATTTGCATGCTTGTAGTGATTTTCATTAGGTGCATTTAAACATTTAGTCAATTTCATAGTTTTTGTGAGTGTGAGTTTGCTATTTGAAAAGAAAAAATACAATTTTTAATCTCGTAGAACCCGTGTAGAGATTGCTTTTCATCAAAAGACAATAACTGCATCTGCATGTAGTTAAGTTTTTATTAATTTCTTTTGCGTCAAAAACATCATAAGTTTCATCTCCATATCCTTGTGACTTAATATAACAACCCATTAAAATAAGCGATTTAATCTAAAATCAACTAGCAAGTTTTTCTAAGTGTCATACACCAATTAGCTAGGTTGTAGGGCCTTGGATTAGGTGAGTGGAGAGTTAACTCTCCAAGGCCGCTCAAACAAAACATAGAAGTTGATTAATTGAGAGAAATCCAACTCCGTTAGGTGGACCGGGAAAGCTCTCCTCCAGAGAGTCAAGCGCGAGGGGAAGTGAAGGCTGAGAAGAGGGATACCCCCTCTCCGATTAGCTGAATCTGACCTCAAGACCATTCCGCCCGGCTTCTGACACGGATTGGTGCCCATAGTTGCCACTCCTAGGTTCCACACAGGTGACTGCGGGGGGGAATACCCGTGGTACCTGAGGCAGACGTCGCATCACTTTCAGCAGTACTTCTGGGGGGTGCCCTTGCGAAGCTTGGGTGCTTGTTCCAGCAAAGGCTGTCGTTAGGAGGTCAGCGTAACTGTTTCTGATACCTTTGCTAGTTGTTTTGGGCCCTAATCATCCCAGACTGCTTTCGGGAGGTCCTATATTTCGCTTTCCTGTATTTTGGTGTCCAGTCCTCATCACCCAGAGCGGAAATACTTAGAGGTTGTTTACTTGACTGTATCTCAGGGATTTTTCTTATAGTGAGTGCTCTTTGCTCCTAGCTTGCCTAGCTTTTCACTTTTTTGAGTCTAATTAAAATTTATAAAAGTGGTTGATCAAGCGCCTCGACGATCGAGGAGAATCCGGGGGTTATCTCCCGAGAGTTCAGAGCCTTCTTCAAGAAGGCGTAGGAGTGATTTAGCAGGTGGTTGCCACCCTGTGACATCTGACGCAGTGGAGAGAGATCCTCCACAAAGGTCTGAAGGTTTCATAGTTGATTCTGGTGTCGGTTCCGAGAGGAGCGTTCTACTCACCTCGCGAGTTTTGTTTCCTCAGGAAGAAGAGTTTCAAATCGAAGAAATACCTGAACCTCCTTCGTCAGGTCCATCTCCTCTTCCTCCTGACTATCCGTTCGTTGTTCAGTACATCGGATCTGAGTCTGAGAGACCGGAAGATCTTCCGTATCATTCTTACCTTTCGATGGCCACGACTGGGAACCCGGCTTCTGTCGTGAGTGCTGCAGGCATTTAGACCCCTGCTTCTGTTGAAGGAGGGGGCACTATTTCTTTATCTTCGATTGCTTCTAGTGCTACTGTGTTTGGCTCTGGGTTCACCCAAGAACATGCTTCTCATTCTGGTCCCTTTTGTTTAGGGATGCCCTCTAGTGGGAATCCTTCTTTTTCCTTTTCCGCTGCTGCAGCTGGATCTACACCCATGTCTTCCATGGCTAGTGGATCAGCTTCTTTCCAGGGTTTCCCCTTTGGAACTGGGCATATTCCTAGTTCCAATCCTTATTTAGGGTCCTTTCCATTTACTTCTCAGACCCAGAGCTTTAACCCTTGGTCTGGGGGGCAAAGTTCGACTACTTTTACAGGATGGAACCCTGTGTTCACTACAACGGGGGCAGGGAATCAGTTTTACGCAGGTCATCAAGGGAATACTTCTTTCCCTTCATCGAGTGCTTATCAGACCTGTTCTCCTCTTTCTAATGCCTAGAACCCCTATCAGGGGCTCTCCTCTTCATTTCATACTTCAACGGGGGGAACTGGTCTGGGCTTTGGTAACTCGGCGTTGGGAGGAGGTTCTTCTCCTTTTTCTACGAGTCCTTTCTGGAAACCTGGTGCCTCATCAAATCCAGGCTATTCTTTTCAAAATGTTGGGAATCCATCCCCTGAAGGATGGAATCCTCAGGCTCCACCTCGCTTACCTTTTCTGGCAACGTTAAACTTTCCAGATTTGTCGAAGTTGACTAATGATCCGATTCGTTATGGTCTGGGGTGGCCTCCGATTCCCACCAAACTTCCTTCAGACATTCCAAAGTTTGAAGGTAAGAATGGAGAAGATCCGGCTGACCACATTACCACTTTCCACTTATGGTGTTCTTCGAACTCCCTGATCGATGATTCGATTAGGTTGAGATTATTTCAACGCACCCTAATTGGAAATGCCGCCAAATGGTATATTGAGCTAACTGGGGGCAGTTTTTCTACATTTGGAGAACTGGCTGTTACATTTCTGAACCATTTTCAGTTGCCTGTCCGATATGAGGCTGGGACAGAACTCCTAGCTAATTTTAAGCAGGATGAGGCAACCCCTATTTTTGTTCACATTCAGGAATGGAGGAGAAGGAAGAGGCTTATTAAAGTCCATATTCCAGGAGAATTCCTTCTCGAATGGTTTCTCAAATCTTTGCAGTCAGACATTTCAAAAGATGTATCCCTATCTGGGGTATTTTCTGAGGAGCAGGCCATTTTTAGGGCCCAGCAGCTAGAGCTGATCTATTCTCAGTCTGGGGTCCTTTATAAATATTTTCCCAATGCTCCTCACTCCAAATTAGATTTGTCGAAAACTAATCCCGGTCCTCATGGCGACGGACTGGTCGGATCAATCAATAGTGGTGCAACCAGCCTGCTTTCTCAGTTACAGCAGTTGTCTTTACAATCTGCTCCTTCTAGTCAGGCTGTGCCTGCCGAGTCATCACCTTCCCAGTCTTTGTCCATAAATGCTGTCCAAACTTCTGATCCCAAAGGAAATCAACAATCCGATGGGAAGAAGAAGGGACGAAATAACAAGAAGAAGGGCAAGAACGAGAAAGGTAATGCAAATAAAACCAACGAGCGTGTTGGTGAGGGTCAAAAGGAGAAAAAGAAAGTGAAGTTTCCATGCAAGCTTTGTGTTGGAGACCATCTCACGCACCTTTGCCCTAAAATTCAGGATGCACAGCGCTTATTAGCCCAGCAGGGTTCTTCTAGTTCCCAGGCTGTGTTAACTAACCCTTTTCCCCAAGGGCAGAAATTAGTTTTTGGCGCAAACCAAAATCCTGGGGCTTCCTCTGGAGGCACCCAGGAAGGGGAAATTCCATCGAACATTTTCATGATGAGTGCGCACGTGGACGTTACTACACGATCTCGTGATTATGGTGGAGAAGAGTCTTCGAAAGCCAAGGAAGTTCCTGATGCTACTGAGCCGCTTCACATTACGAAGCCTACTGTTGAGTCTATGCCTCGGATGCCCAAAGCATCTTCTAAGCGATCAATGATTAATCCAAACGCTAGGGCTGCCCAGAACTACTCGATTGTGGAAGATCTGGCGCAGAGTCCTTGTGCTATGTCAGCTTTAGAGGTACTCCAGTCTTGTCCGGCTCAGCGCAGTGCTTTGCTCACTGCCATTGGGGCTATTGATCCAAAAAATTCTCTTCTAATTACGTTTGATATGACTAATTTTAAAAAGAGACTCCCCCATCACATGGCTTTTCACATTAAATCGTCGTACCGGAAGTGCAATATCTTTCGAACGGTGGTGGATGAGGGTGCTTCCACATGCGTGATGTCTCTCACATGTTGGAAAACAATTGGATCTCCCAAAGCTGTTCCATCTAGCACTGTCCTGACTGCGTTCGATGGTCATTCTCACAGACCCCATGGTATTGTCCCAGCTTTGCCCATCTGTGTTGGGGGCAAAACTGTAAACATAGAGGTTGAGTTAGTGGATGCAAGCTTGGACTACAACCTTCTGTTGGGGAGGAACTGGATTTATGAGATGGATGCCATTGCATCCTCATTATTTCGGATTGTATGTTTCTCCCACGAAGGGAGGATCGTTACAGTGGATCAACTGGACTGTCCTCCTGTAGACCTGAATGCGTCTTCTGACTCATCTGTTCCTAAGTTGGATAATTCTAAGGCGCCTGTCGAGAATTTAGGAGTTGGAATGTATTCTTCTCTGATGGGTACTTTTGATATTCCTCCTCCTACGGTTCACATTAATGCTATTTCATCCTCCAAGGCTCCTCTTCGAAGAGAGTTCTTTAGAACTCATTATTTTTCGGACCCTTGCACCTTACCTTCCCCTATAGCCACATTAGCAGAAGGTCAAGTGGGTGGAATGGCATGTCCTATTTCTGCAGCAAAGATTGCCTATCAGTCTATTGTTGACTCTGCAGAAACCATTCCAACTCCTCTTTCACCGGAAGAGTTGGATGGTGATGTGGCTCCGGCTTGGACGCTTAGTTCTTCTTCGGCCCAGGATTGCCTTGATACCACTCTTCCATCTGAAGAGGCCATCCTGGAAGCCATGACTGGTATAGATAGACCGTGGGATGATTTGCATTATCGGTCTTACTTCCTACCTGACTTGAGCGAAGTTGAAACAAGTTTTCCAAGTCCTCAGTCTCCTGGACCTGTTCACCCAGACTTGAACCCTTTAGCACCAACACAGTTTTATGCTGAAGGGAACATGGCTGTGATTTCTCCTACTATCCCGGTGAACATTTCCAGGGATCCCAATATTATCGAGAACGTCTTCATTGGAGCTGAATGTTCCCGTGAGGAGGTTCAAATTCACACCGAGCTCTTCAAAGAGTATAGGGATGTATTCTCTTGGTCTTATGAGGAAATGCCTGGCATAGATCCATCTATTGTCCAGCATGAGATCAAGACGTATGAAAACGCTAAGCCGGTGAGGCAAAAACTTCGTCCGGTCAATCCTAGGAAGGCAGCAGCTATCAAAGCTGAGGTTGAAAAGCTGCTTAAGGCGGAATTCATTTTCCCTGTTCCTCTGACTGAATGGGTTTCAAACCCCGTTCCCATAGATAAAAAGCAAGGAACAATTCGAGTGTGCATCGATTTCAGGGACCTAAATAAAGCATGTCCTAAAGATAATTACCCCACACCATTTATCGATCAGATCATTGACGAGTGTGCCGGTAATGAGATTTTCTCTTTTATGGATGGTTTCTCCGGATATAATCAAATTACTATCCGTCCAGAATATCAACATAAGACTGCTTTTATTTGTCCCTGGGGTACATTTGCATACAAGAAGATGCCTTTTGGTCTTAAAAATGCTGGGGCTACCTTTCAGTGGGCCATGTCATATGCCTTCCACGACATCAAGAAGATTATCGAGGCATACTTAGATGATTTAGCTGCTCATTCTTGAAAGAGGATGGATCATCTTGGTCACCTCCGGAAAATATTTGAAAGATTTCGTTTTTATAAAATTAGATTGAATCCGAACAAGTGCGTTTTCGCGGTTACATCCGGTCGGCTATTGGGATTTATTGTGTCTAGGGAAGGGATAAGGGTAGATCCCTTCAAGGTTGAGGCAATACTTCGGTTGCCTCCCCCGTCTTCAATTCGTCAGCTTCAAAGTCTCCAAGGGAAGTCTAATTTTCTTCAGAGGTTTATCGTAAATTATGCCGAAGTCACAAAGGGATTTATGAGATTGTTGAAGAAAGGAGTTTATTTTCTTTGGGACGACTACGCTCAACGCTCGTTCGATGCTTTGAAAAAAGCATTGACCTCTGCTCCTTTATTGAGTCCACCCGATTATAGCAGAGATTTCCTTTTGTATCTGGCAGTAGCAGAATCTACCATCGGTATGGTTATGGTTCAGGAGGATGATGCTCTTGCAGAGCATGTTATTTACTACCTTAGTCGAGGACTGGTAGGACCTGAACTCCGATACACTCCGATAGAAAAATTAGCTTTAGCAGCAGTTCATGCTGTGCAGCGACTCCGACATTACATTATTCTTCGCAAAACTTATGTTTTGGCAGCTGCTAATCCATTTCAGTTTGTCCTCAGTAGGCGAGTGATTAGGGGCAAATATAATTGATGGATTGTGATTTTACAGGAATTTGATCTCGAATTCATGTCTGCCAAGTCCAAGAAATCATTAGTTTTCGCGGAATTGATCTCCGAGTTGCCCTGTGGAGAAGAGATTATCTATGATGAGTCATTTCCGGACGAACACTTGTTTCTTATCTCTCCACAGGATCCTTGGTACGGGGATATCATTGTGTATCTCCAGACAACGAAATTTCCCTCAACTTTTTCGAAAGATGAGTGTCATAAGCTGCGTCACTTGGCCAAGAATTATTTGATTATTGGTGATGCTTTATACTGTCGAGGGGTTGATTTAATCTTAAGACGCTGCTTAACTCTCGAAGAAGCTGAGGCTGTGCTGAATGATTCTCACAGTGGAGCTTGTGGGGGTCATTTATCTGGGCTTGCTACAGCCTAAAAAATCTTGCGTGCTGGGTACTTTTTGCCTTCGATTTTCAAAGATTGTATGGAGTCGGTCAAAAAGTGCCATCCGTGTCAAGTCTATACTCGAAAAATGCGCGCTCATCCAGCTCCGCTTTTTCCAGTCATTATTGTCGGTCCCTTTACAAAGTGGGGTATTGATTATACTACTTGTAACCCGCCTTCAGCTAAAGGTTACAAGTACATTATTGTAGCTGTAGACTACTTTACGAAGTGGGTCGAGGCTATGCCTACTTTTGGGAATGATGGTGAGACTGCAGCTCTTTTCCTTTTCAACCAGGTTATCGCTCGTTTCGGTATTCCTAGAGAGATTGTGACTGACCATGGCAGTCATTTTCAGAATAGTATGATGGCTGAGTTGGCTCTCAAATTGGGTTTTCGGCAGGAGCATTCATCTCCATATTATCCTCAAGCCAATGGGCAAGTGGAAGCCGTGAATAAATCCTTGAAGAAAATTCTTCAAAGGACAATTGATAAAGCTAGATCCAACTGGCATATTATGCTATATCCTGCACTTTGGGCACATGTGACATCAAGAAAAGTCGGGTGGAATAAATCCTTGAAGAAAATTCTTCAAAGGACAATTGATAAAGCTAGATCCAACTGGCATATTATGCTATATCCTGCACTTTGGGCATACAGGACGTCAGTGAAAACTGCAACTGGCTTTACTCCGTTTCAGCTAGTGCACGGGGTGGAATCCGTATTTCCTATTGAATGCGAGATTCCTTCTCTTAAGTTAGTTGTTGAACTTCTTCCTGACACTTCTAGTCTGGCAGAACGGCTTCTTCATCTGGAACATCTCGATGAGCAGCGTCGAGATGCCGCCACGATGAATGAAGCGCATAAAAACCGAGTAAAAGTTCAGTACGATAAGGCGGTCAAACCCAGGGTTTTTTCGGAAGGTGACCTTGTTTTGGTCTATGCCCAAGAAAAAGATGCCCTGGGGGCAGGGAAGTTTAAGTCTATGTGGTATGGCCCCTATATCGTTAAAAAATTCCTTAAGAAAGGAGCGTATACCTTGGTTGACTTCGAAGGGAACGAGTTGCCGGAGCCCCGAAATGGGCTCTATTTGAAGAAGTATTATGCCTAGGCCATGGCCTGGCATGTTGCTTTTGTATATAGTAGTTTTTGTTTTGTACATATCTGTTTGATTTTCAATTTTTGATGGGTTGGTGATGTTTTTGATCTGCTTTGGCAGGTTGTCTTGGATGTCATGAGTCATTTTGGTTTCGTCGATGGTGCTAGTAGACACACTTGGAACTTAGCTTCCGCGGCTTGGGTGCTTCATTATCCTTCCGGTCAGCTGTTAGTATCAAGGGCAGTCTGCATTGGTCCTACTTCCAATAATATAGCAGAATACACTGCAGTGGTTTATCTACTCTCGGAGGCAATATCTTTGGGTGTTGATTCGTTGGTAGTATTCTTGGACTCTCAGCTGGTGGTGTCGCAGTTGAACAATACTTATCGGGTTCGAGATCCACTTTTATTACGGTTGTTCTTGAGGGTACGTTTGTTACAAAGATCATTTCAATTTTTAACTTTCATTCATATTCCTCGAGCCGACAACTGGTTAGCAGACTCATTAGCTAATCAAGCATTAGATTGGCATATTAATCATTCCATACAATAAAAATTTAATCATCAAAAACATCATACATTTGATACATTTATCACATCACATCAAATATCGCTGTATATATATCATCAGAGTGTTCAAAAACTTTACAAAATTTGGATCCATAAGATCATACAAAACTTGGGCTTATGCCCTGATCATGTTCAGTCTCAAAAAATATATACAGTCATCTAATACATAATATCTGTCTACTCCTGAGGTCCCTGCCCAGAAGTCGTGTTCCTATAGAACGTGACTGCGGTGGCAACTCGGCGGAATAATCTAACCCAGTCTCGGGGCACTCCTACCACCCGTCTCTGGATGGCTTCCGGCAGGTCCTCCACAGCAGCCATAGGTATTTGGCGGGTTAGTCCCTCCAAGTTCCTCTGCACGGCCATGAGGGTCCTATCTGAATCCACTGTATCCGCTTCGCCCCTGCGGCGCTTGTGGCGTGGGAGACCCTCAGGACGAACTGGTCCAACATCTGAATCATGATCATTTTCAATTGTCAGTCATTATGAATCCAATCAAAAACATGTTTGTTTTTCATTTTTTCATACATATTTGAAAAAATCCAAAAACAATTATATAAGTCAAAATTTTTTGCAAACTTACTGACTGTGCCCCATGCTGTGCCTGGTGGAAGAACTAGATCTGGATCTCCACGGAAGTCCATCCCGGCATAGGGATAGTCGTCCACTGCGATGATTTGTTCTCCCCACCAACGGAAGAACTCATCGTCCCATGTGGTCCGGGGTACTTCACTACCCCCCAATCTCTTCATCATGTCCGCCCAACGGGCAATTCTTGGGTCCCGCGGGCTACTGATGGTAGAGATAACTCTGGGTCTCAATGCTGGTATCTTCTCAAAAAAGAATGTTGTCAAAATTGTACCGTAGCCAAAGTGTTTGGTCTTTGCTTGGCGGATTGAGGTCAACTGGTGTTTCATTTTCAGTAAAAGGGTTGTGCACCAATCATACACATGAGTCAAACATTCTACTGCTATGCTCATTTGCGTCCTGGACGCCTGATGTAGGGAGGCAGATCCTGCCACTCTGCCGATGGTGAAAAGGAGGATTTTCATGTGCAAATCCCGTAAATCTTTAATTGCAATCTGAGTGCCAACCTTTTTGGAACCCTCTACGCAATACACGTGGACATAATATTCCATGGTTAGCCCTCCCAGGGGCTTCCCGTGCAAGTCTACTGGTTCTCCCCTCCGGGAGAGTCCAGTAATAAAGTATATGTCTTCCACTTCAATGCGTACTGGCATCTGATCTATCACGAAACAATCTTGGTCTGGTTCCCAGTAATTGACGAGCATTTCTAGCAACCGAGGATTGCTTTTCATATTTGGCATTTTGAAGAATTTGAACAATCCGCAATTCCGAAGGATATTTTGTGCTGGTCGATCTTGCATGACCTCTTCGTCAATTGCGCTATGCTCACGTTCTCTCCATGAGATTTTCATCCTGTCAAATTTCATTAAATTATGCATTAGCCATGCTTTTTAAGTTTCGGACCTGCGCATACACGACTTTTTCTTTGCACAGTCGTGTATACGCGACTTGCTTGCAATGAACCCGCATATGCGCAAGTCCGCATTTTTTAGCAAGGGTTTTAAGGGTAAAATTCACTTAATTTTAATTTCCAAATGGACAAAATGATTTGCAAGGATGATTGAGGAGCCTACCTGAAATTTCGGCGCGATTCGACGGTCGGTTGTTCCTGATTTGACGAAAGAAGTTTTTGCTCCAGAGCACTTTTTTCCAAATCAGCAATGCAATAATGAACCAAATATGAGGTAATTTGTCTATTTATGCCTAAAAAGTTGAAAATTTTCGCAAAAATTTCTTATGCTTAATTTTTCGATCTATCTTAAGCTGCATAACTCGAATGCTTGGAAGTGCCCAGTTTGGTATGTTTTCAGGTACATTTTGACGATTTTGAGATTTTTCCCGGTTTTTTATCCATCATTTTCGACTTGTCACAGCAGGTATATGATCTTCACTGGCATATAGGTTAGGGAAATCACTTTCCGCTGCATCTTGCATACTAGCCTCCATACTGATCACTTGCATTAGGGTCGATCCCATCAGGTCATGAGTATTACACCCATTTCACTTGCCGATTATTTAATCATGACTTGGTGGTAAAGCCTTCCTTTACATGGGCTTCCTAGTTAGTTCCTCGCTATCACTTGTTGCCCATGCTGCATTTTATGTAGGCTCGGGAGTCCTCTTTAGTCCCGCCATGACTTATGTGTTGAAGCTTCATTCTTCTTCTTTCTCACTATCATTTTTCTGGATTTTACCCTAGAGGCTCCCTAGTGTCGTTAAGTTGTATTACTGCATTGCATATTGGCTACTTGTTTATCCTGGCCTTTAGCCGGCTTCATTTGGACTCGATGTTTAAGCCAACTTTTGACCTTGACTCTATGTACAAGTTAACCATTGCATGCACTTAGCTATCATGACTTGACACCTTTTACCCATGGATGGAACACTCCTTTGAGTATCGTTTACCAGTTTCCGCCACCTTGCATTGAGCACAGGATTGTTCCAATCCCAGGAACTAGTGCATCTGATTTTTTATACTCGTTCTATCCATTGTACCATAGCATTCTTTTATTATTTTTCAGGCTTATTATGAAAAAGACAAAAAAAATAAAATATAACAAAAAGAGCGGGAACGGGATGTATCTTCATTGTTTTGATGGCAGTGCAGAGTCAGTTTGTCGCCCTTAAACAAAGCACATATACTTATATATATATATATATATATCCTTCATTTGGGATGGTTTTAGTTTTGACCTAGGTTCAGCCTTTACCTTGTTTCACTTGTCAGTTCTCCCCCGGTTGGTGATCTCTTCCAATCATATGGAGAGTTTGTTCTGCCTCCTGCATAACAGACTTATACAGTGTCACTTTTTACTTCCATGGTCATCACGAGTCGTGCTTTTGTTCAAGGGAAGTCTAACCAGAGTCGGCCATTCTGCGGTGTCTCTTGACTCATTATTCAGTCGGCCTTCCCGGTCTTGTCAGTATCATGTTCTATCACATCAGATGTTTTGATCTTCTGCTCGTGTTGGTTTGAGAAGGTCCCCATTGACTTCTTGCCGGCGGGTTTGTCTCTTATCGACTACGACACATTGCTCTGAGAGCAAGCCTAGAGCCGCACCTTGGGCCTATTTCCATCATTGATAGGTGACCTCGTGCTCAGCATTTGATCATCATCATGGGTCTTTGACTGAGTGGTTTCCCCTGTGTTCGACGTCAGCACACATTATCACACTTGGGATTCGTGTAGTACCTTGATTTCCATTTGACCCTATTGGTGGATTTCTCGCCTCTGTGTCAGCTTTCATTATTGGTTGGTTCAGAGGGTTTCTTCCGTGCGCTAGCTTCATCTTGTGCATGTCGGAAATGTACTTCGGTTTTGGTTCCATCACTCTACTTCGTCTGATTCCTTCCAAATCTTGGCCTGCGGGTTACACTCGCGCTGGACTGATGTGGGATGCCTTAATGCCTTCCTTCCAGCAGATCTTTTCCCATCGACTCCGACTCATTGCTCTAGGAATAAGGTCTAGAGTCTTTTTGTCAGTACCTTAGGGTTTGCAGTCATCAGTGGCAGACTCTTCACTATCGACAGTGGGGATTCATCATTGCCTCTTGATTGGTAGATTCTTTCAAGTGTTCGACTTCAACTCATTCATTCGCACTTGTCAGATTGTACTGGGGCACCTTGACGCTCATTTTCATTATTGGTGGGTTGTCTCGCGTTGGTTAATGGTATACATCATTGACCGGTAATCCAACGATTTCTCACATGGTCGACTTCAGCTCATTTATTCCCATTGTGTAGAATTGTGCCATAGTGATCGGTGAAGACCTCGGGTTGCATCAGCATTTCTCAGTTCACTTTTGACAGTCCATTTCAGTTTCTGCCAGTGATGCCGTCCACCTTTAGATGTTGCAATTCAGTACAACAGCATCCTATATGTTGGCTTCTGAGTTGCGTGATTGTACCGGTTATTCCACCTCTTATGATTCGGTACTTGGAGATTCAGTTACTTATATGATCAGACATCCAGTTGCACCATTCTTGATCAGCTTTCTATATGTGATACTTGGACATTGATTCAGACTTGTATTTCCGGGCCATGCTCAGATGATTCATTGTGTACTTTCAGTTCAGTTATACTTGTATACATGTTGGATCCATTCAGTACTTTCCATATGATGTATTTTTGACTGAGCATGGGTATGCCCGCCTCAGCATGAGTTGACTCTCTGTTTTCTTTCATTGGTTTTTGGCAGGCTGAAATCTAGTGAAGTCCTCTCTTGTCCTTGCGAAGTTCTTTCTATGTGCATAATACATTTCGGCCATCATGTACCCCTTCTGACCTCATATATTAGGGGGCATTTGTTATAGCATCATTTCTCACCTTCATATGATTCATGATTGCTTTTATGGCTTTGGGCACCCATTCCTACAGACTTGGACAAAATTCACTAAAAAACAGTGTTAAAATCCCCATACGCGGTTATGCCCAGACTTTTCTGCGTGTATACGCGAGTCCACATGTACTTTCCCGCGTATGCCATTAAAATCATTAAAAAATATATTAAAATTCTCTATTTTCGGGCTAGGTTGATGGTTACTCTGGTAGTTCAACCACCCCAGCACGTGGCCAACTGTTTCCAACTGATGAAACTACTTTGAGGGAGTATAAAAGCACCTCATGTGTATGGCCTAAGGGAGAGAGAGAAATTATTGATATTATACTCTGTTGGTATTCCCTATCCAAGTCTGAATTTTCGTGCCTCCTGCACTTCCCAGTTCATTATAGGAAACCCTTGTTTCCTTGAGATGATCATCCCTTTATATGTCATCTCGTATGCACCAGTTCGGAAGGAATCTTAGCGAGGCAAGGGTGGGACGAATCCAGACGACGGTCTGCTCGAAGATCGTGGGAGGATTCAAGTGATATCTCCACTCGTATTTCTGTACATGCTATTTATAATACAGAAGTACCATCTTGTTCCCGAGATATACGTGTTAGTGTCTGCTTTCATATGTGAGAATATTGTTATTTAAGCATTCATTAGGGTTTATCTGATGTTTTATATGGTTTTCACTAACATTTAGAGTAGATATATGCTGTACAACTAGTTCTTCGTGTTTGTTTCTTCTTGTCTTTCAGGTTAAGAAGGAAGAGGGGTTGCTGAGGGTTTGGACCCTGCAGGATCTACTTCAACCGTAGGACCTACGGGTAACTTCCTCGTTCTACTCTATTTAGTTTTCATGAACATGTATGGTTGTGTGAGTCCTTATTAAGTAGCATGCCCCTGCTCTGTGGAGGTTGTAACCCAACGAACCTCTAGGGTGATTTTCCTCGAAACAGTCGCCCTTCTCCATTTTTATTTTTTTGAGGTTGTCTTTAAGCGCCAACTTCCTCTGGTCGCTTCTGCTTTGGAACAAATCTTTCAAAGCCTTCCACATTAAGAATGGAGTGGATTTCCCATGAAGGCTAGACACAAAATGGTCCTTCACACCTTCCAACAGAATTCTTCTTGTCTTTTCTATCTTCTTTTGCCATGAGTCAAGTAATGTAGCATCGCTAGATCCCGACTTAGGAACATCGCTATTGATGAAATCCTTTAGTCCATTATCCTCCAGCACCGCCTCCATAATATCCTTCCAGGCTATGTAATTCGAGCTCCCATCAAGGGCATACTCCAATCGCAACCCATTGAAAGACATTTCAATGTATACTCAACTTCTGCACCAAGAATTTTCTGTACCAAATTTGAATTGTCCACCAACACAAACTCATAAATTCTTCACAATTGCAATCTTCAAGAATTAACACTTCTTTGATACCATGTAGAAATTAGTATACAATAAGCATGCATACATCCATATTCCCCTAATCTCACAATATTTAACTTCTTGCAAAATATAGAATCATTCCACTGTTAATCTTTTGTAGAAAATTAATTGCAAACACATGTGAAGCATAAATAAAAACAATCGCACATAACACAGTTGTTTAACGGGAAAGCTTGAAGCTGAAAAACCCAACTATCATATATTATGTATCATGAAGATCATGTAACAATTGCATACAAAGCTTAGTACATCAATCTCTCAGTACAATCAATCATTACACACTAATCAGAAGAAATTTGCAAATCCATGCACCGATCTCTTGCCACCTAATAGCCTACCTCCACTGCGCAATCCTTGCTGAAGAATAGCTCTGAATGAATTTGAATTACCCTTACCTTGACTGCGCAATCCTCATTGGCAACTCTAATGTGTGTGTGGTGCAATCAATGCATCAATATAGTCACAACAGATAGTCCATCTTGCCCTTTCTATCTCTCCACTGGGTCTCCACTAGAACTTCCATGCACTATAGTTAACTGTTGTATTGTTCAGTTGATTAATGAGTTATTATTTGTGAATTAATTAACTAATTAATTCACTCCGCTCTCACTAGTGTATCATTTAGTTAGACTAGATACAACTAGCTCAACTGAGTCTAATTGAGTTAAAATGAATACGACTCCATGAACTACTCTTCCAACTCTGTCATAACTTTTCCACTTCAGTTCTAACTGAGTCCTCCATGCATGAACCACCAGTAAACCCTAGGAATTGCGTAATTCATTCAGCCCACTGATTTGTCAAATCTGTGCACTAAAACTAAGTGCTCCAAGGGAATAAGTTGTTGTTTATTGTTGGATTATTATTAAGAGCTAATAATAATCGACACTTCTATTTTTAGATCGACAATCTATAAATTGACTTTGCCCAATATTATAAAAATAGAATTTCATCTATTTTTCCAACTTGATCAACCATCCAAAAATATCATATTGGTAACTTCTAAAATATGATCACCATGTCTAAAAATAGACTTGCGCCAAAAATAGCCTACGGTCCCACTTAGTGAAGGCGACTCTTTTCATTAAGCTCATCATCTTGTTGAATCTCAACATTTTTATCATGTTGGTGTGGTAGGATTCATTATTTCCTTCTCATTGGCAAGTATTCTCCTATCAACCATGACATATTATTATGGGGAGTATACTTAGAGATGTATCACACTAGTACACACTTTCATAATTAATTTGTGGCCTTGTGATTATCAGTGATTTTCATTATATCATCATTTACTCACATGGCATAGAATCATACACTTAGTGTGTTAATATTGAAGACCTTGGGCGATAGCTTTTCATCTTGGTGCAACTACCTATGTTTCACATATTGTACCATGTATTTTATAGCATTGGTATTGTTAGAGAATTAGTTTGTACTTCATTTAATTCCAACTTTTATTTTGATATATATTGTGTTGTAGATCCATTTTATATTTGATCATGGCTAGGATATCCATCATGTATTATTGAGTGGCCATGGTTATACATTTTATATATAAACTTCATGCATCTATAATGTGCTTGATTGGTGAACATGATTGTTTCCACCTAAATGTTGATATGCTTGAATCAAGGAAGAGAGTTATTTAATAATTTGGTTTTTGTTTTTAGTTATCTTTTTATCCTCTATTTGTTGGGCTTCACCTAGCTTCACTTCTCTATTTCCCCATGTTATTATAATTTAACCATCAACTTACCTTTTCACCTCATACCTTAGGGGAAATCTATTAAGTTGTATTTGAGTTACCTTTTCCTAGATTCATCTTGTTTATTAGTGATTTTTCATTGAGAAAGATTTCATCTCTCCATACTTTGCTTTTTCCAAAGATGTAATGTTCCATTTCAGAAACTGCTCATGAATCCGGAAAATGAGAATCCTTTTTTTTGAAAACATTACCAATCAACAACTGGATCTATTCCAGATATTTACTGTAGGGGAATTTACTGGATATGTCACCTCTGAAAAGAGGATCAGATCTAGAGGCTAGCTGACCCTATACAGACTCTGTCTATAGAAATTTATCAAAGGTTAATATCCCCAAGAGGGATTTCTCATCAATACATGCCTGAAAAATGTATTTTTCAGGAATTTATGCTACAGTAGTTCAGACCAGCCCTTAGATTCCTTAGATCGGAGTATCTAAGACCGAAATCCAAGAGGAGCCTTCAAAAAAATCACTCTAGGTGGGTTAAACATATCTCCCACACCTAGTTGCCTTGAAAATTGCCAAAATAAGGGACTGCAACAATCTAGAAACTGTATAATAGTCCTACCTTGAAGAATAAGCTTTGAAACCAATGTAACAGACATAAATAAAAATCTGGAACTACAGCAACAAGAAAGATGTTCAATCCCTTCATGCAATAGTGGGGAAGAGTGAGGATTTATGCACTAAAATGGATGTAATAGGAAATCTGCGTAAGAATAAGGGAAACGGCTCTTGGATATGTCAACTCAAAGAAAATTCATTTTTATATTGTAAACAGTTCCTCCTTCCCGACTAGTCAAGAAAAACCCTGATTCCCCATGACCTCAAGTATGCAGATTGGACTAAAGCTTCAGTAGCGTGATTTTCTGAAGGGTTTAGTGATTTTATGCATGAATATCAGTATGCAAGTTCATAATAGGAAGCATATGGATTATACTAAGAAAATCAAGCATTTTCATAAAGAAAAACCCCGCAATAATATGCTGCAACACATAAGAAAAGATTGCATGACCATGACAACGTTATTTTCTGGGGCTAAAGCAGAGTTTCATTAATACAGATCTGAAGCATATCAGTACATAAAAATATTGATCTAATATAGAAATAATTACAGGAAATTCTGATCTATACATTCCCCTTGGGGTTTTGTGCAAAACATGAAATGCCGGAAGTAGATCTGAGATCTAAAATTGCAGATCTGCAGAATGATTCAGAAATTTCTGAATAATAACATGTTACAGTAGATCAGATCTGAAACTAACATGGATTGGATGGCCAATCCTTAGATCACCATAGTGAGAGGAAGAATCCTAACACTGGAGATCTCTCCTCCAAAATACCGACAAAACACCCAGCAACTGTAGATTTACAAATAACACAGTTTAGGGGAAAATACTGCGCTGCCTCTTCTAGAATGGATTTGGCTTGATGCCAAGATGTAGATCTGAAGCCCAATGAGTCTAAAACCAGCTTATCAATGGGATAGATGAGTTTCCCAGTGACAAGGGGTGCTAGCACTCCCTAGATCTGGAAAGATCTAGTCTCCACTTGCTGCAACTCTCATGAAAAATTCAGCCCTAAACATGACTGTGCTATAGATGCAAGATGAAGCTTGGCCAAAATGCCGGATAGTGGAGAAATGCAACACAACCTCCTCCAAGGAGTTACTCCATGGAAGGAGAGAGGGTTCCTAAATAGTAGATCCTCTTCTCTTTGGATAACTAGCCAAGAGAACTCGAGTTGCTCAAGCAATCACAAATCTTCAACAACCACTTCATGTGACTTCTCCTCGTTTTTATAACATTAGGGTCTCTTGGAAAACTCTAAACCACTTCATCTCTTTGGCCCCTTTCACACTTGGAGACCCCTTCTAGAATAGCGTAGTCCATCAAGGAGGTTCAATGAACCTAGACATCGTTGGTTGACTTGGTCAAATAGGATCTCCTTTGGTGGTCTTGACCCTTTCACACCTACAAGTTTTATTCAAGTAGCTCAAATATGCCTCTTTTCACATAGGCACTGATTTATTCTTGTGTTTTAGGAGTTTTTCCATGTCCTCCTTTCCATTTTATTCATTAGTACATAAATCAAGACAAAATGAAATGTTCTAATTAGCTTGGGCTAATTAGGAACATTACAATCCTCTCCTCTGGGATATGTCAAATAGGGTTATATGGAACCTCCATGCAAAATTTCAGCTCAAACAAATGTGTTTTTCTATGTTTAACAGTTCCTCCTTCCCGACTAGTCAAGAAAAACCGTGATTCCCCATGACCTCAAGTATGCAGATTGGACTGAAGCTTCAGCAGCATGGTTTTTTGAAGGGTTTAGTGATTTTATGCATGAATATCAGTATGCAAGTTCAGAATAAGAATCATATGGATTATACTAAGAAAAACAAGCATTTTCATAAGGAAAACCCCGCAATAAGATGCTGCAACACATAAGAAAATATTGCATGACCATGACAACGTTATTTTCTGGGGCTGAATCAGAGTTTCATTAATATTCGGATCTGAAGCATATCAGTACATAAAAAGATAGATCTAATACATAAATAAGTACAAGAAATGCTGATCTATACATTCCCCTTGGGGTTTTGTGCAAAACATGAAATGCCAGAAGTAGATCTGAGATCTAAAATTGTAGATCTTCAGAATGATTCAAAAATTTATGTATAATAACATGTTACAGAAGATCAGATCTAAAACTAACATGGATTGGATGGCCAATCCATAGATCACCATAGTGAGAGGAAGAATCCTAACACCGGAGATCTCTCCTCCAAAATACCGACAAAACACCCAACAGCTGTAGATCTGCAAATAATGCAGTTTAGCGGAAAATACTGCGCTGCCTCTTCTGGAATGGATTTGGTTTGATGCCAAGATGTAGATCTGAAGCCCAATGAGTCTAAAACCAACTTATCAATGGGATAGATGAGTTTCCCAGTGACAAGGGGTGCTAGAACTCCCTAAATATGGAAAGATCTAGTCTCCACTTGCTGCAACTCTCATGAACAATTCAGCCCTAAACAAGACTGTGCTGTAGATGCAAGATGAAGCTTGGCAAAAATGCCGGATAGTGGAGAAATGCAACACAACCTCCTCCAAGGAGCTACTCCATGGAAGGAGAATTGGAGACCCTCTTCTCTTTGGTTAACCAGCCAAGAGAAATCGAGTTGCTCAAGCAACCACAAATCTTCAACAACCACTTCATGTGCCTTCTCCTCATTTTTAGAACATTAGGGTCTCTTAGAAAACCCTAAACCACTTCATCTCTTTGGCCCCTTTCACACTTGGATACCCCTTCTAGAACAGCGTAGTCCATCAAGGAGGTTCAATGAACCTAGACAGCGCTGGTTGACTTGGTCAAATAGGATCTCCTTTGGTGGTCTTGACCCTTTCACACCTGCAAGTTTTATTCAAGTAGCTCAAATATGCCTCTTTTCACATAGGCACTGATTTATTCTTGAGTTTTAGGAGTTTTTCCATGTCCTCCTTTCCATTTTATTCATCAGTACATAAATCAAGACAAAATGAAATGTTCTAATTAGCTTGGGCTAATTAGGAACATTACAGTCCTCCCCTCCAAAATTTTTTTCTTTCCCTTAAGCAACTACAAGGTGAGTGCTACAAAATTTCCTCCTTGGTGACACTAACATCAGATAAGCTTCTTTCATAAGCCAAGTGCTCACCAATCCATCCATGTCTTGCTCCTCCAATGTTCTCATGATATGCAATTAACTGATCCCATAAGGATACAATAGATCATATGAAACAAGCATGGTTTGCCCCATGCTCTCTTTGGAATGTGAGACATCCAATACATGGAGAGTGGTCCTCTCATGAGGCACATGCCATCATTCTTTCTTGCTTCCCATGCCACATTATCATGGCTGAAAGTGTGATGCATGTTTGGTTCTTTGGGGCACCACCTTCTCTTTGAAAAAACCCCCCTTTTTCCTTTCAAGGGAGTGGCTCAAATCAAAAAATTTTGGAGCCCAAAATTGGCCAAGAGGCTCACATGATATATCATTTCTCCTTGGAACCTTTGGCCTGCAAAAACATGGTGTAAGAATGCATGAAATTAGAAATAAAAACATGTATAACATGATCATGTCATTCACCAATAATTCCTCTCCAATTAAGGGAGAGGTGCATGGTTCTATTCCCTCCCTCCATAGGAGGAAGAGTGGGCTGATTCAACCCTCCCAGAGAGTCATGTTGCCGATCCACCTCTATAATTCCCATGCCTCTTTGACAATGCTGATGTAGCCCTCTTTCAGAGCCCTTCCACCAATAGCTTCTCAAGGTGTATGTTGGAAGGCTCCCCTTCCCATGCTGCTCAAAAGTAAGTTGCCATCCCACCACTTGTTTGCTGAAATAAGCTTCTTCAAAGCTTGGAAATGATAGAGGATAATGATTGTTGGCTGAATGGAATTCAAGAAACACATGCCATGCTCCATTTCCCCCCCATGTGAGGGAATTCCCTTCATGATACCAACTTAATACATGACCTTTTACATAAGGAAACATCATACCACTGAATCTGGGAGATTTCATTCACCATGAACACATTCACCCAATGTGTCATCCCTCCCCTCATGTTTGGAGCATCATTATGATTTGAACTAACCTCCTTATGCCAACCCATGAGAAGGTTACACTTTCTCCCAAGCCCAAGTACATACATGATTTTGAAATGCATTCTAAATCAAAATTCATGCACATACATGGTAGGCAAAAGTAATTGTATGGACATGGAGCTTATCATGTGATGTCCATACCTCTTCCTTGTCAACCCAAACACCCATGCCTTCTTCTTATGCAGCCTCCTCTTGAGATACAAGGCATGTGACAAGAAAATCAGAAAATTTGGGGAGTGTTTAAACTCACCCAACAAGAACCAGCGCAGGCTGTCCCTTCCCTGCATCAAATTTGAATGTTGTAAGTGGTTCACAAGCCACTTACTTGATGCTCCCTTCATCTCACCATGGCTGAAAGTGAGAATTATATTTGGTTCCTTAATACAACACCCATCATGGTGTAGAATCTCCCTTAGCCCATCAAGGGAGTGGCCATGTTTGAGAACAATCTTGACCCATAGTTTGCCATGAAGCTTGTATGGTATAACACTCCTCTTGGGAGTCATGGGCTGCAAATATGAAGTACGAAAATACATGCAACCATAAAATGAAATGTGATTCTCATAAGAATGCATCTTACCCAAAGTCTCCAGCGTTGTGATATTTTCCCCCTTGGGAAGAGATGACATTGATGCACAAGGTTGAGGGAACATTTTTCTCTTCTGCTCATCATGGGAACTCCTTGGTGGAATTCCTTCAAATAAGGAGACATCAAGGCATAGATCATGAGAAGATGTAGGTACTGATATGTCCTTGATTTTCTTGCATTGATCTTTCAGCCTTTTTTGTTTCTCCAACTCTTGGAATAGATAAGGGTGTGTGCTCTTCTTCTTGAGGTGCTCTTCCTTCTCTCTTCCTCATTCTACCTTCAAGATCTCACCACTTGGTAATGATAATACATGTTGCCCATGCATGGTGCCAAGATCTTGATGTGTGAGACCTTTTTGGAACTCCTTGCAAGAATGCAAGAGTTTCCCTCCTTGGAGCAAGTGCTCCATTCTCCTCTTCATGAGGTATTTGAGGTGCCTTTGTTGTGACTGCATTAGTACCTCCTGCCTTCTCCCCTTCTTCAAAACTGAAATTGTTTCAACATCAACAAGAGACCTTAGATCTTGGTCATCTTTTGAAGGAGAAACCTTCATGCTTCCCTCTTGAGAAGAGGATCCTTCACCCAAAGGAGATCTGGCCCTTGGCAATGCATCCAACAAACTCACTACTTCTTTCTTCCTCTTCATGAAGAAGTCACTAACAGAACGTCGAGGCTTAAGTGATATCGCTGAGTGCACATATCCATGAGATGAGGATTAAAAATGTTCCTCATGTATAGATCTCGGAGATCTGATCGGAAGATCTTCTTGTTCTTGAAACTTCCTGGAAGTTTCACTACTTCTACTTTCTTCTTCTTGTACAATCTCTTCATTGGGTCTGAATATTGATGAGAGTAAACTCATCTCCTTCATCTTTCTTCTCTATGGTTTACTTCTAGCTTCTTCTGATAGCTTGATCTCACAGGCTGAGCCAAATATCATGCTCTGATACCACTGTAATGTTCCATTTCAGAAACTGCTCATGAATCCAGCAAATGAGAATCCTTTTTTTTGAAAACATTACCAATCAACAACTGGATCTATTCCAGAGATTGACTATAGGGGAATTTACTAGATATGTCACCTCTGAAAAGAGGGTGAGATCTAGAGGCTAGCTGGCCCTATACAAACTCTGTCTATAGAACTTTTTCAAAGGGTAATATCCCCAAGAGGGATTTCTCAGCAATACATGCCTGAAAAATGCATTTTTCAGGAATGTATGCTACAGTAGCTCAGACCAGCCCTTGGATTCCTTAGATCAGAGTATCCAAGACTGAAATCCAAGAGGAGGCTTCAAAAAAATCACTCTAGGTAGGTTAAACAGATCTCCCACACCTAGTTGCCTTGAAAATTGCCAAAATAAGGGACTGCAGCAATCTGGAAACTGTATAATGGTCCTATCTTGAAGAATAAGCTTTGAAACCAATGTAACAGACATAAATATAGATTTGGAACTACAGAAGCAAGAAAGATGTTCAATCCCTTCATCCAATAGTGGGGAAGAGTGAAGATTTATGCACTAAAATGGATGTAATAGGAAATATGTGTAATAATAAGGGAAACAGATCTGAGATATGTCAACTAGGGTTATATGGAACCTCCATGAAAAATTTCAGCTCAAAAAAATTCGTTTTTCTATGTTAAACAGTTCCTCCTTCCCGACTAGTCAAGAAAAACCCTGATTCCCCATGACCTCAAGTATGTAGATTGGAATGAAGCTTCAGCAGTGTGATTTTCTGAAGGGTTTAGTGAGTTTATCCATGAATATCAGTATGCAAGTTCAGAATAGGAAGCATATGAATTATACTAAGAAAAACAAGCATTTTCATAAGGAAAAACCCTGCAATAAGATGCTGCAGCACATAAGAAAAGATTGCATGACCATGACAGCGTTATTTTCTGGGGTTGAATCAGAGTTTCATTAATCTTCGGATCTGAATCATATCAGTACGTAAAAATATAGATCTAATACAGAAATAAGTACAATAAATGTTGATCTATACATTCCCCTTGGGGTTTTGTGCAAAACATGAAATGCCAGAAGTAGATCTGAGATCTAAAATTGCAAATCTGCAGAATGATTCAGAAATTTCTGTATAATAACATGTTATAGCAGATTAGATCTGAAACTAACATGGATTGGATGGCCAATCCATATATCACCATAGTGAGAGGAAGAATCCTAACACCGGAGATCTCTCCTCCAAAATACCGACAAAATACCCAACAGCTGTAGATCTGTAAATAATACAGTTTAGGGGAAAATACTGCGCTGCCTCTTTTGGAATGGATTTGGCCTGATTCCAAGATGTAGATCTGAAGCCCAATGAGTCTAAAACCAGCTTATCAATGGGATAGATGAGTTTCCCAGTGAGAAGGGGTGTTAGAACTCCCTAGATCTGGAAATATCTAGTCTCCACTTGCTGCAACTCTCATGAACAATTCAACCCTAAACAGGACTGTGTTGTAGATGCAAGATGAAGCTTGGCCAAAATGCCAGATAGTGGAGAAATGCAACACAATCTCCTCCAAGGAGCTACTCCATGGAAGGAGAGAGGGTTCCTAAATAGGAGACCCTCTTCTCTTTGGCTAACCAGCCAAGATAACTCGAGTTGCTCAAGCAACCACAAATATTCAACAACCACTTCATGTGCCTTCTCCTCCTTTTTATAACATTAGGGTGTAATATTCCTAATTTGCGACAGCAAATTGGAATATTCTATTTTGTTTATTTTGCCACCTATAGTTTGTAAGTAAATAAAAAGTGAGTAAAGAGGGTCTAAACTCACTTAAATGAAATAAGACATCCACCTAGTAGCACAACGTTGTGACTTAAGTGGGAGTCAAGGGGGGACCCAACACCACGTGGAGGAGGGGGACTATGTACACTCTAGAAGTTTCTCCAAGCTTCTGCGCAGATAAGGATGAGAATGTGGATAAGGATGAGGATGTGGAGGAGAGAGAGAGGCTACATTGGGTTTTGGAGGGAAACCAACACTATAAAATATGGAGGAGCCTCCTCATTTCATTCATGCTTGGATTATGGATTGTTGAGTGAGACATATTGTCTTCTTTGGCACGCTGGCTGTTTAGCCCGTCTGCTGCACTGTTTAGTGCAACCGAGTGTCTCCGTGCGGAGATCTCACCCTTAGCCCCCGGGGACTTCGAGTGCCTGCTCGGGCAAGCTTATTTTCTTAGCATCATCCTCCAGGACAGCGTTATTGCTGCAGCAGCGTAATACTGTGTTGTAGGGTGTTGCCGTGGTGACTTTACGACACCACCTCCTTCTCTTGTTTTTCAGAGGGAGAGCCTCTCTTTCCTTTGGAGGATCAGATTGGGAGATATTGGAGCTTATTATCATATCTTGGCATCAGGCCTATATGTTCTTCATGATATACTGCGCAGTTCTTTCCCCAGATCTGCGTTATTGCTGAGGGAGCAGCGTTCCAGGGTTTTTGGCATCATTTTGGAGCTAGATTTCTGATTGAGGGTGATCCTTGGATTGGCCAACCAATCCAAGTATATTTCTGATATGATACTGAAGTTTGCTTCAGAAATTCTGAATCATTCTTCAGATCTACTGCAGTAAAACTCAGATCTGCTCCGGCATTTTCATGTATTGCTGAAATCCCCAAGGGGAAAGTAATAAAGATCCCTTTGGGCATTTTGTCTCATTATAGATCTTTGTTTTCATGTATTTATCAGTTTTAGATCTGTAATATAATAAATATAAGCTTCAGCCTCCTTGTGAAAACACTGAAGTGTTTCTGGATCAATCTTTGTCTTGCGGCACCGCTATTTTGAGGGGTTTTTCTATATAAACTGTTGTTTAACCTTGCTGAATGCCTATGCCGTGTTCAAAAATCCATTCTCTGATCATAAATAATTTTATACATCTTATTCCTTCAGAAAAAAATGCAGCCCTTGCTTCAGTAAAATTATGCATACTCAAAGTCTTGGGAAATCAGGGTTTTTCTTGACTAGTCGGGAAGGAGGAACTGTTTAACCTAGAAAAACGCCTTTTTTTGAGCTGAAATTCGACATGGACGTCCTTCTTAACCTATTATAACATATTCCAGAACCTTGAGCCGTCATTTTACGCATATTTCTGATCCACTCATTTTAGGGCCAAAATCCTCACTTTTCCCCACCTTTTTTCCCTTAAAAGCTGAGTAAAGGTTTCTGCTGTTATTTATTTTGGTTTCTAAGAATTCTCAGACATGTTATATGGTATCTAAAACCATCACACCTGAAGAATGCGTTTTTCAAGCATGATCTGTTGAAGAATCCATTATTGGGATATTACAGTGGTATCAGAGCCGAGGTCTCGAGGTCGAGACTCGCGGAGCGTGGTGGGCTGTAATATACTTGTTTAGGGCAGCCTCCCTGTTGAGGGTTCGGTGGGCCCTGAATTGCTGCCGGGGTCTACGTAATTGGGGGACTGTGCGAGGGTCCCCGTCCCGAGATGCTCCGGTGGGCCTTAAGACCCCACCCTTAACAGCCTGGGATGATGCCCTCACTAATAGTTCGAGCTTTTGGTGTAGTGGTTGGGCCTTTGTGGTATCAGAGCATAGTTCTGGCTCAGCCTGTGGAGCTGGATATCTATGGAAAATATGAGGATCACAATGCCTACATTCTTACCTGAAGTACCGAGGCAACATGGTCGTATACCTCTTGAAGATTATTTCTGATTATGGCAGTCCAAAGGGGAATACTTCAAGGCAGTTGTGCCCTTCAAAGATTACTGTCAGCTCAGGCAGGATGGAGTAAGGGACAGTGGTAACAGTGGATTTTCTAGCACGCAGAGTTCAAAGTTGCAGTAGACCACTGGGAGATCACCTCTTCCCATGCATGAGGGATCCACTAGTCCCTGTGAGTCTAAGCCCAAGAAGACCGGAGCGGTGAAGAAGGATAGTTATTTATTTTTCAGATCTAAAAAAGATACATCCACCTTTGAGGAGGTCATGAAGAATGAAGAAAAAGAAGAGGAAGTACCATGCGCTCCCAATTCTAATCGAGAAGAAGAGATCACATCACCTCTTGAGGAGGCTTGTGGAAACATTGTCACACTTGTGGAGGAGCAGCCACATGCATCGACAGTTGGGGCAGCCAACACTTTTGAGGATGGGACTCTTGTAGATCAAGGGTCAAATCTCATTGCTACTATAGAGCAGCCTGGTTGCACTGCGCTGTGCAACATGGAAACACTCAAGGAGGAATCGAACCATCATTCTCATGAGCCATTGTTGGATTGTACATTACATTGGAGGTTGGGGTTTGAAGCCTTGAAGATGGATGGTAGACATCTTGGAGTAAGAAGTCCTTTCTCCCTTCAAGATGACACTTTCTCAATGAGCTCCTCTCAGCTCAAAGAGAAACTTCTACTTTCAGATCCAAGACCTCATTGGTTTTGGAAGACTATGGATGAGAGGGAGGTCTCAAGGAGAGATCTCACTGGAGATGCACTTCGAAACACCATGGGGTGCAATGACTTTCTTCCCTTCTCACAAGATCAGATAGAAGATGGAGGACATCTTAGGATGGATAACATCTCTCATGCTTGTGTTGGACATCCCTTGAGCCATACACATCATGATGGGAGGTTTTTTGCCTACCACCTATTTGATTCTTGATAGGGTCTCATTGATCCTTGAGAAGTTTATATTTCAAAATCCCATGAAGTGCAAAATCAGTAATTTGATTTGGGAGGATGGTAGCCCTCATGGGAGGAATACCAAGATGAGGAGAAGAAGAAGGCATCCACAAGTGATTGAGTGGATGTGGTTGATGAGCAAGGAGCTAGGGGGCTACTTGCATATCTATGACACCAGGCAGCAGGAGGCTTGGCTGCGCTGGTTACTCTTGAAGGAGTTTGGCCATCACTTGGAAAACACTCTTCCTAAGAGTAGGAGGATGGGGAAAACATGGATGGATACTTGCATCATTGAGCATCATAGAGTATGGATGCATGGTGTTCATATGTTACTCATATCATTCATTGTGTCTTCATCACATGAGTTGTATGATGGAGGTATGAGGAGGCAACACAATGTCTTGTTGCTTGGTTTGTTCCTAGGAGGGCAAGGGCAGATTTTCTCTCACACTTTGTATGATGTTGCAGGAGGAGGAGATGGCACTATCTCCTTGGTCTTTGATGATGATTGGGATGCACTTCCATCTTGGGAGGAATTCCACATTTGTTGCAGCATTATTAGAGGAGTCTTTGACAAGGAGCATGTCAAAGAACAGAGTCTTGTATTGACAGGAGCTTATTTGCATGAGCTCACAGCGTTGTCACCTTGGAGCTGAACATTATGGATGAAGTGTGCACATCAGAGATATGGTGGATCTATAACCCATAGGTCCCAGGATCACTTCATATTTGTTGCACTTAGAGGAGGTAATGATGATAGAGATATTTATCACTATGGCATATTCTTCTTAACTTGGATCTCCAAGCATAAGGAGGATTATCTTCTTGTAGCACATGGTTCATTTTTCTTCATAGCATGCCAAAACACTATGGAGGACTCATTTATGGATCCATGTACCATCTTACTTCCAGCATATGGTGAGGAGTTTTTCTTGCACACTCTTTCCATTCCTATGCAGTGCATTGCTTCACAAGGGGGCAAGCTTGTCATATTGGTCCATGAGTTTTATTGGGCCAATCTACATGATGGAGGCAACCATCTCTTTTGTGGCTTTGGGAAAATGTCTTATCACCTCATGTATGTTCATTTGCAGCACTATATCATGTATTATATGAAGACATGCATGTTTAACATAAACATTTTGCCGTGTACTCTTATCAAGCAGCAACTTGTAAAACTGCGCTGTACTTGTTGGGGAAGCTGTTGGTACCTCTTTTCATCACATGTAACCTTCAACGTTTCCTTCATTTTGCTGCTGATCATGTCTCCATTTGCTGATATAGATCAGATTTGTATAGGAGGCTTGATTATGAGGGAGACACATGAGTTGGATGTGTCTTTGAGTGGGAAGAATTCTCACATTCTCTGCACTACATGTTCTAATGGGAGCATGGAAGGAGGCATGGCCACCACTACTACATATGTGTTCTCTTTTGAGGTGGGCCATGAGATTGATATTCATCCATTGTACAGCCATGGGCAAGTGTTTGGTCTTATGTTTTTGTCATATTCAGCCATTTACTATCCATTAGTAGATGTGATGAATCTTGTACATTGCTTGCCATGTAATTTTCTGAAGTTGCAGTGGATGAGACTACGTTGTATCCTTGTGAGAGATTGTTTGCATTATGTATCCTCATGTAACACCTTCAGCAAACATCTCATTAGGATGATCCATGATGCACATGTCCTATTCTTCATGGATGAATTGTTTTGGGCCAGCCTGTTCTTCATTGTTGGAGGAACCTTCTTTGTAGGATTGTTGGTTGGCTGGTACCATGAGAGATCAGTTTGGGATCCTGGCATTGAGAGATCCCTTCATATCAGGATGATGCAGAGTACAGGGGAGATTCAGTGGCGCATCTGGGACCCAGACATATTTTGCAGCATCGATGGAGAGCATCCGCTAGGAGGAGACTTGCTCAGGCAGTTGCTTGAGGGCAAGCAACATTTTGCCAGGGGGGACTGTAATATTCCTAATTTGCAACAGCAAATTGGAATATTCTATTTTGTTTATTTTGCCACCTATAGTTTGTAAGTAAACAAAAAGTGAGTAAAGAGGGTCTAAACTCACTTAAATTAAATAAGACATCCACCTAGTAGCACAACGTTGTGACTTAAGTGGGAGTCAAGGGGGGACCCAACACCACGTGGAGGAGGGGGACTATGGACACTCTAGAAGTTTCTCCAAGCTTCTGCGCAGATAAGAATGAGAATGTGGATAAGGATGAGGATGTGGAGGAGAGAGAGAGGCTACATTTGGTTTTGGAGGGAAACCAACACTATAAAAGATGGAGGAGCCTCCTCATTTGGGGCATGCTTGGATTCTTGGATTATTGATTATTGAGTGAGACATTTGTCTTTCTTTGGGACGCTGGCTGTTTAGCCCGTCTGCTGCACTGTTTAGTGCAACCGAGTGTCTCCGTGCAGAGATCTCACCCTTAGCCTCAGGGGACTTCGAGTGCCTGCTCAGGCAAGTTTATTTTCTTAGCATCATCCTCCAGGACAACGTTATTGCTGCAGCGGCGTAATACTGTGATCTAGGGTGTTGCCGTGGTGACTTTACGACATCACCTCCTTCTCTTGTTTTTCAGAGGGAGAGCCTCTCTCTCCTTTGGAGGATCAGATTAGGAGATATTGGAGCTTATTATCAGATCTTGGCATCAGGCCTATATGTTCTTCATGGTATACTGCACAGTTCTTTCCCCAGATCTGCGTTATTGCTGAGGGAGCAGCGTTCCAAGGGTTTTGGCATCATTTTGGAGTTAGATCTCTGATTGAGGGTGATACTTGGATTGGCCAACCAATCCAAGTATATTTCTGATCTGATACTGAAGTTTGCTTCAGAAATTCTGAATCATTCTTCAGATCTGCTGCAGTAAAACTCAGATCTGCTCCGACATTTTCATGTATTGCTGAAATCCCCAAGGGGAAAGTAATAAAGAGCCCTTTGGGCATTTTGTCTCATTATAGATCTTTGTTTTCATGTATTTATCAGTTTTAGATCTGTAATATAATAAATATAAGCTTCAGTCTCCTTGTGAAAACGCTGAAGTGTTTCTGGATCAATCTTTGTCTTGCGGCACCACTATTTTGAGGGGTTTTTCTATATAAACTGTTGTTTAACCTTGTTGAATGCCTATGCCATGTTCCCAAATCCATTCTCTGATTATCCATACTGTTATACATCTTATTTCTTCAGAAAAAAATGCAGCCCTTGCTTCAGTAAAATTCTGCATACTCAAAGTCTTGGGAAATCAGGGTTTTTCTTGACTAGTCGGGAAGGAGGAACTGTTTAACCTAGCAAAACGCCTTTGTTTGAGCTGAAATTCGACATGGACGTCCCTCTTAACCTATTATAACATATTCCAGAACCTTGAGCCGTCATTTTACGCAGGATTTCTGATCCACTCATTTTAGGGCCAAAATCCTCACTTTTCCCCACCTTTTTGCCCTTAAAAGCTGAGTAAAGGTTTTTGCTGTTATTTATTTTGGTTTCTGAGCATTCTCAGACATGTTCTATGGTATCTACAGCCATCACACCTGAATAATGCGTTTTTCAAGCATGATCTGCTGAAGAATCCATTATTGGGATATTACATAGGGTCTCTTGGCAAACCCTAAACCACTTCATCTCTTTTGCCCCTTTCACACTTGGAGACCCCTTCTAGAACAGCGTAGTCCATCAAGGAGGTTCAATGAACCTAGACCACGCTGGTTGACTTGGTCAAATAGGATCTCCTTTGGTGGTCTTGACCCTTTCACACCTGCAAGTTTTATTCAAGTAGCTCAAATATGCCTCTTTTCACATAGGCACTGATTTATTCTTGAGTTTTAGGAGTTTTTCCATGTCCTCCTTTCCATTTTATTAATCAGTACATAAAATCAAGACAAAATGAAATGTTCCAATTAGCTTGGGCTAATTAGGAACATTACAAAAGATTATGGCATGCCCATGGGATGTTCTTGTATATATTAGAAGCTTATAATCTGTTTTATTAAGGAAAAATGTGGGAAACGTTGCAAAAAGTTAAAAAAATAAATAAAATGCATTAAATACATCTTGAGTGGAGAATACAATATTCCTACACCTATACACGCCCTAAATTCTACCCCCAACTGCCATAAAGGAAATTGCAAAGAAATAGTCCATTGAAAAGGAAATTGCAAAGAAATTGCAAGAGTATAGAAAAATTGGATTTATCCCATTGTTGTCTAGCCAAATCCTCTTGGTCCTAAACATACTTTTTTCATTCAGTTGGGTTAAAACTTCTAAAAGGTTTTCCCTAACGATAGTAAAGTTAAAGACTATAGTTGGGGCATAAGTAGGCTTGTATTCTAGGGAGGAGGAACCAAAAATATGGTGATGAAGGTGCCAACAAAAATTATTAGGAATTATATTTTGTTGTTCATGTTTATTCAATAATAAAATCAATTTTTATTTCCCCCCAAAATCATATTGCAGTGTGTTTCATTATTATAAATTATGTTTGATTTCAAGATTAATGATTACTTACACATTATAAATTATGTTTGATTTCAAGATTAATGATTACTTACACATTATAAATTATGTTTAATTTCAATATGCTTCAAATATTGCAATTAATGATTACTTACACATTCAAACTACACCAAGATAATGACACATAGAGAAATTTAGAGATATGGTGATTACTTACACATTGAAACTACACCCAGATGATGACACAATATGGAGAGATTTAGAGATATGGTGGAGAGATTTAGAGATATGATGATTACTTACACATTGAAACTTCACCAAGGTGATGACACATGGAGAGATTTAGAGAAGTGGTGATTATTTACACATTGAAAATACACCAAGATGATGACACATGGAGAGATTTAGAGATATGGTGATTACTTACACGTTCTTATTAGGAAGCAATCTTAAACTTTAGGATATATTTTTCCAAATATATTAATTTTTTAATTATTTTTTCCCAAATATTTTGGATTACCACCATCACATATGTCATATGCCATGCATGAGAGGTAATCCATGCACCAAGTAAAAGCTCTTACTGTTGCTCCACATTGCAACCTCTGGTTGTTTCATGTGGCAGCCTATAGTTGGTCCACATGGTGCCATGCAACAACATTCCATTCTGCCATATGTCAGCTCTTGTTACCATGTGTTAGCCCGTGATCATGCTGCATGTTAGTCTTTTGTCATACCACATGTCAACTTGTCCTTATTCCACATGTCAATTAGGAGTGTGCCACATGTTAATCCCGACCATGTTTTCCCTTCAGCTTCCAAAGGCATGAACAATATATGTTTGAGCTCATTCAAATTGAATTGAAAAGATCTTGACTAGCTCCTTGACATGAAGACTTTTTCATCAATAGTTGGGACTATTAATTTGGATTAATTATAGCAATCCTCCTCTATCATTCACACATTAAGAACCCATTTGAATGAATAGGTTTCACATTGAATCTAGTTCTACATGGGGTTTAGAATAAAATTTCTTAAAAAAGGAAATTGCATAGCTATATTAAAGGAATGAGATTGGAAACCAATCATCTCACTCTCTTGTTTCTACCATTCATTATTAAGATTTCTTCACTAGCCATTGTTAGATGGGATTTCAATAAGCAAAAGGACGAGTCTCAAGGATAGTGATGGATCCCATTTGCATCCAAAAATTATTACCATGTCTTGTTATTTATTTTATGCTTTTCCATTGGAATATTACATGAATATTGTTGTTCCTTCTGATTTCGTAGGTTGAAATGGCGTTCTTGGGGTCGAAGTTATAGTTTAGTTTCATTCAACACCGCCTTAATTAGCGGTTGAATTATCGTCAGTGAAAAGTATGTCGCTTCTGAAAGTAGATAGGGTGTGTCGTTCTGAAAGCAGATGGCGCAGATATGGAAGGCATGAAGGGATAAATGTATTTATGTGGATACATCTCTCTCACTCACTCACTCATCACCATCATCATCTAGACCAAAGCGAAATACACACCCAGAGAGGTCACTATCGTCAAACCCAAAAGCCGAATACAAACCCAATAAGAAGAGAGAAAAATGGCTCGGCCTCCTTGGCGGCAATTTCATCACAGAGTGCCAAGGGCCTTCTTTTGCCCCATCAGCGGGGCATTTATGAAAGACCCTGTCATCGTTCCCTCGACGCAGCAAACATGCGATCTTGAGGCCCTCCGCACTCGCAGGTTGAACAGCCGCACCAATCCCCTCGAAGACCATGAGGACGAGCTGTTGAAGCCCGATCTCCATCTCAGATCGCAAAACTCCAAATGGCTTCACAAATACCGACGCAGGCCTACCTTTGCCTATATCTCAACACCCCAGGATCTCGAGACCGCAGTAACTACCTTATTAACTCAATACCCAAATGACATAATTGAAGATTCGGACTTGCTGGATAATCTCCGTGAATTGAAATCAGACCTTGAAGGCAAAATCGAGCTCATAAATTCGGCACCGGGCTCTTCATTGCTTCTCAGACTCGTCGAAGGTTGCCCTGTGTCGCCCGATAATGCGGCGGAATGGGTTAAACTCTCTGTGGGCATCTTGGCTAAAGCTGAGAACATCCAAATCGAAAACCCAACTCTCTTTGCATATTACCGGCCCCCCGTGTTTGAGGTCATTGACAAAGTGTGCGTTGATATTCAGGATTCAGACTTTGAGAATGGCTTAATCAACTTCCTCTACTCGTTCTTGAAATTGGAACTCGAGAATACTAAGCACATAATTACCAGCCATGGTGAAGTCATTGAAGTTTTATCTTCTTACATACTCAAACCCATTAATCACGAGCGCTTGGGCAGCAGCAGCGATGGCAGTTTCCAGAAATTGTTTGACGTGATCATGAAACTCTGGGTCAGAGAGGAAGGATTGAAGAAGCCCAAACTGTCACAGGCAGTGGCTTACTTAGTGTGGCCAATACACAGTCAAATGACTAATGCACAGTATCTTTATTTATTGCACTCAATTTCCTCTGTACTCGATTCCAGGCCTCGCAATCCTGATGGTAATAATCGTCATAACTACATAGAAGGTTCGTTAGAACTGATGACCGTTGCAGGGCTTGTGAGCAGAGTGTTTAAGTTATTGGACTACGCCACGCTGGACGTTGATACACGAACCGAAGAACTGTTGGGATGGGTTGCAAGGGGTAGGACGGTGTCGGATGCAGAACAAGATGATATAGTTATGAGGTGCTTTCAGATTCTTTGTTTCCTCAGTTCTGTTACCATTGGGCGTCTGGAGATGGTGAGACTCATAAAATGCAGTGGCTTTGACTATTTGGATATTTTCTACTCAGGTATCCCACTATTCCTTTCCCCTGGCACTTTGGAATCTCATGTGATACCGGGGTTATCTGTTCTTTGCAACCTGGTTGAAAAGACTCGTTATACTGAGAGGGGAAGTCAGGACGACAGCTTTGATCAATTCGAAGCGATAGATTTTGGAGGTTTCGATCACGAGGGATTGAGAACTATGGCCCAAAAATTTCTAGAGGCCGTTAGTAAAATCCGAGAAGATGAAGCTCTGTCGGACGACGAATATTGAACTTTTTCTCGTATGGGTCACTAAAAGAAACAACTGGGTATAGATCCTTCTCAACGGTTTAAACTTCAATGTATTTGATCCCCCAGATCTGGAATTACAATGGATATATACTAGTTTGCGCTCAACATACTCTAAATACTTTAATGTGTACATGTGGTTTACTCCTCTCAACATGTTCTAATGGTAGGCTACATGTACACTCTTACAAAAATAAATTATGTTTGGGAGAGGTTTTAAAGAAGGCCAGAGTGTAAATTTGATTCGTCTTGAGAAGTATTTTATTTTAAGTTTAAAGGTAGTTTCATCTTAACATTTTTTTTGAAACTTTCTTTTCTTTTTTAATTGATAACTCCATATTTGAATCACTTATGAGTTGCAATTATATAATAATTAGTTTTTGTTAATTTAAAATTTAATTTTAATATGTAGTTTAATTATTTAATTCATTATTATAATTTTGAATAGGGATTATGAAATGATTAGTTTTTATTCGATTAAAATTTAATTTAAAAAAATATATTTTTATTATTATTATTATTATTATTTATTTATTTATTATTATTATTTTTAATAAAATCATTATATATTTTAAGTGTATTGTAGGAAGTGTCTTCTTACAAATATTTAGGAATTGATATTCATCACAAGCTCAACCGGCATTCAGAAAAAGATTAATGGGGTGGAAAGCTTATTTTGGTTTTGAAAATAATTGTAAAACGACAAACCTTGTAATGTGGGATAGAAAGAAGTTCCTCTTTGAAACTTTAGTCACTCTTGTTACCTTATATGGATGTGAGGTTTGGGGTTGTAGCATCTTTAGAGAATCTTGGAGAAAGATTCAGCAAATCCAGAAGCGTTTTATAACTTATAACCTTAAAATTAAAAACAATACACCCTATCCTATTCTCCTTATAGAAGTGGGTCTTTCCCCTATCGAGGGTCTAGTTACGACTAGGCTTTTGTTGTACAAGCATAAGCTCAATAGCATAGGAGACCATAGAATTCCTAAGCTAGCTTTAAATTCCAGCGAACACCACCTAAGGCTTAAACGAGGTTGGTATAAAGACACCAAGGCCTAGTTAAACCATTGGGAGATCGACGAGAATGTTGCATTGCAAAACATTAATAACATTAAAAAAATTGTTACTTCTAAGTTCAAAGAAAAAATGTGGTGTGAGAAAGATCTAGCAGTTAAAAGAAAATTAAGATATTATAAGGAGGTCATCAACCCAACCCTAGAAGATCAAAAGTATCTATCTGTTTTAACTAGCTCAAAGAAGAAAATTAATATAGCCAAGATTAGAACGAACTCTCATGAGCTCCATAGTGAAACAGGTTGTTGGATAGTTATTAAAACACCATGGATGGAAAGGATCTACCATCTCTGTGATAATATGAACATCGAGGATGAAAATCACTTCCTCTTAGAGTGCCCGGCGTACAACCACATTAGAGCTTAATTTCAAAATATTTGTTGCAATACTGACCTTCCTAGACTTTTAAGATGCCAAAATTATAGTGAGCTCGAGAGGATTCTCTCCAAGCTTTTTGAGCATAGGAATAAAATCTTAAATCAAACTAAATAACTCTTTCTTTAGGTCCGATAGACCAAAGATTGGTCTCAATGGACGTTAACCACCATCATCATCATTATCAATATATAAATAAATACATAAAGTTTATAATTAAAATTAATTAAATTTTGTTAGGTCCCTATATTACTAGTATAGTCCCTTATTGTTGTTAGTGTAACCCTCTTATTGTTATTATTGTACCCTTGTAACCCCCATATTGTTATTATTGTGCCCTTAAATTATTATTGTTAGGTTGGCTAGGATTACATTGTGGCCCACTAGGATTACATTATGGCCCATGGACTCCTAATATATAGAAAGGAGGTTTTGTAAAATTGTATCATCAAAAATTGTTCATTTATGTAATTTATTGGAGGTCGAAATTAGCTTATTTATAAGGTGTTGATATCTCTTTTCTTCTATTTATGGAGTTGGTTACGCAACATTTGGTATCAGAGCTTTGGATTCTAGGGTTTCACTGCTCTAAACAGGTCATCGTGGAATTTTCACTATAAAATTTTTTCTACGAAGGTTCAAAATCTGAAATTTTTAGGGTGCGAAGCCAAAATCCTGAGGAAACTCGTCAAAAAATTTTAGAGCTTGGTTTGCAATATTTTCGGAGATATGATCTGTGGAAGGTAGTGCGTTTTTAGGCTCTCGAATTTCATCTCAAATAGGTGATCGTGGGAAAAGATTCATAACTCTCTCTCTGAGCATCGGATTGGAGTTCTGTAAAAATTTGTCACAAGTACACTAACGTTAGTTTCTTGGCTATCAATTTCAGAGCCGAAGGACGAAACAGTAACACGTGGAAAGTCGTACAAGTTCACTCTACTGAACCAGTCCATAATTAGGTCATTGTGGGAGATTGGACACAACTTTGTCTTGGAGAATCCAAATCAGGTCAGACCTGTGGCATTCGAAAGATAATTCAGAGGGCTACGTTGGTACCGAAATTCAAATATTGAAGTGCTGCAATCACAAAGATAATCCAATTTCAATATCGAGCTCCTCAAAAGCAAGAAAAATGTGTGTATTTTTTTTCCGAATTGCATAAGTCTTGTTTGAAGAATCATTTTGAATTGATTCCAAGGGCATATTGTATAATAGATATCAGTATTGGGTTCTAAAATATGCTCCTAAAAATAATTCAACACCCATTAAGCCTTCAGAAGGCTCTCCTATGACTCATGAAGATGAAGAATTGCAACATGATCTATCAAAATTATAAGAGCAAGTGCACCAAATTTCGCTCTGGCAAAGAGCAACAAAAAATGAAATGGAAATTTTGAAGAAAGGCGTGGAAGCTAATATGGATGGCATGGAAGCTGGCATGGAAGCTAAGATGGATGACATCAAAGACAATATGGAAAACATAAAGAATGATCTAAAAGCAAACATGGAAGGTTTGACAAAATTGATATAAGAAATGTTTCATAATGGTGAAAAGATAGTAGAAGAAACTCATGATGAGAACAAAATAAATGTTAATCGTGATTTCATAAACTCTAATGTTGGCGGGAAGAAACACCATATTCCAAAAATGGAGATGAGGAAGTTTGATGGAAAGGATCTTGTAACATGGATACTACAGATGGAGCAATATTTTGATCTCCATAACGTGAAAATGTTGTGTAACCAATTCCAAAAAGAGAACAAAAGAGATATAAACGCCTTAGAAATGAGCCACTTCGAGGGGGCAACCTCCAATACATTACATAAATGAACAATTCTTGGATGATACAATTCACAAAACCTCCTTTCTATATATAGGAGTCCATGGGGCCATAATGTAATCCTAGTGAGCCACAATGTAATCCTAGCCGACCTAACAATAATAATTTAAGGGCACAATAATAACAAAATGGGGGTTACAAGGGTACAGTAATAACAATAAGGGGTAGGGATAATTTTAAGGATGGAAAAATGTCTTGAAGTTTAAAATTGGCGAATCTCACTAGTCCCTAATATGAAAACTATAAAAATTTTATTGATGTATTTGTAAAATTATTCAAATTTATAATGATATTATAAATATTCTCTATATAATATTGGCGATTTTTAACGTAAAATAATTTTATATTTTAAAATTTGGGCGAATTAGTTTTATAAAAAAATGGAAATTGGTGAATCTTTTTTTTGGAAAAACCATGGAAAATTAGCCCACTTGTGAATATTAGCCCCTAAAATTTTCCATGATAAGGGTTTACACTAACAATAATAAGGGACTATACTAGTGATATAGGGACCTAACATGCCCCTCTCCTTCAAAACAAGTGTTGTCCTCAACGCTTGAGTAGCTCCGGGTGCTTCTGTATAAAATTCTCATCCTCCCATGTAGAATCTTCAGTGGGTAAGTTCTTCCACTTGATGAGATACTCTGAAATTGATCGATTCCGTAGTTGTCGAGTTCTTTTTTCCATGACTGCTTCAGGTTCCAATATGATTCTCCCTTCCCCATCAAGTTCTAGCAATACTGTTTGAACTAGAAGATTTTTACCTATAACCTTCTTTAAGCATGAAACATGGAAAACTGGATGTACTCGCGAAGAAGCAGGAAGCTCCAATTTGTATGCCATAGTACCAATCTTTTGCAACACCTTGTAAGGACCATAGTACTTTGGCGATAATTTATTATCCTTCTTTGCTTGCTTAAGGGACATTTGTTTGTATGGTTGTAGCCGTAAAAATACCCAATCTCCTACATCAAAACTTCTCTCGCTGCGATGTTGATCTGCCTGTTGTTTCATTCGATTTTGTGCCAAATTCAGGTTATCCTTTAAGAGTTGGAGAACTTCTTGCTGATGCTCGATGTGATCTTCCATTGCTTGAACCTTCGAATTTTCCCTTAAATATGATGTGATGGATGGTGGATGATATCCATAAAGTGCCATAAATGGGGTCATTTTTGCTGTAGTATGGAAGGAAGTGTTATACCACCATTCAACGAGAGGTAACCACTTGACCCATTGTGTTTGTTTATCAGATACAAAACAACGAAGATATCCTTCCAAACATTTATTTACTATCTCAGTTTGACCATCAGATTGAGGATGATAAGAAGAGCTATGAGCTAATTGAGTACCCAAACAAGAAAATAACTCCGTCCAAAAATTTCCAGTAAAAATGGGATCTCTGTCGCTCACAATAACCCTTGGGCTTCCATGTAGCTTTTGAATTTTGTCCATAAATGTAGTAGCAAGTGTACTTGCTTTAAATGGATGAGATAATGCACAAAAGTGTGCATACTTGGTAATTCTATCAACTACCACCATGATGACACTCTTTCCTTCGGACTTAGGTAAACCTTTGATAAAATCCATTGAAATCTCCTCCCAACGTTGACTTGGAATGGATAAAGGTTGTAGAAGTCCCGGGGTCTTAATTGTTTCCACTTTATTCTGCTGGCAAACCAAACATTCCGCCACAAACTTTTGAATATCAGATTTAAGGCCATCCCAAAAAAATTCTTTCTTCACCCTGTGGTAAGTTTTTAAAAATCCTGAGTGTCCTCCTAAAGGAGAAGTGTGCAATTCCAAAAGAATCTTTTGTTTTAGTTGGGAATTATTACAAAGATATAAGCGATCTTTGTACCATAAGGAATCATTTTTCCAACTAAATGTATCGGATGTACTAGGATCTTGCTGCAACTTTTGAATGAGTGTCCATACATCTTTGTCCTTCTTCCATTCATCTCTTGCTTCAGTTATCCAATCTGGTTGGATAATAGAAATGGCACCAAGCAATGCTTCCACCTCTTCATTCTTTCTTGAGAGTGCATCTGCAACAACATTCAGCTTTCCTTTTTTGTAGATTATTTCAAAGTCATAACCCAACATCTTTGTGACCCATTTTTGTTGTTCTTTTGACGATAGTCTTTGTTCCAAAAAGTGTTTAAGACTATCATGATCAGTTTTTACTTTGAAGTGTCTTCCCATTAGGTAAGTTCGCCATTTCTTTAGTGCATGTAGTATTGCTAACATTTCCTTCTCATAAATAGGTTTCTGTAAATAATTTCCTTTGATTGGATGACTTTCAAAAGCATTGGGTCTTCCTTCCTGCATTAAAACTGCACCAATTCCATTTCCTGAGGCATCACATTCCACAATAAAGGTTTTTGTGAAGTCTGGTGTAGCTAAGACCGGTGCTAGGCACATTGCATCTTTAAGACGTTCAAAGGCCTTAGTTGCTTCAGGAGTCCATGAAAATGCATCTTTCTTCAATAATGTTGTTAGAGGTGCTGCTATTCTCCCATAATTCTTAACAAACTTGCGATAATACCCTGTTAACCCGAGAAATCCTCGCAACTTCTTTATGGTTGTGGGGACTTTCCATTCCTTAATAGCTTTAATTTTGTTAGGGTCTACTTTAACACCCTCGTGAGATACAATATGACCCAAATATTCCACCTCTTGTACTCCAAAGAAACATTTGGATTTTTTTGCATATATTTGTTTCTCCTGCAATAGTTTGAGCACCCTGTCAACATGTTCAACATGATCCTTCCAAGACCTGCTGTAGATTAGTATATCATCAAAAAATAATAGCACAAATTTTCTAAGGAAGGGTTTGAAAATGGAATTCATCAACCCTTGAAATGTAAAAGGTGCATTGGTAAGGCCAAAGGCATGACCAAAAATTCATAATGACCCTCATGAGTTCGAAATGTTGTTTTCGGAATATCTTCAGTCTTCATTCTAATTTGATGATATCCTGAACGAAGATCCAACTTGGTAAAATAAATTGCTCCATGTAATTCATACAATAATTCATCAATCACAGGAATGGGAAATTTATCTTTAATGGTGAGCTTATTGAGCTCCCTATAATCCAGACACATTCGCCATGATCCATCCTTCTTGTGTACCAATACTACGGGAGCAGAGAAAGAACTTTGACTAGGTTGAATTATACCCGCCTCTAACATTTCTGCAATCATACGTTCAATTTCGCTCTTTTGGAAGTAAGGATATCTATAAGGGCTGATGTTTGGAGGAACACTTCCTGGAATCAAATGAATAGCATGATCATGATCACGAATAGGTGGGAGTCCTTTGGGAGTTTCAAACACCTTGGAATGATTGTCCAGGACTTGTTGGAGATCTGCAGAAATAGATGATTTTGATGTCGGAACTTCTAGTGAGCATAATTGTGCAATTACGCCTCGTTGTTCTTTCTTTAGAAGCTTTGTCATGACATTAGAGCTTATTATCCTTCACGGCTTCCCTTCAATACCCCGTAATTCGACTTCCTTTCCTTCTGAAAAAATTTCAAGAAAAGTTCTTGAAAATTAAAAGCTACCGTCCCCAAAGATTGTAACCATTGTACTCCTAGTACAACATCAGCACCTCCCATAGGAATGGAAAACATTGGAATAGTCAATACATATTCCCCCATGGTTAGCTTGATATTATGGCATTTTCCAGAGCAATTTATAGTTCCTCCATTTGCAACCATCACTTGAAATTCTGGTGCTGGGTATAGGAAACAATTTAATTCCTTGGCTACCTTATAATGAATAAAATTATGGTTGCTACCTGAATCAATCAACACTATTACCCTTTCCTTCTTGATATTTCCTTCTATCTTGAGAGTTTGAGGAGTGGTAATTCCTGCCAGTGCATTACACGATATGGTCGGATTCATTTCTTCCTCTTCTAAGGCTGGTTCCTGGTGTATATCCTCTTCTTGCTCATTTTCTTCTTCTTCTTCACAATCTATGTAAAATAATTTCTTCTCAGCACACTTATTACCTTTAGTGTATTTGCTATCACAACTATAACAAAGCCCTTTTGCTCCTTTTTCTTCCAATTGTTGTGGTGTCAACCTTGTAGGTTGTGGAAATCTAGGCGTAGCAACACTTCCTTCTTTATAGAATTGAGTGGTAGGCTTCCTTGTCGCCATAATTTTACATTCAACTTTTCTTGCCAATCTGAATGCCTTCTCCAATGAATTAGGTTCCAAAACGCGAACTTCATGTTGGATGTTATCCTTTAAAGTGCCTATGAAGAGATCAATCCTGTGTTCCTCTGGAATATCAGTTACCCTTATATTCAATTTTTGGAAGTCCTCAATGTGCTCCCCCACTAAACCCTTTTTTTGAGATTTATCAATTGGCTAAAGAAGGTGTTGCTCTTTGTATCCTCATAATGTGCTATCATTTCCTCCGTAAAAATTGACCAAGTGACAATTTTTTTACGGGAGCAAAGCCATCGATACCATACAAATGTGTTTTGTTCTAAATGTAAAGTTGCAATGCGTACCTTTTGTGTGTTTTGCACATTATGGAGATCAAAATATTGCTCCATCTGTAGTATCCATGTTACAGGATCCTTTCCATCAAACTTCCTCATATCCATTTTGGAATATGGTGGTTCTTCCCACCAACATTCGAGTTTATGAAATCACGATTAACATTTATTTTGTTCTCATCATGAGGTTCTTCTCCTATATTTCCGCCATTAGGAATCATTTCTGGTTTTAAACTTGTCATCAAGCCTTCCATGTATGCTTTTAGATCATTCTTCATGTTTTCCATGTTGTCTTTCATGTCATCCATCTTAGCTTCCATGCCCACTTCCATGCCATCCATCTTAGCTTCCATACCATCCATCTTAGCTTCCACGCCATCCATATTAGCTTCCATGCCTTTCTTCAAACCGTCCATCTTCACTTCCACGCCTTTCTTCAAAACTTCCATTTCATTTTTTGTTGCTCTTTGCGAGAGTGAAATCTATTGCACTTGCTCTTGTAATTTTGATAGATCATGTTGCAATTCTTCATCTTCATGAGTCATAGTAGAGCCTTCTGAAGGCTTAATGGGTGTTGAATTCTTTTTAGGGGCCATTTTAGAATCCAATATTGATATCTATTCTAGAAGATGCCCTTGGAATCAATTCAACTTGATTCTTCAAACAAGACTTATGCAATTCGGAAAAAAAATACACACCTTTTACTTGCTTTGAGGAGCTCGATATTGAAATTGAATTATCTCTGTAATTGAAAATCTTCGATATCTAAAATTCAGCCCTGTAGTAGCCCTCTGAAGCTTCTTTCAAATGCCACAGGTCTGACCTGATTTTGATTCTCAAAGACAAAGTTGTGTCCAATCTCCCACAATGACCTAATTCTGGACTGGTTCAGTAGAGCGAACTTGTACGACTTGCCACGTGTCACTGTTTTGTCCTTTGTCTCTGAAATTGATAGCCACGAAACTACAGTCCGTGTAATTGCGACCAATTTTTACGGCACTCCAATCCGATCCCCAGAGAGAGAGTTATTGAAATTTTCCCACGATCACCTCTTTGAGATGAAATTCAGGAGCCTGAAAAAGCACTACCTTCCACAGATCATATTTCCAAAAATATTGCGAACCAAGCTCTGAAATTTTTTGAAGAATTTTCACAGGATTTTAGCTTCACACAATATGAATTTCAGATTCTGAATCTTCGTAGAAAAAAATTTATAGCGAAAATTCCACGATGGCCTGTTTAGGAGCCTAAAAAAAGACCTAACTTCCACAGATGATATCTCCAAAAATATGGTGAACCAAGCTCTGAAATTATTAGACAATCTTCCTCAGAATTTCGGCTTTGCACCCTAAAAATTTCAGCTTCTGAAACTTCGTAGAAAAAAAATTTATAGTGAAAATTCCACGATGACCTGTTTGGAGCAGCGAAACCCTAGAATCCAAAGCTCTGATACCAAATGTTGTGTAACCAGCTCCAAAAAGAGAAGAAAAGAGATATTAACGCCTTAGAAATGAGCCACTTCGAGGGGGAAACCTCCAATACATTACATAAATGAACAATTCTTGGATGATACAATTCACAAAACCTCCTTTCTATATATAGGAGTCCATGGGGCCATAATGTAATCCTAGTGGGCCACAATGTAATCCTAACCGAACTAACAATAATAATTTAAGGGCACAATAATAACAAAATGGGGGTTACAATGGTACAATAATAACAATAAGGGGTTTACACTAACAATAATAAGGGACTATACTAGTGATATAGGGACCTAACAGAAAAACACACAAAAGGTGTGCATTACAACTTTACATTTAGAACAAAATACATTTGTATGGTATCGATGGCTTTGCTCTCGTAAAAAAATTGTCACTTGGTCAATTTTTACGGAGGAAATGATAGCACATTATGAGGATACAAAGAGCAACACCTTCTTTAGCCAATTGATAAATCTCAAACAAAAGGGTTTAGTGGGGCAGCGCATTGAGGACTTCCAAAAATTGAATATAAGGGTAACTGATATTCCAGAGGAACACAGGATTGATCTCTTCATAGGCACTTTAAAGGATAACATTCAACATGAAGTTCGCGTTCTGGAACCTGATTCATTGGAGAAGGCATTCAGGTTGGCAAGAAAAGTTGAATGTAAAACTATGGCGACAAGGAAGCCTACCACTCAATTCTATAAAGAAGGAAGTGTTGCTACGCCTAGATTTCCACAACCTACAAGGTTGACACCACAACAATTGGAAGAAAAAAGAGCAAAAGGGCTTTGCTACGGTTGTGATAGCAAATACACTAAAGGTCATAAGTGTGCCGAGAAGAAATTATTTTACATAGATTGTGAAGAAGAAGAAGAAAATGAACAAGAAGAGGATATACACCAGGAACCACCCCTAGAAGAGGAAGAAATGAATCCGACCATATCGTGTAATGCACTGGCAGGAATTACCACTCCTCAAACTCTCGAGATAGAAGGACATATAAAGAAGAAAAGGGTAATAGTGTTGATTGATTCAGGTAGCACCCATAATTTTATTCATTATAAGGTAGCCAAGGAATTAAATTGTTTCCTATACCCAGCACCAGAATGTCAAGTGATGGTTGCAAATGGAGGAACTATAAATTGCTCTGGAAAATGCCATAATATCAAGCTAACCATGGGGGAATAAGTATTGACTAGTCCAATGCTTGCCATTCCTATGGGAGGTGCTGATGTTGTACTAGGAGTACAATGGTTACAATCTTTGGGGACGGTAGCTTTTAATTTTCAAGAACTTTTCTTGAAATTTTTTTCAGAAGGAAAGGAAGTCGAATTACGGGGTATTGTGGGAAAGCCAGGAAGGATAATAAGCTCTAATGTCATGACAAAGCTTCTAAAGAAAGAACAGCGAGGCGTAATTGCACAATTATGCTCACTAGAAGTTCCAACATCAAAATCATCTATTTCTGCAGATCTCCAACAAGTCTTGGACAATCATTCCAAGGTGTTTGAAACTCCCAAAGGACTCCACCTATTCGTGATCATGATCATGCTATTCATTTGATTCCAGGAAGTGTTCCTCCAAACATCAGGCCTTATAGATATCCTTATGTCCAAAAGAGTGAAATTGAACGTATGATTGTAGAAATGTTAGAGGCAGGTATAATTCAACCTAGTCAAAGTTCTTTCTCTGCTCTTGTAGTATTGGTACACAAGAAGGATGGATCGTGGCAAATGTGTCCGGATTAGAGGGAGCTCAATAAGCTCACCATTAAAGATAAATCTCTCATTCCTGTGATTGATCAATTATTGGATGAATTACATGGAGAAATTTATTTTACCAAGTTGGATCTTTGTTCAGGATGTTGAAAATGCAACAAGATGATGGAGCTTAGTGAAAAGAAGTTGCCTTCACTAAGTGGGCCCGCGGGCTATTTTTGGCGCAAAGTCTATTTTTAGACATATGGATCATGGTCTATGAGTTGCAGGATGCTATTTATGGATGATTGGTCAAGTTGGTAAAAATAGACGGACCTCTATTTTTAGACATTGGGCGGTTTCTATTTTTAGACTGCCGGGCTAAAAATAGAACAGTCAAATATTATTAACCCTTAATAATATTTAGACTATAAACATTATCTTATCCTCTTGGAGCACTTCAGTTTGATGCTTGGATGTGGCACATGCAGCTGACAAAAGGAAATACGCTTTTCCTAAGGGTTAGTTGAGCTATTGCATGTTTGACTTCAGTTAGAACTCATGTGGCAGAGTTTGGTGGAGTTGATGAGACAGTTGGTGGAGTTGTGTTCGGTTTAACTTAGTTGAACTAGTTGTATTTAGTCTAACCGAAAAATACACTAGTGATGAGTGGTGTGAATTAATTATTAATTAATTCACTAATTATTAACTCATAAATCAACTAAAGAACACATCAGTTAACTGCAATGCATGGACAGTTCAGTGGAGACCAGTGTTAGAGGTGGGTGAAAGGGTGAGTCTACTATCAGTTGTGACTATAGCTGTGCATGAGATTTTCACACACATTGATTGAGATTTCCAATGAGGATTGCGCAGTACAAGCCAGTGGGATTTGAACTTGGATCTCATCATTATTCATCTTGGATTGCGCAGTAGAGGCAGGCAGACTTGTGGAGGATATTTGAACCTGTGACTTGTTCATATCTGAGCTAGTTTGTGTGTAACTATTGGAGATAGTACTGAGTACTTGTGAGGAGTATTGTACTATGATTGTTACATGTTATCTATCATTATAATATACAGATATTTGGGGGTTTTCAGCTATTAGCTTTCCCCATTACATACTGTGTTATATGTGTGCTTGATTATGTTTTAATGTGCGCATGTGACTGCTTCTATTTCCGCAAATTGATGATCAATTGTAGAAGAGGTTATGTATTATGCATGAAGCTTAAATAGTGTGTAATCAGGATAATCTCGGTGAATAATTCAGCTATTATTCAAATTTATACATGGTATCAGAGCGAGATTGATCATCGGATCTATTACAGTGATTACAATTTATTTCGGTAGACAGAGTCTGTAAGCGGGCCAGGTAGCCTCTGGATCCATCCTTTCTTTGAAAGGTGATATATCCAGCAAATGCCCCTACAGTCGATCTCTGTGCTAGAAATACTTTTTTCTCACAGATCAGAAGTAATTGAGTTTTGAGCTGGTGGAATTAGAATTTGCAGCAGAGTTTTCTTGGTGTCGAAGTTGAAATGTCTTTCAACGGATTGCGATTGGAGTATGCCCTTGAGGGAAGCTCGAATTATGTTGCATGGAAGGACAGGATGGAGGCAGTGTTAGATGAAAATGGGTTGAAGGAGTTCATAGATGTTGAAGTCCCAAAGCCTACTGATGCTGCTCAAGTTGAGGCTTGGCAAAAGAAGATGGCAAAATGTCGAAGGATTTTGTTGGAGGGCGTGAAGGATCACATTGTATCCAGCCTGCATGGAAAAACTTCTCCATACTTGATGTGGAAAGCGCTGATAGATTTATTCCAAAGCAAGAGCGACCAAAGTAAGTTGGTGCTCAAGGATAAACTCGGAAACATAAAGATGGAGAAAGGCGACAGTATACCCAAGTACCTCACGAAGTTCACCCAATGCAGGGATGAGCTGGGAACTGTGGGGGTGACTGTAGATGAGGAGGACTTGGTGGACTTGGCTCTCCTTGGTCTTCCAAAGAGTTGGCATTCCTATCAGGACTCTGTCAATGGTCGGGAGAAATTGCCAGGATGGGAGCGACTTTGGTCGGATCTTGTGCAAGAGGAGATAAGGCGGAGTACCAGGGACAGATCTTCATCAAAGGCATCTGATGAAGAAAATTGCGCTTTGGCTGCCAAAGAAAAGAAGGGGAAGAGCAAGAAAGCTTCTCATTCCGGTGCGAAAGGAAAGAAGCAGGACATGTCCAAGGTGAAGTGCTTTCACTGTCACCAACACGGACATTATGCCACAAATTGTCCGCAGAAGAAGAAAAATAAGCAGGCTGCTGGATCTGCAGCGAGAGAGGCCTTAGCCTCGCAGTTTGAGCTGGATTTTTCGCCGATCGCGTGCTTGGTATCAAGTGTGATGGGTTCAGTTTGGTTCTTGAACAGTGGTGCGTCTTTTCACATGACAGGAGATCGAGATTTGTTTTCTGATCTGGATGAGAAAGATCTTGGAGTGCACATCGAGATGGGCGATGATGGTAGATACAGTGCGACCGGTATCGGTACCATTTCCTTTGAGAGGGAGTCTGGTAAACCCTTCGTATTGAAGGATGTGATGCATGTTCTAGGATTGAAGAAGAATCTTATCTCTGTGGCGATGTTAGAAGACAAGGGATATGATGTTGTCTTCAACGAGGGAAAAGCTTTCCTGCGTAGTAAGACAACTGGAGAAACCCGGAAGATAGGAGTTCGAGTCAAGAACCTTTATCAATTGCAAGTAGATGGCTGCGCAGAAATGGCATGCAAGGCAGAAGGAGTGGTGAGCCGGGATGATGGCGAGCTGTGGCACCGGAGATTGGTCCACCTTCACCATGGAGCTTTGAAGATACTACAGCAGATTTCTACTGGGCTTCCTAAGGGCACTCTTGCGCAGTTAGATCAGTGCAAGGGGTGTACCTTGGGAAAAATTTTGAAAGCCACCTTTCACGAGAAGGATATTCGCGCCACGACGATCCTTGAGAGAATTCACACAAACGTGTGTGGACCTTTCTCAGTAGCTTCGAAAACAAAGCATAGGTACTATGTGATTTTTGTTGATGATTTTTCTCGGAAGTGCTGGATCTTCTTCATGCAGAAGAAGAGCGAGACATACTCAAATTTCTGTGAGTTCAAGGCACTGGTTAAGAAGGAATCGGGGAAGCATGTGAAGGCTCTTAGGAGCAACAATGGTGGTGAATTCATCTCTGCTGAATTCAAGGACTTTTGCAGCGCAGAAGGAATTCAGAGAGAGCTCATAGCACCGCATAACCCACAGCAGAACGGGGTTGTTGAGCGGAAGAACAGAACGATCGTGGGTGCTGCATGGGTGATGTTGCATGATCAGGGCCTACCCATTCACTTGTGGGCAGAGGCATGCAATACTGCAGTATATGTGCAGAACCGTTGTCCTCACAAGATACTTGGCATGAGTACACCCGACGAGGCGTTTTCTGGTAAGAGGCCTGATATTTCCCATTTGAGGATTTTTGGTTCACCTGTCTACATGCATGTGACGAAGGATGCGAGGAAGAAGCTGGAGCCGACCACATAGGTTGGGATATTTGTGGGGTACACTGATACGCCCCACAACTATCGTCTGTATTTTCCAGACAGTCGCAAGACTGTTGTGCGACGGGATATCAAATTTCATGAGGAGAAAGCCATGAAGTGTTCGCTTGAGAGGGAGCCACACTTGCATGCAGATGAGGAGCTATTAGTTCCTAAGGATGAGTCTCAGGATGTGGATCAGCCACAAGATGAGGTTCATGGAGTGGAAGAGACCACTCAGGCAGCGCCAACCATCAGAGGGCGGAAGCGCACTACAAAAGCTGAGCAACTGGCTCAAGATGCAAAGAAGGTTGTAGGAGCACCTACATCACAGCGCAGAGAGAGATAGTCACCTGACCGGTATACTGGATACATGGCTCTTGTGAGCAAGTGTATCGTGACAGAGCCATCCTCTTTCGAGGAAGCTGTGGAGGATCCCACATGGGTAGATGCCATGGTGGAAGAGTATGATTCGATTGTCAGAAACAGTGCATGGGAGATTGTCCCAAGGCCGGAGGGGAAATCAGTGGTGGGTTCGAGATGGATCTACAAAGTGAAGCAGGCAGCTGACGGGAGTGTGTAGAAGTACAAGGCAAGATTTGTTGCTCGAGGCTTCTCACATATAGAGGGGATCCATTATGAGGAGACCTTTGCACCTATCACAAGGTAAGCTTCCATACGGACGATCCTAGCTCTCTCAGTGCAGATGGGGTAGCACATTCATCAGATGGATGTGAAGACTGCGTTCCTCAATGGAGTCATTGAGGAGGAGGTGTACATAGAGCAGCCCGAAGGTTTCAAGATCTTCAGCAGTGAGTCGCATGTGTGCAGACTCAAGAGAGCATTGTATGGGTTGAAACAAGCACCTCGTGCTTGGTACACACGGATAGACAGTTATTTCACCGGACTTGGATTCTCCAAGAGTGAGGCGGATCCTAACCTATACCAGATTGTGGTGGAGGGTAAGTTGCCGATCATTGTACTTTATGTAGATGATTTGATTTTGACAGGTGATGAGCTGTTGATACTCTCATGCAAGGAGGATCTTGCAAAAGAGTTTGAGATGAAGGACTTGGGCCTCCTTCATTATTTCCTGGGATTGGAAATTTGGCAGCGCAGTGATGGACTGTTTGTTTCTCAGGGTAAGTATGCTCGGGAGATACTAGAGAAGTTCAACATGCATGGCTGCAAGCCTGTTGATACTCCTCTTCCTGGTGGTTGGAGGAAGGAGGATGCTACTTCAGCAGAGGTAGTGGATGCCACTGTTTATCGACAGTTGGTGGGGTCGCTTATGTATCTGGTCAATACACGACCCGATATATGCTATGTTGTTAACTAGCTTTCACAAGCTATGGTCAAACCTACCAAGCTCTTCTGGAAGGCAGGCAAGCATGTATTGCGTTATCTTAGAGGCACATCGGGATATGGCTTGTGGTACAGACAGGAGGATGAGGTGAAGTTGTGTGGCTTCACGGATGCAGATTGGGCAGGGAGCCCAACGGACAGAAAGAGCACATCTGGAGGGATCTTCAGTATCGGGTCGACAACAGTTTCTTGGTACAGTAGGAAGCAGAGATCCGTGGCACTCGCTCAATGGTAGGCCGAGTACATGGCAGCAAGCTTGCTGCATGCGAGGCCATATGGATGAGCAAGATCTGGCTCAAGAAATCTGAAGTTTTCATACTTTCAGCTCATCTGTGATTTATTGTGATAACCAGAGTTGCATTAAACTCTCGCTTAATCCAATATTTCAATTTCATGATGGGGATTCAAACACATCAATATCAAAAATACCATATCGTAGATTGTGCATGAGAATCATGTTACTTTCTTCTCTATACATTCCTACCGAGATCGTGATGCCGATATTCGACGAAGGTGCTCACCAGAGTACCCGAATACCAGAGGCAAGATAGGGTTGTAGCGTAGAGCAATCCATATTCATATGAGAGGGAGTGTTGAAAATGCAACAAGATGATGGAGCTTAGTGAAAATAAGTCGCCTTCACTAAGTGGGCCCGCAGGCTATTTTTGGCGCAAAGTTTATTTTTAGACTATGTCTATTTTTAGACATATGGATCATGGGCTATGAGTTGCAGGATGCTATTTATGGATGATTGGTCGAGTTGGTAAAAATAGATGGACCTCTATTTTTAGACATTGGGCGGTTTCTATTTTTAGACTGCCGGGCTAAAAATAGAACAATCGAATATTATTAACCCTTAATAATATTTAGACTATAAACATTATCTTATCCTCTTGGAGCACTTCAGTTTGATGCTTGGATGTGGCACATGCAGCTGACAGAAGGAAATACGCTTTTCCTATGGGTTAGTTGAGCTATTGCGTGGTTGACTTCAGTTAGAACTCATGTGGCAGAGTTTGGTGGAGTTGATGAGACAGTTGGTGGAGTTGTGTTCGGTTTAACTTAGTTGAACTAGTTGTATTTAGTCTAACTGACAAGTACACTAGTGATGAGTGGTGTGAATTAATTATTAATTAATTCACTAATTATTAACTCATAAATCAACTAAATAATACATCAGTTAACTGCAATGCATGGACAGTTCAGTGGAGACCAGTGTTAGAGGTGGGTGAAAGGGTGAGTCTACTATCAGTTGTGACTATAGCTGTGCATGATATTTGCACACACATTGATTGAGATTGCCAATGAGGATTGCGCAGTACAAGCCAGTGGGATTCGAACTTGGATCTGAAAATTATTCATCTTGGATTGCACAGTAGAGGCAGGCAGACAGGTGGAAGAGATTTGAACTTGTGACTTGTTCATATCTGAGCTAGTTTGTGTGTAGCATGTGAGATAGTGCTGAGAGCTGTGAGGAGCTTTGTGCTATGTATTGTTACATGTTCTCTATCATTATAATATACAGATAGTTGGGGGTTTTCAGCTATTAGCTTTCCCCATTACATATTGTGTTATATGTGTGCTTGATTATGTTTTAATGTGCGCATGCGATTGCTTCTATTTCCGCAAATTGATGATCAATTGTAGAAGAGGTTATGTATTATGCATGAAGCTTAAATAGTGTGTAATCAAGATAATCTCGGTGAATAATTTAACTATTATTCAAATTTCTACACAAGATATTATCAAATTATAATGAAGACTGAAGATATTCCAAAAACAACATTTCGAACTCATGAGGGTCATTATGAATTTTTGGTCATGCCTTTTGGCCTTACCAATGCACCTTCTACATTTCAAGGGTTGATGAAGTCCATTTTCAAACCCTTCCTTAGAAAATTTGTGCTAGTATTTTTTGATGATATACTAATCTACAACAGGTCTTGGAAGGATCATGTTGAACATGTTGACAGGGTGCTCAAACTATTGCAGGAGAAACAATTATATGCAAAAAAATCCAAATGTTTCTTTGGAGTACAAGAGGTGGAATATCTGTGTCATATTGTATCTCACGAGGGTGTTAAAGTAGACCCTAACAAAATTAAAGCCATTAAGGAATGGAAAGTCCCCACAACCATAAAGCAGTTGCGAGGATTTCTCGGGTTAACAGAGTATTATCGCAAGTTTGTTAAGAATTATGGGAGAATAGCAGCACCTCTAACAACATTATTGAAGAAAGATGCATTTTCATGGACTCCTGAAGCAACTAAGGCCTTTGAACATCTTAAAGAGGCAATGTGTCGAGTACCAGTCTTAGCTACGCCAGACTTCACAAAAACCTTTATTGTGGAATGTGATGCCTCAGGAAATGGAATTGGTGCTATTTTAATGCAAGAAGGAAGACCCATTTCTTTTGAAAGTCATTCAATCAAAGGAAAGTATTTACAAAAGGCTATTTATGAGAAGAAAATGTTGGCAATACTACATGCACTAAAGAAATGGAGACCTTACCTAATGGGAAGACACTTCAAGGTAAAAACTGATCATGATAGTCTTAAACACTTTGTGGAACAAAGACTATCTTCAGAAGAGTAGCAAAAATGGGTCACAAAGATGTTGGGTTATGACTTTGAAATAATATACAAAAAAGGGAAGCTAAATGTTGTTGCAGATGCACTCTCAAGAAAGAATGAAGAGGTGGAAGCATTGCTTTGTGCTATTTCTATTATCCAACCAGATTGGATAACCAAAGCAAGAGATGAATGGAAGAAGGAAAAAGATGTATGGACACTCATTCAAAAGTTGCAGCAAGATCCTAGTACATCTGATACATTTAGTTGGAAAAATGATTCCTTATGGTACAAAGATCACTTATATCTTTGTAGGAATTCCCAACTAAAACAAAATATTCTTTTGGAACTGCACACTTCTCCTTTAGGAGGACACTCAGGATTTTTAAAAACTTACCACAGGGTGAAGAAAGAATTTTTTTGGGATGGCCTTAAATCTGATATTCAAAATTTTGTGGCGAAATGTTTGGTTTGCCAGCAGAATAAAGTTGAGACAATTAAGACCCCGGGACTTCTACAACCTTTATCCATTCCAAGTCAACGTTGGGAGGAGATTTCAATGGATTTTATCACAGGTTTACCTAAGTCCCAAGGAAAGAATGTCATCATGGTGGTAGTTGATAGACTTACCAAGTATGCACACTTTTGTGCATTATCTCATCCATTTAAAGCAAGTACAGTTGCTACTACATTTGTGGACAGAATTCAAAAGCTACATGGAAGCCCAAGGGTTATTGTGATCGACAGAGATCCCATTTTTACGGGAAATTTTTGGACGGAGTTATTTTCTTGTTTGGGTAATCAATTAGCTCATAGCTCATCTTATCATCCTCAATCTGATGGTCAAACAGAGATAGTAAATAAATGTTTGGAAGGATATCTTCGTTGTTTTGTATCCGATAAACAAACACAATGGGTCAAGTGGTTACCTCTCGCTGAATGGTGGTATAACACTTCCTTCCATACTGCAGCAAAAATGACCCCATTTATGGCACTTTATAGATATCATCCACCATCCATCACATCATCTTTAAGGGAAAATTCGAAGGTTCAAGCAGTGGAAGATCACATCGAGCATCAACAAGAAGTTCTCCAACTCTTAAAGGATAACCTGAATTTGGCACAAAACCGAATGAAACAACAGGCAGATCAACATCGCAGTGAGAGAAGTTTTTATGTAGGAGATTGGGTATTTTTACAGCTACAACCATACAAACAAATGTCCCTCAAGCAAGCTAAGAAGGATATTAAATTATCGCCAAAGTACTATGGTCCTTATAAGGTGTTGCAAAATATTGGTACTATGGCATACAAATTGGAGCTTCCTACTTCTTCGCGAGTGCATCCAGTTTTCCATGTTTCATGCTTAAAGAAGGTTATAGGTGAAAATCTTCCAGTTCAAAAAATATTGCCAGAACTTGATGAGGAAGGAAAAATAATATTGGAACCTGAAGCGGTCACAAAAACAAGAACTCGACAGCTACAAAATCGATCAATTTTAGAGTATCTCATCAAGTGGAAGAGCTTACCCACTGAAGAGTCTACATGGGAGGATGATAATTTTATACAGAAGCACCCATAGCTACTCAAGCGTTGAGGACAACACGTTTTTGAAGGAGAGGGGCATGTTAGGTCCCTATATTACTAGTATAGTCCCTTATTGTTGTTAGTGTAACCCCCTTATTGTTATTATTGTACCCTTATAGCCCTCATATTGTTATTATTGTGCCCTTAAATTATTATTGTTAGGTCGGCTAGGATTACATTGTGGCCCACTAGGATTACATTATGACCCCATGGACTCCTATATATAGAAATGAGGTTTTGTAAATTGTATCATCCAAGAATTGTTCATTTATATAATGTATTGGAGGTTGCCCCCTCAAAGTGGCTTATTTCTAAGGCATTGATATCTCTTTTCTTCTATTTTTGAAGCTTGTTACACAACAAATTTCAGAAAAAATAAAAAATAAAAAAATAAAAAAATAAATAATAATAATAATAATAAAAATAATAATAATAATAAAAAATAAATAAATAAATAAATAAAAATAAAAATAATTTTTTTTTAACTTTCTAACATTCATTTCATGGTCACAAATAAAATAAAATACAAAATAAATTCAATTATCTTGTTCTTTTTGATGACTTGGCCATGTAAATTTTATGAAACATATCATTTAAATATTTTTTTATATTTAAATTAATTTGATTATTACATCTTTGTTCCCTAGGTAGATACACACATCATAGGATGAATGTGCTTTTGACGTGAAACATATGATCGTTGTCACGTTTATGTCGACCATACCTGCAAGTCAATATATTACTAATATATGTTGTTTCAATTTTGATGGAATATAATCATATTACTAAATATCTGTTACTAGTTGGAATATACTTAAAATAATATTATTGATTATGTAAATGTAAGTCTAAAAAGATATGAATTGAAAAGATATGCAAACTAATTAGTAATTAAAAGCATAAATGCTCACCTGTTAGCCAGATAATGAGAGCAGTAATACTAATTTTTATTAAATATTTCCATTCATTTATATATACATATAATGTAATCCCATGCACTACAACAACATATATCTCATATCACTCAAACAAAATGAAGATGACCTCCTTTTATATAATTCGACCATGACAAAAACCATGTTTAATAATCATTCGTGATTGCTCTATGTAGTTTGTGCCATTGTTTTAGGTGTAAATATGAATGAATGGATTGATAATAGTAGGAGGGTATAACTATGATATAATCACATATATAATGTTTTATTGGAAAATCCAAATCCATGTTACTTTTTAATGTATTCTTCTCTCTGTATTTTTCTCATTATTATGGTATTAAAAATCAATTCTCTTTAATGTATTCTCCTCATTATTTTTCAAAAGAATTTAAAGTTTTCATTTTGCATTATTTCATAAACTAATAAATTTAAATCTATTTTTCTTATTATTTTTATATAAAAAATCAATTAAGTTTTTATTTGGCAGTCACCAAATTCTTTTGGGCATTGGACCACTCAGACTATTGTTTTTAACTTTGAAGCAAACTAGTGTTTTGAAATCTTCATACCTTCCAGGAAGCTCTCCTGTAAAAAGATTATTAAGAACTGGAAAATTTTGTAGATTGCTCCTCTGCACATATCTTTGAGCAGTGTGCCACTGAACTGTTTCTGAGAAACATCGAGCAAGTTAAACTTAAGATAGACTGGAAAGATATTTTGGTATTTGGCCTGTGAAATTGTTCTAATATAGTGAAAAACCTACAAGATATGAGAATTCCCCAAAGATTTCAAGAATCTAACCTGATAGAATTTTGCAGATTGCTCATCTGCACATATCTTTTAGTAGTGTGCCACTGAACTGTTTCTGAGAACCATCGAGCAAGTTAAACTTAAGATAGACTGGCAAGATTTTTTTGTAGTTGGCCTGTGAAATTGTTCTAATATAGTGACAAACCTACAAGATATGAGAATTCCCCAAAGATTTCAAGAATCTAACCTGATAGTTGGTTCATGTAGAGTTGAAAAGAAATGAGGTTTCTTACATTTCCAACCTCCTATGGAATATTTCTGCTAAGCATGTTCTTTGATGCATCAAAACATTATAGAAATGTAATATTACCTAACTCTCGAGGTATATTTCCACTAATTTTTTTGGTGTAGAGCTCCAGCTCCTGAGTTTGGAGATATCACTTGGAATAGATCCATGGAGGTTATTGGTGGAGAGATCCAACAGGACCAGATCTGTAAGAGTTGTTCAGGTATATTTATTGGACTGAATGGATTGTTTGTCATGCTCAGAGAGGTTAACTCTAGTAAAATCCTCATAAAAGAAAGGAAAGGACCTGTGAATTTTTTGATTGATTGTCAAATCTAGAGTTTGTATGGATTTCAATAGAGAGAAGTATGGTAAAGTACCAGACAAATAATTGTTGGTAAGATTCAAGTATTCAAGCTCATTTCAATTCATAAGGGTCAATGGAATATTCCCTTCATGGTAATTTACACGCAATTGAAGTTTCTTCAAGTTGCTCAAACCACATATACTTGATGAAAAGGGCCCATTCAAAAATTTGGTTTCAAGCATGATTTGAGTGACCATACCTGTAGAATTGTCACATGTTATTCCATATCAATTTCCTGGTGCAGTAATGGAGTCTTCCCAGTTTTTCACGGAAATCTGAGGATCTTTCAAGCCACTCTTTAGCTATAAAATTGAACCTCTTAATTAAGAGCTTGGGCTATCCATTTGTAGGGATCTGGGCCTGTTGGATCTCATCACTTTTCTTACATATCTACCAACATTTATATTTTTCCTATTACGCATATTTATAGGTATCATTCAAGTGATCGATTTGAAAGTCAATCCACAAATTAACTTTCTATATAATTTTCCAAAGTCATTTTCCCATACTATTTTTAGTTTTCAACTTGTCCATCTACTCCTTTTTCCACTCAACTCCAACATCCAAGTTTCCTTATCATTATCCCTAAACATAGGAATTTTCTCTTTTTTCACTCATCTCGAACAACTAAGTTGTCTTATCCTTATCCATAGACACAAGAATCTGCTCACCCACATCCCTCTCCTTGGTATATTCTTTCACAACCCTAACTCTTTTTTCCATTTATTTCTTTCCCTTCTCTTTTATTCGCCATGATAGAAGTAGATGTCACTCTTAATTAATACATACAAATAATTGAATCACATTAGACTTAGCATCTACCAAGACTTTTATATACAATGTTTTTCTAAGGTAGATTATAAGGGGGTAGTTACAATGTATAGAGATAAAATGAGCTTACCAAAATGTTGAATTAGGAAGATAAGCCATAAACTACTAATGACTTGTTCGAGAGTTAATACATTTGGTCATATCTAGTTTATCAACCACCAAATTACACATTGATTCCATAAAGGACTATGTCTCTATGTTCAAGGTCGTTAGAGGGTGAGACTAGAGCTAGCAATGGTGATATGGAAACATTATTTTCATACTAAATAAGATGCCCTTTCAATAAGGACTTCAATAGTTCTAGAGGGTGTATCTCTCAAAGCCCTTAATTTCTAGCATAAGGATACAACAAAGAAATTTGTAAGGATAAATCTAAGTGACCCTTTAGAATTAATCCTTATAGACGTAACATGAAAGTGCAAGGACAATGTTATTATTTCATTAAAAATGACTTTAAACAAGTATTGCATAGAATTTGATGTTTCTAATTATGATTTTACACACTTATATTATAGTAAATTAAAGTCTAGTTTCATTAGAGGAATGCTAGACTTCCAACACATGAGTGGTATCCCTATACAATATGTAGAAAAGTTTGTCTCATTATATTTTTATGGAAGGAAATAATACAAATTGAGGCCATTGTGTTAAAAAATGCAGGAACATATAAACCTTGATATAGCTAAGAAGACTATAATTAACCTGGAGATGATCGATTGCACCGGTAGTTGGATCACCCCTCAATCCATTATATTGGTATGAATTTGGATAATATGCACCTTTTATATTCAAACTTGGGTATTCAAAGTGAAGACGGGGAGTCAAAACCCTTTTTTGAAAGATTGTTGTATATATGATTGTGATGCTAGTTCATCCGATTTGAAAATCATCTCAACTTGGGTAAGGATTCCAAACCTTCCTTTTATTTTGTGATCTGAAAAAGGTATTTAAAAAAATAGGAATGCATTAGGGATTTACTATGAGGTGGATTTTTTATACAAAGAATAAAGTTACATGGTTATAGCTTGCATTTTAGTTAGTTTGGATATTAGAAAATGACTTGTAAAGTCCTTGCAGATTCAAAGAGAATAAGACTTTTATCACTTAAATTTAGATTATGAAGGAATACCTCTTAGATGTGGATGGTTTGATATCTATGGTCATCTAGTAATAGAATGCACTCACTTAGTCTCTAGGAAAATATGGCTACAAAATGATATGGGAGAGGAAATATCCAAAGAATATATTCTAAACACAAGATCTCCAGATTCCTTGAAGGACATGGTTTCTACTAGTGGAATATAATAAGGTTATAGGGAAACAATCATTCATTCGATGGAGCTAAGTTATCCCAATTATTTATTGATGTACAAACCATTTTTCAATGAGGATTAATATCTTTTTCCATGTTTAATTAGTCTACCCTTTCAAGTAAAATGAATTCATGTATTTTTGGGCCATTCATGGTATTTTTTTATAATAAAGAACTAGAACGTATTATTTACTTCAAAACCCATCTCCTCTTATTACCATTCCTTTGATAAAGGAAGGTCTTATGGATAGAAATTCACTTTTGGATTCCTCTAAAATTTTGAATGGTAATACAAAAAATTGTGGAAACCACAAAGTCTCATCTCCTAAGGAATCAATAAAATTTAACCTAAGGTAAAGGAATAGAGGAAATTTTGATTTCCATGGAAATGAGACATGGGGTTTTTGTTTTCAACTAAACTACCAATAAAATTACATCATAGGGGAATTAAATCCCTTATTATTGTAGAATTAAAAAACAAGCTACCGTTAGAAATAAAAAGTGAAAAATAGTTTTTTTCAATAAGGGGCCTTAGAGAAAATATCCTCAAAGAGGGATCCAAATGATTTTCATGGACCTTAACTAAAAATGGGTATCCAACCCTTTGAAAAAATAGGCCATAAAGAGATTTTTCAAGGAAATTAATCCCTTTATCATTCTTTTGTAAGAGATTATGACCAATGAGTTGAAAACCATTCAATAACTATCCAAAATTTTAGATAGATTGGATTTAACTTAAATTATTAATGCAGCTATTGGAATATTGTGAATACATATAAATGGGTGGAGGATATTCCTTTACAACTTGAATAATTCTTGGGCTTTCACAAGTAGTCTAGGAACTTCCCTTTTTTCTTGGATATCAAGAAATATAATACTCTCTTGAACATCTATGATGCATATGTTAACAATATAGAGTACTAGGATGAGTTTTTTCACATGTATTAGATATATATTAGGTTAGTAGTGGTGGGAGGGGACCTATATTTTCTTCTAGGAGCATATGAGTTATGTGCACTAGCTATGTAGGTGTATTGTCTTGCTGATAATTTTTATCAAAAAGTTCAAAGAAGTTTGTATACTAGATGATGAACTTGCAACATTGTCTCCAACTTAGACAATTGAAGGAATTGAAGAGGCATGTATACTAAGAGACTTGATTTTATAGGAGATAATTTAAGAAGGATGCTATAAGTTACTAGAACAAATGGGAACATACTAATAGCCTTCAATATATGATTTCTTTTTCTCATTCCCAAGGATGAAAATCCAATATCCTTTGGGAAATTTATACCAATATATCTATGTAATTGTATATACAAAACCATATCCACGGTAAGTGATCTGCAAATGGAAAAATTGATTATTTGCGTAATTTTCACCAAATATTAACTAAGGTTGCTTTCAAGTGTGAAAATGAGGAAAATTTATTCTTTAAGTACCTTAAACATAAACTTGAGAATTGAAAATAAGCATGAACAACAGAAATGAAAGAAGAAAACACAGAAAATTGATGACAGAGTTTATCCCTCCTGGACTACATCTTCGGGTCCACTTCCAAGTGGGTGTCCGTTGTATTAAAAATTCTCATAAATCTCTTTACATAAAATTTCACCATTCTGGACTATTCACACATGCATTAATGGCTACTATTAGAAGATAGGCTTCGGCATCAGCTCTCCAATGCAACTGACCATTCTAAAAAAGGCCCAATATTGGCCAAGTTATGCCCAAAAAGACATTTGCAGGCACATAATAATTATCGTTCAAAGGCTTCACATTACCAATTCCTTTGAGCACTGGCACATTGGTATACCATTTTATAGGTCCACGGGAGGTCCCAACGTCAAGCCCGCGGGCTTCCCAGGATTCACATTGCATTACATGGAAATTTAATATTCATTGGCACTACCATAATAAAAATATATGGTTATATTGTTACAAAACTCACGCTATATTTATCATATTATTTTTAACCAAAATTTAACATTGGGTTGACTGGTAACTGTGATAGGCTCCACGGGCCATGTATACATATAGTATAACAATGGTCCGACAGTCTAAGTATTACATCCCCGTGGCACATTTTTTATATAACAAAGGTTTCAATTTAGGGATCAACGTTTGATCATAGTATAACACCGGCGGTGATACATAACATATAGTTGCGCCAAGCTAAATTTGGAGGTGTCGTTGCGTACTGATAATACTATCTTAGGGTATGGCCGGGCCTCCATATATGGCGGGCTCCGCCAACCCTTACCCCCACCATTGCAAGAACAACTATTCAAATACAATAAGAAAGCCATAAATTAATGAAGTAAAGTTGTTGGCCAACGGTAAAGTTTTGTGTCGTTGTATGGGAGGTCGCGAGTTCGACCCGAACCCTTCCCATTCAACCTCTGGCTTGTTGACTTTGACTGCCACCTGTGTTTACTTTGCAGTCAGAATCAACACGACGAGCTACTCGATTGGCGTTGGTTTCATTAGCATACAAGACTATGAAATTTTGATTTAAATTTTATTAATGCTACTGAAATATTGTGAATACATATAAATCTAGGAACTTCTCGTTTTTCTTGGATCTCAAGAAATAGAATACACCCCTACATATAAATGGGTGGAGGAGATGCCTTTACAACTTGAATAATTCTTGGGCTTTCACAAATAGTCTAGGAACTTCTCGTTTTTCTTGGATCTCAAGAAATAGAATACACCCCTACATATAAATGGGTGGAGGAGATGCCTTTACAACTTGAATAATTCTTGGGCTTTCACAAATAGTCTAGGAACTTCTCGTTTTTCTTGGATCTCAAGAAATAGAATACACCCTTGAACATTTATGATGCATATTGTTAACATATGCATCATAAATGATGCATATGTTAAGAATATAGATCTCAAGAAATAGAATACACCCTTGAACATTTATGATGCATATGTTAACAATATAGAGTACTAGGATGAGTTTTTTTCACATTTATGATGCATATGTTAACAATATAGAGTACTAGGATGGGTTTTTTTCACATGTATTAGATATATATTGGGTTAGTAGTGGTGGGAGGGGACCTAAATTTTCTTCTAGGAGCATATGAGTTATGGGCACTAGCTACGCAAGTGTATTGTCTTGCCGATAATTTTTATCAAAAAGTTCAAAAAAGTTTGTATGTTGGATGATGAACTCGCAACATTGTCTCCAACTTAGACAATTGAAGGAATTGAAGAGGCATGTATACTAAGATACTTGATTTTATAGGAGATAATTTAAGAAGGGTGCTATAGGTTACTAGAACAAATGGGAAGATACTAGTAGCCTTCAATACATGATTTCTTTTCTCATTCCCAAGGATGAAAATCCGATATACTTTGGGAAATTTATACCAATATATCTATGTAATTGTATATACAAAATCATATCCAAGGTAAGTGATCTGCAAACGACAGAATTGACTATTTGTGCAATTTTTACCAAATATTAACTAAGGTTGCTTTTAAGTGTGAAAATGAGGAAAATTAATTCTTTAAGTACCTTAAACATAAACTTGAGAACTGAAAATAAGCATGAAAAATAGAAAGGAAAGAAGCAAACATAGAAAATTAATGACAGAGTTTGTCCCTCTTGGACTACATCTTCGGGTTCGCTTCCAAGTGGGTGTCCGTTGTATTAAAAATGCTCATAAATCTCTTTACATGAAAATTTTCCATTCTAGATTTTTGACACAGGCATCAATGGCTACTATTAGAAGATAGGCTTCGGCATCAGCTCTCCAATGCAACTGACCGTTCTAAAAAAGGCCCAATATTGGCCAAGTTATGCCCAAAAAGGCATTTGTAGTTAGAGAATAACTACCGTCGAAGGCTTCACATTACCAATCCCTTTGAGCACTGGCACATTGGTATAAATTTTTATAGGTACACGGGAGGTACCAGTGTCAAACCCACGGGCCTCCAAGGATTCACATTGCATTACATGGAAATTTAATATTCATCGGCACTACCATATAATACATATATGGTTATATTGTTACAACACTCACGCTATATTTATCACATTATTTTTAACCAAAATTTAACAGTGGGCCGACTGGTAACTGTGATAGGCTCCACGGGCCATGTATACATATAGTATAACAAAGGTTTAAATTTAGTGATCAACATTTGATCATAGTATAACACTGGCGGTGACACATAACATGTAGTTGCGCCAAGATAAATTTTGAGGTGTGTTTCTTATTGATAATACTATCCGAGGGTATGGCGGGCTCCGCCAACCCTTACCCCCAACATTGCAAGAACAACTACTCAAGTATAATAATACGTCGACAGATTAACAATGTAAAGTTGTGGGCTAATGGTAAAGTTTTGTGTTGTTGTGTGGGAGGTCGTGGGTTCGACCCTCAACCCTTCCCATTCAACCTCTAACTTGTTGACTTCGACTTCCACCAGCGTTTACTTTGACCGCCATGTGTTCGACTGTGGCACTGCCACTTGGCTTGCAAAGGCCCATTTTTTTACCCATTTGACAATAACTTCAAAGCTCATTTTCTCCCTCATACGGTGGCCATTTTGCAAACTGAACATACTGTCGGAATCAACACGATGAGCTCCTCGACTTGGTGCTGGTTTCATGAGCATACGAGACTGTAAAATTTTGAGCATTTTGATGATCCTCTTGGATCATTCCTCTCCACTAGAAGCTTTTGGACGACCAAAAGTTTGGTTTTAAGCAGACATGAGATGAGGGTATAGCTCCCTCACCCTTCTGATCTCCATCCACCTTGCTTTGCTTGAATTAATTCCTTTGAGTCCCACTCAAAGATACTCAACATATCCATGCTTGGAAGTGCAAAACTTCCTGTCTAAGATGGTATCTTCCTACAACTCAGTCATACATTCAGGTGCAAATTCATCTATAGTTGGAATTTGAACATTTTCCTCTAGATCCATAATCATAGGAGGTTCATACAACTTCAAATTTTCAACATTTACAACTGAATATATGTGCATATATGGAGGAAAATTCAATCGAAAATCATTGTGCCCAATATTTTCAACAATTCTAAAAGGAACATACCTGATAGGTTTCAACTTTTTACCTTCACCTTTCATGTATAACCATACTTGATCACTAACCTAGAAGTGATGACCCATCTAATGCTTGTCATGGCACATTTTGTACTTGGCCTGACTCTTCTCCAATTGATCTTGCACTGCTAGATGAATCTTCTGGATTCTTTGAATGAACTTGATTGCTTTGTTGACATCTCTATGTCCATCCTCCTTAGCTTCTTCACCAAACATGAATTCCATTGGTGATTTTGGCAAGTACCCAAAACATGTCTCAAAAGGAGATCTACCAATAGAAGAATGCAAGGCCCAGTTGTAAGGATTCATCCCACAACTTAGGATGTTTGTTGAAATAGCCTCTGAGAAGATGTACCACTTTTCTGTTCATGACCTTTGTTTTACTGTCAGTTTGTGGATGAAAATTCATGCTCTTTTTCAACTTAGTGTCCATGAGTCCCCACAAACTAGACCAAAACTCTCCCATGAAACGAGAGTTCTAATCTGAAATGATAGAAATAGACAACCCAAAATGAACCCATATATTTGAAAAGAACATATGTGCAGTTTGTTCTGCAGTTACTTTCTTTTTACATGGCACAAGAATACAATTTTTTTTAAATCAATCAACCACAACATACAAATAATCATGCCCTTTTCTATACATTGGAATTCCTCCTACAAAATCCATAGATAAAATGTCCCATGGCCGAGAAGGAACTGGAAGTGGCATATACAAACCTAACTTTATGTTGTTTGGTTTTCTTGTTGAACACATGACACAACCTTTGATGTACTTAGTAACTGTTTCATTCATTTGAGGCCAATAGCAATACCTTTGTAACTGTGCCACTGTCTTAACTACACCAAAATTCTCTGAAACACGAGAAGAATGTGCTTCCTTGATCACATGCACTATTTCTCCCTGTGGTATGCATAACTTGCCAAGATGGCAAACATAATAACTCACTTCTTCCACATGAGCACCATGAATTAGTGATTCATAAACAACTTTGAAATCAAAATCTTCAACATATTGTTCAATGTAACTTTCATGTGCTAAAAAACTATTTTTCCGAACAACTAAAGCATTCAAAGAAGGTCTTGAAAACATATCAACTACTTTATTGGTGGTACCTTTCTTATATTTGATTTCTAAGTGGAATTGATGCAAAAAACCCATCAATATATAACGTTGAGACTGTTGCAACTTAGTTTGGTATTGAAGGTACTGAAGTGGCTGATGATTTGTATGAATCAATGTTTATTTTCCCATTAAATAATGTTTCCATTTTTTAACAATTTCCAGGAATGCATATAATTCTTTATCATATGTTGGATAGTTAGCAACTGCTTTAGAAAATGTTTTTGAATCAAAACAAATAGGATTTCCTTTCTGCAATAACACTACACCCATTGCATACCCACTAGCATCAGTTTCTATTTCAAATGGTTGTTGAAGGTCTTGTAAAGCTAGGATTAGAGTTGTTACAATTTTCTGCTTTAAAGTGTCAAATGTTTTTTGTTGTTTTCCTCCCACTGAAAGGAGACTTTAGGACTTGTTAAAGCATGAAGTGGTGATGCAATAAAAGAGAAATTAGAAATAAAATTCCTCCAATATTGAACTGCACCCAAGAAAATTATAACTTCTATCACATTTTGAGGTCTTGGCCACTTAACAATCACATCAATTTTAGCTAGATCTATTTTTAGCTGACCATCTCCAACTATGTAACCAAGATAAAATAAGGAATTTTTTCCTAATTCACACTTAGAAATTTTGAGATACAATTTCTCTCTTTGCAACATATCAAAAACTTGTTTAACATGTTTTCCATGTTCTTCCAAACTTGAACTGAAAATAAGAATATCATCATGATATACTATGACAAACTTATCCATAACAGGACGAAAAACATCATTCATCACTCTCATACAAGTTTTTGGAGCATTGCATAAACCAAACGACATAACCAACCATTCATAAAGCCCATGTCTAGTATTAAATGTAGTTTTCCATATATTATTCTATGGAATACGAATATGATGATAACCACTTCTTAGATCCAGTTTTTTAAAGTAAACAACAGTCTTTAACTGATCAAGAAAATCATCGAATTTAGGAAGAGGATACATGTTCTTAATGGTGATTTTATTTAATGCTCTAAAATCAACACACATTCTCCAATTTCTATATTTCTTTGGGAATAATATGATCGATGATCCACAAGGAGAATAACTAGGTCGAATAAGGCCTTTATCAACCAATCACTGAATTTGTTTCTTAATCTCTTCATTTTCTATGACCGACATACAATACATGCCAATATTTGGAAGAGGGGCATCAGATTGTAATTGAATATCGTGTTGTATTTCTTGTTTTGGAGGTAGAATTTTTGGTTCTTAAAAAAATCCTTTATAAGAATATACTATTTCAACCAATTTGTCCTTAAATTGAGAATCACACCCTTAAAAAGCATCATACTTATCTTTAGGTTGTTCCTTAACAAACATGAGAACATACTTTTTACTTTAATTTATGAGTCTTTTCATTTGACAAAATTGATTAAATCCAAGTTTGTCTTAATTTTGTGTGCCTGGACAACATATACAATTCCATATTTAAAGAGATGATACCTATTCTCCTTTCTATAAATTATGGCATCTCGATCATAAAGATATGGAATACTCAACACGGCTCCACACATATCCAAATGAATCACATATAAATCAACTTCATCAAAAAAATTAGTTGTAATCACAAACCTTAATCGACATTATTTCATGACATGCATCTGATTATTTCTTTCAACCATCCTAAAGGGTGTGGATGTTTTTTAGTTTCCAATCCCAATTTCCTTACTAGTTCCTCAAATATTAATTTTTCTTGTGATCCATTATTGAATAATGTGTCTATCTTAGTGTTCTTGGATATAATCCTTATGTGAAACAATTCAACTCTCTTATTTTACTCAACCACATTATTAGATTTTGAAGAAGATGTAGAAGAAGTATAACTATAGCTGGCTTCAGAAGGATTACTTATCAGACCCATATTGGTTATCTTCTTCTCGTCACCGGAGTCGGATCCCAAATCTTGTTGGACTGCAACATTATCTTTCATTTCACTCTTCTTATTAAGGAAATTCTTTGGTTTAAGTTTGGGATGAAGCTTTCAACATTTGGAGTCATCATGTCCAATCCTCTGACAATGAGTACAAGTAGGTTGTTCTCCTTCCTTCTTAGTTGTTGTTGATTTCTTCCTGTTTGATTTGATATTCACTTTGCCTTGTTTGGAATCCTTGTTTTCTGAATGCTTGAATGGTTTATTTGAAAAGTTTGACTGAAACAATTTTCCACCTGATTCAATATGAATGTATTGTACACACACTTCATCAAAGTCAGTTGGATTAAACATAAGCAATGTATGCTGCAAATGTGAATTCAAACTACCAATATACTTTAATAAATTTTCCCATGTGTTTAATTAAATATAAAGTGCTAATGCATTTTTCTTGAATTCCTATGTAGACTCTTGCACACTCTGTCCTTTACCTTGCCTTAACTGCTACCAATCTATTATCGCCTGTTGCATATATCCTAAAGGATATAATTTCTTTCTAAGAGCTTTAACAAACTTAGACCATGAAGAGACTATTTTTCCTTTATGCTTCAAATTTGACTAAGTTTTACTTTCCCACCAAATCAAAGTTGTTCCCCCCGTTCTAAGTGTAGCTAACTAATTTTTTACAGATTCATCAACAACAATTTTAATTCTACAATACACCTCAAGTTTCTTTATCCAGTTATCTAACTTTTTCAGGATTCATTTCACCATCATATATGCGCAGCTCAAACTTAACATCAATCTTCAATAAAGGAGATTTCTTTTTCTTCTTTTGTGAGTTTGAATCTGAACTTGACCGATAAGAGAATAAAGAAGAATAAGAAGATGAAGATGGAGGAGAAGGAGCTTCATTACCATCATCTTATTCCTTTCCCTTTTTCTTCTTCGTGCGTTTAGAAGATGAAGTTGCATCTCTAGTCTTCTTATCTTCATAAAGTTTTGCAATCATCTATTGCATATTAAGGAACATTTGCTGAAATTTCTCCTTGCTCTTTGTCTCAGGAGCTTCTCTTTCATTTGACTCTCCCATATTTCAAGAGACTTTCCTCTTTCCCATCGTTGGATTTATCTTCTCAAGTTTCCATTCTCTGTGTCGCAACCTACATATAGTCAACATTCACATTAGAAAATATCCTACTTATACATGATCAACCTTGCTCTTATACCAAAATATGATCTACGAATAGAAGAATTGACTATTTGCGCAATTTTCACCAAATATTAACTAATGTCGCTTTTAAGTGAGAAAATGAGGAGAATTGATTCTTTTAGTGCCTTAAACATAAAATTGAGAACTGAAAATAAGCATGAACAATAGAAAGGAAAGAAGAAAACATAGAAAATTGATGACAGAGTTCGTCCCTCATGGACTACATCTCTGGGTCAGCTTCCATGTGGGCGTCCACTGTATTAAAAATTCTAATAAATCTCTTTGCATCAAGATTTTCCATTCTAGACTATTCATGCAAGCATCAATGGCTATTTTCAGAAGATAAGCCTCGGCCTCATCTCTCCAATGCAACTGACCATTCTGAAAAATAACCAATATTGGCTAAGTTATGCCCAAAGATACATTTGCAGGCATAAAATAACTACAGTTCGTAGGGTTCACATTACCAATCCCTCTGAGCACTGATGCATTGGTATAAATTTTCAGAGGCGCATGGGAGCCCACGGGAGGTCCCGGGGTAAAACTCGTAGGCCTCCTAGGATTTGCATTGCATTACATGGAAATTTATTATTCATCGGCGCTACCATATAATACATATATGGTTATATTTTTATAACACACGCACTATATTTATCACATTATTTTTAGCCAAAATTTAACATTGGACTGACGGGTAACTGTGATAGGCTCCATGCGCCATTTATACATATAGTATAAAAATAGTCCGATGGTCTAAGTATTAACATCCCCGTGGCACATTTGTTATATAAAAAAGGTGTAATTTTAGGGATTGGTGTTTGATCATAGTATAAGACCGATGGTGATACATATCATATAGTTGTGCCAAGCTAACTTTGGAGGTGTTGTTACTTACTGATTATACTATCCGAGGGTTTGGCGGGGTTGCCGGATATGGCGGGCTCCACCAAATCTTCCCACCACCATTGCAATAACAACTATTCAAATATAATAACACGCCCATAGATTAAGAAAGTAAAGTCGTGGTCCAACGGTAAATTTATGTGTTGTTGTGTGGGAGGTCTCGGGTTTGACCCCCAACACTGCCCATTTTACCTCTGACCTGTTGACTTTGAATGCTACTCACGTTGACTTTGACCGCAACGTGTCCAACTATGGAGCTGCCACTTGGCCTGCAAAGGTCCATTTTTTTACCTGTTTGACAATAACATAAAAACTCGTTTTCTCCCTCATACTAAGGCCATTTTTCAAACTAAACATACTGCCAGAATCAGTGCCACGAACTCTTTGACTTGGAACTGGTTTCATGAGAATATGAGACTATAAAATTCTAAGCATTTTGAGGATCCTCCTAGATCAATAAGCACAATAAGGCTAAAAGGAATCTTATTAGGAAAAATATTAGATTAATAATTTTGATTTCTTGAAAATATATAAATTCATGATGTTATAGGGATTTCTCAAGGGGTTCTACATACAACTAAAATTAGGAATCACAAGTAAATGGTGATTAAAGGGTACCTATCCAAAGCTTATGATAGGGTAAGTTGGTTATATCTCAGACTCATCCTCAATCATCTTAGTTTTTTCATCGATTTGTAAGCTAAGAAATAAACTGTGGAAAGTTTACATCTTTTGGTGTTTTAATAAATTGGCCAAATTCCACATTCTTCATACTTTGAAGAGGCCATAGATGGGGATTCCCCTATTCCTCCTTCATTTATTTACTATTGTGGATGAAATATTATTTTCCCTAAAATCACACAGAGGAAAATGAGTTATTTCTCCAAAGATATTACCTCAAGATTTGTTAGACAATGGGTAGAGAAAATAAGCTAATCTCCTAGTTGCAATGCCATAGCCAACTAGACAAATAAGAAAGACACATGGATGAAAAAGCATACCTCAAAACCTCAATAGTTGATGTAGTTTGCAGACCTCTATTGTGGCTACAAAACATGCTCCTATCTAGGGATCCCACTCCAACTCTTTGATATGAACCCCTACACACAAGCACAAACAAATACGTATGATATTTTCCTCCATAGAAGGAAAGTTAGCATGCAACGTAAATTCAATACTATTAAAAATCAATATTTCTCATATTTATAGACATGAAATGGATAAGGAAACTAGCTTGCATTCATATCATAGAAAAATACAGAAGGAATTATCCCTTGGTTGTAGAATGTGCTCTCCTTTGATTCCTCGGTTATTCTCTTCCCTCAACATAAAAAAAATGTCCCATTTGAGATGCAAGAGAATATTTTCATGGGGTATTTCATTGAATTTATTGAGATAACTCTCTAATTCCTCCTCTCACCTTTGAAATGATTTCACTAAGTAAGCCTTTCCTAGATCTAGGAGGATGTACCTAGACACCTAGGGCCATGAGAAGTTAGGAGACTTATTGAATTATTGACCCTCAACCAACTTAGAATAATACATGCCAATTTGATCTCCTTGGAAAGGACCACTTCTATAATTTTGACCTTTGCCACTCCTAGAAAGAAGGCATGTTGTGTACCAGGTTTTAGGATGCATACACTGATGGAGTGATATGTACACAAGATGCCATGACTGTGGGAGGGATGGACTACTAATTGTGCATTGACAAGGATGGGAAGTTCTACATTCAGTCTTACAATTAAAGTAGTGTTGAAATTACATTCCTCTCACTACCATAAATTCACAAGGGCTTCACTCAATAAACCTCTAACATATCACGTGTGATCATAACATATTAAACAATACCCTTAATTTGAGTACATATTTGAAAATACCCCTAAAAATCACATTATTTAACCCCTTACCAATATAAACCCAATACACCTTCCTAATTTAAAAGCCCCTAGTTTCATTATATATTGTAGGTAGTCATTTTTTTATTAACATTTTTTATACCCCTTTATATTTTTTCATTAAATTTGAGCTCCATTTTTATACCCGCCAATATAAAAACCCTTTATCCCCTATATATCCCCGAATATATTATGTCATTTTTTCCTCACTATATATCCCCCAATATGAACCCGCATGCTATGGTATTTCTCCCGTAGTGAAGCCCAAGTGCATAAATTAGGGAAAATGGGTATAACAGATTCCCCCTAATGCATGAGGTCAAAAGTTAAACTGATGGTCAAAATTATTTGTTAAAATATATGTTAAAATGCGAGGAAGGAGTAAAAAACAAGTGACAAAATTAGAGAAATAGTGACAACCAAGTCTCAATAATAATAAAATCATTCCCCAGGTCAGGATACCCATGCTTAACATAAATACTAACTGAACATGGTTTCCAAGCTATACACTACAGATCCATGACATGAAATGCTATTACATGGCCATGATAATTACACATTGGATCCATGCAACAAACCAAAATATTATAGCCACCAACAGATACAATGTAGATCTATGACATAGTATATATCAGTAGGATTATGGACACATAAAAGAGAGATTTTCTAAAGTAGACCTCAAATTACATAAGATCATACAAAATCCAATACATGTTGGGAAGGGTGCCATATAAGAGTGAAATGTCCCTAAACCCAAGGTATTATACTCAACATAGATGCCATGAATCTACAATATGAAAACAAGAGATTTGATTTCAAACATGGAAGAAACAACTTGATTACCAATCATTGGGGTATACCCACAACAGGTGCGAGGGGACCTAATATTGAAAAAAATGGACTACAAGGTACCTAGCACAATCCATAGAATGTGAATAAATGTGTTTCAACATTGACGAACACTCATGAATTAAACTACTTAGGAGCCAATGAGGTAAATCCATTGCCAATTGTGAGGAAGCCTGCCACTAATGATTACAAGTTCCAAGGCACATATGGTTCCTAGATCAAGCTCCTAGATAATGAGTTGAAGTTGATAAAAGAAGATCTATCAATGAAGGACCTTAATGTCTCCCTCATTAATCAACATGGAATTTTTGGGTATGTGTTATATTCTTTCCATGACTAATCACACGCGGGGGGGGGGGGAAGAGGGGGGGCGATAGCCCCGCCTTTGTGCTGGGCACAACGAGGGGATCACAGGGGGAGCGGCAGCGCCCCGCCGAAAATTTTTTGGTCCTTAATTTCCGGTGGGCAGTCCACGCCCATGGTTTTGTGCATGGTTTTTCACATGGTTTTGGGGTACGATGGTTTTCGAACCCTGCTATTTTTTGTAGATCCAGTCAAGGGAACTACAGTTATGTTCTAATCCAGGGTTAATGGATTAGGGTTTATGTATGCTTCGATATGTATACATATGTGTTGTAACACTAAAAGGAATATAATAAAATATCAAGCTGGTCGTCTCGATTTGGGATCCAGGGGAAAATCTCCGTGTTTATCTGTTTTATGTTTTATGCTCTCGCTATTGTTTATTTTCTGTTATAAGATTCGTGTGTAAATAATTTATGTTCAGGGTTAAAACCTACAAGAATAGATTGAGAGATGATGTGAATAGATGAAGTCACCAAGTATAACTAACATAGGGATGACTAACGCAAAATGTAAATAAGGAATATAAATGGTAAATTGAGGTTTAGAATTCACTTGACCATGTAATAGCATGACAAAAAAGTGACTTGGAAAAATTGGCTAATGAGCACCATGTAATATCATGCAACAATGTGGGAGGCATTGAAGCATGTTGCATAGTGACTAGAAGAGTAACTATATGGAGGGGTAAAACACCCATATGGTTCGTCTTCTTCAAAATTTAAACATAGTTGTAAGGAATTGATGTAAGTTCAGGTGTCAGATTCAAGGGTGACTTGACCGATGCCACCATTTTGACTGATATAATGATCCAACTAATTTCCTTCTCCTATTTTTTAATTAGTTGGTATCTCCTTCATAGTTCAGTGACCATGAAAGAGAAGAAAAATAAGCTCAATAATGTCTTTTTTGTTCATTTTTAATGAGCTTAAAAGTGTGAATTAATTATTGCATTTATGGATCCTTGTTTAGGTTGCATTTAGTTTCATTTTATGGTTTCCACACATTATCAATGTTAAAGGAAACAATATACCCAAGAATACCCAATCATATCATTTAGAGATTACACATCCTTGGTCCTCTAGAACATTTGTGGAGTTGTCATAGGGAGACAACATATTTTGGGATTTATGTGAAAATTCCTACATCTAAATAGATGAATTCTACTACAACCAACCGAATTACTTCTTCTATTATGTATTTTAATTTACACAATTATTTCTAAATCATACATGAATTACTGAAGCAATCACTAAAGAAACCTACACTAAAATACTCATGATTTTGAAACAAGTAAACTGAACATGAAAATCATTCACACATATGACACCTTTCTTTTGGACTAAGTCCCCGAAAAAACCCAATGTAGGAAAAATGGTGCAACAAATCTTAGGGTTTTATTATTAAGTAGTAGCAATGTCTAAATACATCTCTAAATACCCCTAAGGTAATTCAGTTACAGATAGAAATACTGGAAGAAGAATTTGTGAGGATTTACCTCACTCAATCACTGAATTTCCCACTGATCAAGATGAAGAAAAACCTACCCTAGGGAGGCTCTGCGCAACCTTTGTGAAGTCCCAATGATGCACCTTGCAACCTCTACATCACCCCCTTCTAGGATCAGCGTTCAACCCCAACCAAGTCATTTTGCCTCTGTGGACCCTGAGGAACAACCTCTTGGTGTCACTTTTCGGATTCCGACCTCCACCAGCAAAATTCCAAAACCCCTTCCTATGCCTATGTGCTTCTTCTATGTGAGCCCTACACAATCACTGTGTAAGCCCTTCTTCCTTCAGTGCTGGCTTGGTTATATTGCCTTTGCCCCTCTCTAACTGATGCTTCTTCGGCTAAGAAAATATCCTCCTCTCCGAATGTTATCTGTGCCCCTCACTGCTCTTATTTCTAGCTCTAATTTCTCAACAAACCACACCCCAGAAATTTCAAACTCTAGATCAATTCGGTGTCTCGGTGTATTTTCCAAATGGTCATCAAGCTCCTTCTTATAATCTTTTTGGACATATGAACGACCACACATAATCAAGGGCTAAGATTAACTTGGAGTTGTTCTGTGTCTTTATTTAGAAGATTCACACCTGATCTAATTAATACACTTTAATTAATCACATTTCCTAAGTTTAGACTTAGGAATACATTAAAAATGATTAATTATTTTAATTAATCTTTTCCGGGTGGAATTTCCCAAAATGATTTTTGGGTATTGTGGAATGCATGTGTCTTAGACTCTTTACAAAATCTTAACGCTAGAGCACATCTGATGCTACAAAAATCAACAATTTAAATATTGATAGTTATAAGGAAAATGGAGTCCAATTTCGAGTTATAATATATTAATTAAATCTTTTCAATATCCAAATCACCTGTCATTTAGGCACCATTTAGTGAGTTGATACAAGCATCTATTCCTAAATAAAGATAGGAAAGTATGAAAACCCTAAGTGATGTACATTAGAAATATTGAAGTGTGAGAAAGGCATATTTGGCAATTATATCCTTAGATATTTGTATGATGCATCTTCTCTTTTTCCTCTCCCTTCTTTCCTATTTTCATATTAGTGGTAGGAAATAAAATACATCATGCAAATGCATATGCATGATCAATTATTAATATGCATGGTTGATTATGGTATGTTTGATTGATACTCAAAGCCTATAGCATAAGCTTAATATTTAAACTAGGAAGTCTCAAAACTTAATCAACTATTTATTCCCTAAAATTACACATCAAATTAATTTTAAACTAGACGAAATATACCTTGAGATAGTATGCAACTACTCCTGGAAGGATAGTAAACCTATTATTAGAATGAGAAGATGGATAAATAAGTATATTGACAAGAGTTTTAAGAAAAGAAGAAAAGCTTCTAAGTTTGATCTCCATACTAGCCATATATATCTAATAATGATAACATATTGTAGTCATAACCATAATCAACTTGGAAAGATGCTCGGTGAACATAAAATAGTAATATATAACTATTTAAGGTAAGTGGATGAAAGTTTCATAAATGGGTGCAATATTTCAATGAGAAGTGGTAGCATGTATAAGAATGTGATGGACTTTGGATTTTGGAAGAATAATTGGGATTAAATAACTTAACATTTTTGAGGTTTATTATGGATGAATAACCCTATGGAAAATAGTTGTTGAATAAGTTTTTCCAAATAAAAATATAATAACAATCACTATAACTTCTAAATAAATATGATGCCTATAAAAATAACAATTGTTTTAATTAATTAATTAAGTTAAATGATTAAAGTTATGAAACAAATAATTTTAAACAACTATAATTTTTTTTGTAAAATTAGATTAAAGAAATATATGATGTTTATAAAAAAACAATGGTTTTCATTAATCAATTAAGTTAAATGATCAAAATCATGAAGAAAATAATTTTAAGTTAAATGATTAAAATTATGAAGGAAATAATTATAAGAACTATAGGAAATGTGTAAAATTAGATTAAAGAAGTAATCATACATGTGAGTACTTCTAATGAGATGAGAATAAAGGAATAAAGTAAGTTAATAAAAATGAAAATAAAGGAATAAAATAAATTAATAAAAATGAAAACTCTCTCAGTAAAAAATGATAAATACATTATGATAATCTTTTTTATAGGTTTTCTTAATATAATTATTTAATTTATTAAAAAAGCACAAAATTCATATATCTAGTTTTTTGAATGGAGGATGGTAGTTTTTTGCAAATTCAAAAAATCATGTAATTGGAGTGCTTGGATTGCTTTTTTGATGATGGAAATTAATTCACACCATAAAAAATATTTTGAGCACCCAAAATACTGAAGTTTAAGTATTATAATCAGAATTTTCAAAAAATTTTCCCAAATTTTTTTGTAATCTTACCAAAATTTCTAAATTATTTTATGAGTTTTTTTTACACTACAACCTTCAAAATCATTTCTTCTGTTTCGATTCTATCAACGACGGCTAAAAATTTCCTGCCCATAGATTTTAATTACTGGTGATCGAAAATTTTAAAATCCATTCATTTAAATTATTCTATTTCTTTTTTCAACATATTAAATTATTAAATATGAATAAAATGTATAACTTTTTAATTTAAATATTAAAAATGGTAATAAGTATTTCTATTTAACAAATTTTAAAGGAGAGTATTTTTCCTTAAGAGGTTTTTAAATGTAATGGAGAAAAGAATATGTACATTATTTTTAAAGTTTTTTTAATAAAATTATTATATAGAAATAAATAGATTATCCAAAAGTCTTATCTATTAATTTAATATTTAAGTTAACTATAACATTAAAATTATATTATTAATTTATCTTAAGTGATTATAAATAAAAAAGAGAGGTTATAATTTATAAAAAAAAGAGGTAATATTTGAAAAGATATGTAATATTTTTATATCAAGTTTGATTGATATTAAAGTTAATATAAATATTTAGCATTTTATATATAGGTTATTATGAGGTAGAGGTGGGGTGAAAATTGTCCAACCTGTGATTTTTCTCTTTTTGTTAGTTGGGATGTCACATCATGGTCCTGTGTAGAGTCTAGCTGAGTGGTTCCTTCATTAGGAGAAGTATGGTTCTGAGGTTAAGTATGGTTCTGAGGTTTCTCTTGCCCGTGAGCTACAAATGACTTAGAAGCCTTAGGTCCCTTCTAATCTTTCCATCCACGATTCTCCTTTTTTATTTCTCGATGCAAAGGGTGACTTTGCAAATAAGGAAAACCGTCCTAAAGGTGACCAACACGCTAACAATTTTCACAAGGAAAAATTATGTTCCCATAATCCACTAGTTGTTCATAAACCTTGCCTCTCTATTTGAGGAGGATTTTTGTTGGCAATCCTTTACTAAGGTCCAATTCCACACATATACTGACAAAATTCATGATTCCTTTTGAGATATGTTTAGCGTTGATTTTAATGAAACACCCAACCAAATTTCCTATATCCTCTAAAATAGTTGGGTGAGCCATATGGACGGGAAAATTGGGGTTTCAAACACATATTGGGGTTTCCAAAGATGGCATAGAGAGAGGGTTAAAGTTTGGGAACCAAGTTTGAAAGGAAATACCAGTGTGACCCTAAAACCAAGGACCCTGGTCAAAATCCTTATGCATGTCCTCCTTCTTCTCGAAGATCACAACAAAAATTCCTTTAGAAAAAAAAATAATCTCTACATCCCGAGACCAGTTCTGATAAACCCACTCTCGAAGAACTCATGATGATGGTGTAGTTTCCTTTCTTGGTTAGTTAGTTTTGTTGACACTCGGAGAGGTGATTTTGATGCAGCGATATAAATATTATTCATGTCAGACTTATGTATATGCTTGTAGGTTATAGACCTGGTTTGGGTCACATGGTTGTTCCATGCTTATGATAATATCTACAGTTGTGTTTATAAGACTAATTTTGGTTAAGTGCATTTTGTTAATGTTTTCTCTTTTGGTATCCTAGTTTTTACATAGGTGTATGACATGGATGGTGATCCCAAATTTAGACATATAAATCCATAGATGATCATAGTTATGTGGAACATATGGTTAATTATGATATATGGATGATACATCATTTGTATGATTATATTTTCTTAATCTTATACTAAGAAGGATGAGGTAGGGGACCTAGTCATTTTCCAACAAGGATGCTCAAATTATAAATGCTTGTGGAATTCATCTATTCAAAACCAAAATCATTTGTGGAAGTAATGCACACGTATTAGTTTTGGAACAAGACCTTACCAACGAACCATTAGATGGGTATGAGCTCACAATAAATACCTGAAGGTGAAGTGTGAAGTTTCAAAGTAGAACAAATGAGAAGCCATGGAAATTAGGGCATGGAGTCCTAAATCCATGAAAGATAAATACATGGAGTCTTGGATCTATAGTAAAAATATTAGGGCAAAGCCTTGAATATTTGAAATATCAAGGCGTGGAAACTTGGATCCGTGGAGTAGATCAGGGCATAGAGTCTTCAATCTACAAGGATGCATGTAATAGGGGTGGAGAATACTTATTCTCCGAAAGAAAAATAACAATCACGGGTGTTGAAAGTTGGCAGCTAAAGGATGAATTTCCTTGAATAAAATCTTATTTCTGACAATTCTAGAGTAATTTATAAAAATATGAAGTCATGTCTAGCATCTCGAGTATGGCTTTCCAGAAATAGTAATACATGTTGCATCAATAAATAATCAAGTATACTTGAAGGAAAAACTAGTAACTTATCATTAATCAATCCTAATAGTTCAATCTCAACTTAATCATCCATATTATTATTATTATTATTATTATTATCCTTTATGATGCTATGATATTATTATTATTAAAAGGAATTAAGTCACCTTCATCACCTAAATCACTTCACACCTCTCTCCTTAATGACTCTCATGGCTCTACGTAACTTTCTCTCTCTTACTGATACATTAAACTCTCTCTTAAGCACTCATTAAATACATGACATATTCCTCTTACACTCATTAAAGAAATGTCATAAAATATCCCTCTTACGTTCGCTTTAATGCATATGTTACACTCTCCTTAACTAAGGCATGTGTACCTCTCCTTAATGGCATCATTTACTAACTCATGTTTTTCTCTCCTTAATGGCATGAGTTACACTCCTCTAAATGGAATATGTTACTATTCCTCAAGGCATGCATATTTATCCTCCTTTATGAAAACAATTTGTTTCTCCTCTTATATATGTGTCTCGTGTCCTCTCACTTGGGGGGAGAGGTGTATTGTAATAACAATATTTGGAGGGACTTGAAGAAGATTGTGATGGAGAGACCTAGAGAGTAGCCAAATGTTGTCGAAATGAATCTGAAATTTATAAGTAGCTCTACCTAGTGAAGTTGAACATGAGTGGTATTTAGAGGAAGTGAAACTTATCTTCCTTTTTTATCCTTGTATATGTATCTATTGTTATATTGTAGTACTGCTTGTGAGCTTATATAGCTCAGGGATTCCGGGGGGAGAAGTTATTCCTGGATATGGTTGGGAGGTAAATCTGATGGTTCAAATAAGTTGGTTAAGGAATCAAAGATGGATCATGTCTTCAGCTGTTGGATTTGAGTATCGAATCAAAGATAAATTTGATATCCTTGAAATTTTAGTATAGTACTAGCAAAAAAATTATAGAAATTTAATTTTTGTAAGCATGCGACTTTGGTTTTAGTTTATGGTATTTAGAAGTTTATTAGCTAAGTTTAGAATGAATACTAAGAGTAGTCTATATGTATTAATGTTTATATCTAAAGTTGGAATTATTATTGGTGTACTTTATTGTACTAGCCTTGGTATTGTAGTGAATTGAGGAAGAAAATCCAAATATTGCTAGAAATAATTACAATAAGAAATTGTGAAAGAGGTTGGGTAAGAGTTTCATGGCTGATGGTTTTCTGTCGTTTTAATTGAAGTAGGAAATTAGATGCAATTTAGAAAGTGTTTTGGGGTATATTTGCAAAGTGTTTGGAAAAATCCATGAATGTGTAATGTTATCATTTTATATATATGTAAATAATTATGCATGAATAAGCGTTAACTTGCAACCTACAAGAGAAGTAAGAAAATGGACATGTACCCAAAATATACCAGGAGGAATTACAAGGTTGACCCTCAAAAGAAAATGAAAAAGTAATGCTAGCCAAAATATGGTTTGGAAGATTAAAGGCGAGAGGTAAGTTCGAGGTAATTTTCATGCATTTCATAGAATATGTTTCATATTATTATTAGTAATTCAATGTGTTTATTATTCGAGTTTGGTATAGTTATGTTATCTTACATGACTACAAAATATTTGAAAGAAAACCTTAATGGTTGTAGCATTTAGGGCTTCCATGTGTTTTTCAAGTTGTAGAAGTGGTTGCAATAAGCTTGTCAAATTATTCCAAGGGAAGCAGATTTACAGGTTGTAAACTGTTTAATTAAATACATATATCAAGAACTCATAGGTGAACTTAGAAATTTGTAAATTCAACAAATGGTTCATAGTAGCATAACTTTGGGTTGTATTTCCTCATGTAGAGTTGTACATGAAAGTGTCTTTTCCTTTTGTTTGTCAAAAGTGGTAAATGAGATATTAGGGGTCCAAATTTCCATTGCTTTAAACAATTCCATCCCTAGGACTTTGGATGTGTTTCAACTCAACATGAAGGGGTATTCATTCCTTATGACCATGTAACCCCCACTTTGAATAAAAAAAAATGGGTTTTAGGTTGTGATTCTATAATATGGACAATTTCACAGATTGTTAATGTCATCTAAGTATGTCTGCTATCGAGTTTTAGGGGAAGTATTAAGATGATGTATTCCTTGTTTTAACATGCAAACATTTAATGTTTCAATTTATGAATCTTAGAAGGAGGAACCATAGATTCATATTAGTTAATAGTTGTGAAATTTCCTTAAGGGATTATGGCTGCCAAGTGTTTGACACAATTACTCAATGGTTATAGCTAATTATATTTATGATTTGTTTTTAAAAATTCCTAAGTGAAATTAGGATTTGTAGCCAAGGTGTTTCTGGCTTGCAAATTTGCTGCTACCCTGTATGGATTTCCTATTCTTTGGTTTTGGAGAAATTTTACCATCTTGGATTTACCAGCATATTTATATTGATGATATTAATATGATTCGTGCTCTTGTGTATATTGTTTTTTTAATGTATAAATGGTTGATACTATGATAGTTTAAACATATTTATGGAAATTTATTTCATGTCTAACTATTTGTCAAAATTACCCAATGGTTATAGCTTGCATGGTTGCAAGCTATTTGTAAAATTTCCCCAATGTCTATAGTTATTCACATTCTTGAAGTATTTGTAGATATGCATCAACGAATATGGCTTGTAGTTTTACTTATCTGTGAAGCTCAATTCAAGAATTATTTCCATTATTGTGAGATGATGAATTATGTAATAATATACATGTTGATAATAATTAAAGACATGATTAAGAATATGAGATCATGTATGGAAATGTCATTAAACATTATGGATTAATTATAGAGTTAAATTTTTATCATATTTGTAATGATTTGTTAGGAGTGAAACATGGCTAAATGTTTTGAGTAAGAGTTCAATTCAGAAATGTTGTAGATTTTTTAATGACAAATTGGAAGCTTTCCTTACCATCCAGAAATGTTATTTCATATGTCCAATAAATTATTATACATAAAGTATCTTAAGGGTGAGGGTTTAAAGTATGGGTGCCAAGTAATTGACACACACACACACACACACACACACACACATACACATTGTTATGAAACCAACTCACAAAATAGAATAAAATAAATATCAACGACTTAGAAATCAACCTTTTCGAGGGGGAACCTCCTTTACATTACATAAATGAACAATTATTGGATGATTCAATTAACAAAACCTCTTGTATATATATATAGGAGTCTAAGGGGTCACAATATAATACTAGCCAACATAACAATAATAATGTAAGGGCACAACAATAAAAATAGTGGGCTTCTCTATGGCACAATAATAATAATATTTGGACTACATGGACACAAAAATAAAAATAAGGGGATTACACTAACAATAACAATAAGGGGAGATACTAGTATTATAGGGACCTAACATGCCCCTCTCCTTCAAAAAAAATTTGTCCTCAATGCTTGAGTAGTTATGTATGCTTCTATATAAAATTCTCATCCTCCATGTCGAATCTTCAGTAGTAAGTTCTTCCATTTGATGAGATACTCTAAAATGGACTGATTTCCTAGCTATAGAGTTCTTGTTTCCGTGACTGCTTCAAGTTCCAATATGATTTTTCCTTCATCGTCAAGTTCTAGAAATATTGTTTGAAGTGGGATCTTGTCACCTATAACCTTATTTAAGCATGAAACATGGAAAACTCGGTGCACTCGGGAAGATGCAAGAAGCTCCAATTTGTATGCAATAGAACCAATATGTTGCAACACCTTGTAAGGACCATAATACTTTGGTGATAATTTATTATCCTTCTTAGCTTGCTTCAGGGACATTTGTTTGTATGGTTTTAGCCATAAAAATACCTAGTCACCTACATCAAAACTTATTTCGCTGTGACGTTGATCTTCCTGTTGTTTCATTTGATTCTGCGCAAAGTGAGGTTATCCTTTAAGAGTTGGAGAGCTTGTTGTTGATTCTCGATGTGATCTTCCACTTCTTGAACCTTAGAATTTTATCTTAAAAATGATGTGATGGATGGTGGATGATATCCATCAATTTCCATAAATGGGGTCGTTTTTTCTGCAATATGGAAGGAAGTGTTACACCATCATTCTGTGAGAGGCAACTACTTGACCCATTGTGTTTGTTTATAAGATACAAAGAAAAAAATATATCCTTCCAAACATTTGTTCACTATCTCAGTTTTCCAATCAAATTGAGGATGATATGATGAGCTATGAGCTAATTGAGTACCCAAACAAGACAATAATTTTGTCCAAAATTTTCCTGTAAAAATGGGATCTTTGTCGCTTACAATAATATTTTGGTTTCCATGTAGATTTTGAATTGTTTCCATAACTGTAGTAGCAACTGTACTAGCTTTAAATGGATGAGATAATGCACGAAAGTGTGCATACTTGGTAAGTCTATCAACCACCACCATGATGAAAGTATTTCCTTCAGAATTGGGTAAACATGAGATAAAATCCATTGAAACTTTCTCCCAACGTTGACTTGGAATGGATAAAGGTTGTAACAGACATAGGGTCTTAATTGACTCAACTTTATTTTGTTGGCAAACCAAACATTCTGCCACAAACTTTCAAATATCAAATTTATGGCCATCCCAAAATAATTAAGGGAGAGGTGTGCAATTCCAAAAGAATATACTATTTGAGTTGGGAATTCTTACAAAGATATAAGTGATCTTTGTACCATAATGAATAATTTTTCTAGCTAATTGTTACATATGTAGTGGGATCTTGCTGCAACTTTTGAATGAGAGTCCACACCTCTTCATGATTCTTCCATTTATCCCTTGCTTCAGATATCCACTCAGGTTGGATAATATAAATGAAGCAAGGCAATGGTTCCACATCTTTATCCTTTCTTGAGAGTGCATCTGCAACAACATTTTGCTTCCCTTTTTTGTAGATGATTTCAAAGTCATAATCCAACATATTTGTCACCCATTTTTGCTACTCTTTTGAAGATAATCTTTGTTCCAAAAATTATTTAAGACTATCACGATTTATTTTTTACCTTGAAGTGTCTTCCCATTAGGTAAGGTCGCCATTTATTTAGTGCATGTACTATTGCCAACATTTCCTTCTAATAAATAGGTTTTTGTAAATAATTTCCTTTGATTGGATGACTTTAAAAAGAAATGGGTCTTCCTTCTTGTATTAAAACCACACCAATTCCATTTCCTGAGGCATCACATTCCATAATAAAGATTTTTGTGAAGTCTGGCATAGCTAATACCGATGCTTGGCACATTGCCTCTTTAAGATGTTCAAAGGACTTAGTTACTTCTGGAGTCCAATAAAATGCATCTTTCTTCAGTAATGATGCTAGAGGTGTAGATATTCTCCCATAATTATTAAAAAACTTCCGATAATACCCTGTTAACCCCATAAATCCTCAAATATGGTTTATGGTTGTGGGGATTTTCCTTTCCTTAATGTATTTTATTTTGTTAGGGTCTACCTTAACACCCTCATGAGATACAATATGACCCAAATATTCCACCTCCTATACCTCAAAGAAACATTTGGAGGTTTTTGCATATAATTGTTTCTCCTCCAATCGTTTGAGCACCCTGTCAACATGTTGAATATGATCCTTCCAAAACTTGTTGTAGATTAGTTTATCATCAAAAAATACTAACACAAATTTTCTAAGGAAGGGTTTTAAAATGGAATTCATCAAACCTTGAAATGTGGAAGGTGCATTAGTAAGGCCAAAAGGCAAGACCAAAAATTCATAATGATCCTCATGACTTCTAAAAGTTTTTTTTTCCGAATATCTTCAGTCTTCATTCTAATTTGATGATTTTGAGAATGAAGATCTAGCTTGGTGAAGTAAATTTCTCCATGTAATTCATCCAATAATTAATCAATAACATGGATGAGAAATTTATCTTTAATAGTGAGCTTGTTGAGTTCCCTATAATCCAAACACATATTCCATGATCCATCCTTATTATGCACCAATACTACTGGAGCAGAGAAAGAACTTTGACTAGGTTGAATTATACCATCCTCTAGCATTTTTACAATGATACGTTCAATCTCATTCTTTTGGGCATAAGGATATCCGTAAGCCCTGATGTTTGAACACTTCCTGGAATAAAATGAACAACATGATCATGATAACGAACAGGTTGGAGTCCTTTTGGAGTCTCAAACACCTTAGAATGATTGTCCAAATTTTTTTGGAGATCTGGACAAATAGATGATTTTAATTTTTGAACCTCTAGTGCGCATAATTTTGCAATTACATCTCATTGTTCTTTCTTCAGAAGATTTGTCATGAAATTAGAGATGATTATATTTCTCGGCTTCCCTGCAATACCCCATAATTCAATGTCCTTTTCTTCCCAAAAAAATTTCAAGAAAAGTTCTTGAAAATTAAGAGCTATCATCCCCAAAGATTGTAACCATTGGAATCCTAGTACAAATTCAACACCACTCATTGGAATGGAGAGCATTGGATGATTCAATACATACTCCCCCATGATTAGCTTGATATTATAGAAGTTTCCATAGAAATTTATAGTTTCTCCATTTTCCACCATCACTTGAAACTCTGGTGTTGGGTATAGGAATCAATTCAATTCCTTGGCTGCCTTACAATGAATAAAATTATGGGTACTACCCGAATCAATCAACACTATTACGTTTTTCTTCTTGATATGTCCTTCTATCTCGAGAGTTTGAGGAGTGGTAATTCCTTCCAATGCATTACAAGATATGGTGGGATTCATTTCTTCTTTCTCTAGGGCTAGTTCCTAGTGTATATCCTGTTATTTTGAAGTTTCTTGTTCAATTTCTTCCTCCTCTTCACAATCTATGTAAAATAATTTCTCCTCGGCACACTTATGACCTTTAGTATATTTTATATCACTACTGTAGCAAAGCCCTTTTGCTCTTTTTTCTTCCAATTGTTGTGGTGTCAAACTTGTAGGTCGTGGAAGTTTAGGAGTAACAAAACTTCCATCTTTATAGTTGTGAGTGGTAGACTTCCTTGTCGCCATAATTTTTCTTTCAATTTTCTTGCCAACCTAAATTCCTTCTCCAATGAATTAGGTTCCCAAAGGTGAATCTCATGTTGGATGTTATCCTTTAAAGTCCTTCTGAAGAAACCAATCATGTGCTCCTATACAATACCATTTACTCTTATATTCAATTTTTGAAAGTCCTAAATGTGCTCCACCATTGAACCCTTTTGTTTGAGATTTATCAATTGGCTAAAGAAGGTGTTTCTCTTTGTATTCTCATAATGTGTTATCATTTCCTTCATAACAATTGACCAAGTGACAATTTATTTATGATAGCTAAGCAGTTGATACCATACAAATTTATTGGGTTCTAAATATAATGTTGTAATGTGTACATTTTGTGTTTTTCACATTATGGATATCAAAATATTGTTCCATCTATAGTATCTGTTATCACTAAAATGGGACTAATTGGTCTGTTCAAAAGTCAATTTGATGTATCTATTTCAAACCACTTGGGGTTGGAAGTTAGCCCTTCCAACCAGAGAGTGCTCTCTCAAGAAAAAGGTAAGATGTTTAAGAAACAAACTTATAATGAAGATGGTTGAATATTGTATGTTTTAGATTATTTTGCAGGTGAAAGAGTGTATGAAGGCTACCATTGGGCATGGAGTCAGCTAATGGACTTCAATTACAAACAAATGCAATTCATGGAAGCTGAGGCAATTGAGCTTATAAAATAACTTTGACAGCTAAAACATAGTACATAAAGGAATTTGGAGCATAAAATTATGAATTAAAAGTAATCATGATACTATGAAGATGATAAAAATATATAAAATAGATAGAAACAAACATATAAGCTCCAAAATAATCTTAGGTCTAAAAGGCAACTGCTGCAACTGTGTATTAGCTTGATAGAAAAAAATTACATAGCATCTTTCTCATGACCTTCCAACCTTTCAAACTCCAAAAATCCCTCATTTATAGAGTCTGGTCTCATAAAAATGGTCTTCCACCTTGCTAGCGTCTAATTCCTACCTAAGAGACCTATTTCAAATAGGATTACATCACTTGGAGACTTCCTAGGGATATTTTTTGTTTGGCAGAGTTTGAATACAAAAAGGACTCTTCTTTCATTAAATAGCTTAAAAAATACCTTTAATAACCCTTATCAAATGAAAAAAACTAATTTTCTGAGTGTATTGGACTGCTCATGTGTCATTATGCCACGTGGATACTGAGCTGGACCTCTTCCAAGTCGAATTTTAAAATTTTGTACACAAATCTGCCTAGTGAAAATTCTGAAACATAGGCCTCAAAGATGAGTGCATAATTTCCAAACCATGATGGATTTAAAAATATTGAGAGAGGTTTTTGTATATGGAATTATGCTTAAGAAAAACCTCCTTCTGATTTCCCAAATTATTTTTTATTTTGTCACAAATTGAAGTTGAAGTTAACTACTAAAACAGTCCTGTACATGAAATTTCATAGCGCCCATTTCGTAGCAAACTCCAAAATCTAACTTTTGAATAACCTATGAACCTTCTGACTATTGGAGGGTATTCCTTGGGTCTAATGAGGTAATAAAATTCTCTAATCCACCTTTTTTCTGATTTTTTTTTTATAAATTTTGCCTCAAAGAAACCTACAATGAGTTCGTAGCGAAAACTCAGCTTCAAGCCTGGAGCTCGCTACGAACTTGCCTAATTTCACCAAATTTTGTAATTTTTCTTCCTAACTCCAAAAACATGCTTGCAACCCTATAAATAACTCGATATGATATCCTAGGACAAAAATTAGCCAAAAATTTGTGTATTATCATCTTTCATGGAGTGGCAGGGTCATGTTCCATCACAATCGTCTTTAAACCTTTTTTCTTCGACTCTGCTTACACCATTTCCATCGAACCAAAATAACATGCTGAAGTGTTGGCCAACTGATACACTATATTTAAGACCTTGTAAACTTGAGTTGAGATGGTAATTTGTCCAATTGATGAGTTGGCATGCTCTGTTAACTTGATGAGTTGTCATCCACATGGAGTTTGATGTTGAGCTGCCCCCTTAAAAAAATGGCCCAATGATATTCCTGATCTCATTTGATGATTCAGCTACCTCCTTGCATGCATTGACTACCCCCAAAAATACCAAAATTTCATAATGATGGAAAACAAAGGATTAGGTAGTTTTGTAGAGAATTATGACCAGTTTACACTGAATTCGCTGAGGAATTGGGTAGAAGTGCCAAATTTAAATGAAATGACCAATTTCACTTATGCATGAGATACTTTTTGGATTTTTTTTTGACATTGAAAACTATCACCTTAATGATGAATTTTAATACCCCCACATATGTACATTTTTGAAAATTAAAAATTCAAAAGACTCTATTCAACCCCAAGTGATTCAACCTAATTAACCTAAGTCCAACCAAATTGTTATCATGGATAACAATATCCATGTTACGGTATCCTTGCTATAAAAATTCCTTATATCAATCTTTGGAATATGGTGGGCCTTCAATCCAATATTATATTCTCTAAAATCATGATTAACATTTTTTTTCCTCATCATGAGTTTTCTCTACTACCTTTTCTCCGTTAGGAAGCTTTTCTTGTAGCAACTTTTTCAAACCTTCCTTCAAACATTCCATGAATTTATTCAAATATTCCATGTTTTCTTTTATACCATCGATGTTATCTTCTATTTCATTCTTTAAAACATATGTCTTAGCTTCCATGTCTGCTTTTAAACCATCCATGTCACATTTTAGTTCATTTTTGGTTGTTCTCTACGTGAGAGCGAAATTTGTTGCACTTGGTCCTGTAATTTTGAGATATCATGCTACAATTCTTCTTCTTCATACATCATAGTAGAGTTTTATGAGTAATTAATAGGTGTAGAATTCTTTTTTGGAGGAATTTTATAACCCACTACATATATCTATGCTTCAATATTCCCTTGTAATTACTCCAAACTTATTTTTCAAACAAAAGTTATGTAATGTTCTTTTTAAATACACACATTTTTCTTTCTTTTAGGAGCTCGATCTTGAAATGGTTGTAACTCTGTAATTTCGGATCTACAATATCTGAACTTTGGTCCTATGGTATCCCTCTGAGTCTTCTTTCTAATTTCACATGTCTGGCCTAATTTGGATTCATCAAGTTAAAATTATGCCTGATCTCCCACAATGGCCTAATTATGGAATGGTTTAGTAGATCAAAATTGTATGGCATGCCAGGTGTCATGGTTTCAAACTTTGTCTTTGAAATCGATATACAAGAAACTAAATTCCTTGCAATTTCAACTACTTTTTACAGAATTCACATGTGATGCTTGAAATGAAAGTTATGATGATTTTCCTTCAGTCACCTGTTTGAGATGAAATTTAGGAGCCTCCAAAAACCCTAACTTCCTTAGATCATATCTCCAAAAATATAGAGAACCAAGATCTAAAATGTTTACACCAGGTTCATCAACATTTCAGCTCCATGTGGTAAAATTTTTAACTTCTGAAGCCTCATAGAAAAATGTTATAGAAAAAATCCCAAGATAATTTGTTTGAAGAAGTGAAACCCTAGAATCCAAAGCTTTGATACCAAATGTTATGAAACCAATGCAAAAAATAGAAGAAAAGATATATCAAAAACTTAGAAAAATGGCCTCTTCAAGGGGGAAGCCTTCTTTACATTACATAAATGAGCAATTATTGGATGATTCAAATGACAAAACCTCCTTTCTATATATAGGAGTCCAAGGGGTCACAATATAATCCTATTTAACATAACAATAGTAATGTAAGGGCACAAAAATAACAATAATGGGCTTCTGTGGGGCACAATAATAACAATATGGGGACTACACGGGTACAAAAATAACAATAACAATAAGGGGAGATACTAGTATTATAAGGATGCTAGTATTATTGTAATTTTATCTGTGTGTGAAGTTCAAATAAAAAATTATTGGCATTATCGTGAGACAATGAAAAATGAGGTTACATAATAATATACATGTTGAAAATAATTGAAGACATGATTAAGAATATGAGATCATGTCTGGAAATGTAACTAAACATTATGGATTAATTATAGAGTTAAATTTTTATAAGATTTATAATGAATTGTTAGGAGTGAAGGAGGGCCAAATGTTTTGAGTAAGAGTTCATTTCAGAAATGTTGTAGATTTTTAATGATAAATTGGAAGTTTGTCTTACCATCTAGAAATGTTATTTCATATGTCCAATAAATTACTGTACATAAAGTATATTAAGGGTGAGGGTTTAAAGTATGGGCGCCAAGTAATTGAAACACACACACACACACATATACATATTTTACTTTGAGTCTTAGTGTACAATCAAACCTTTATTTCTCTATAATATTGATGGTTAGCGAGGTGAGACATTATAGATGACAAAAAACCATTAAAGCGACAAATAATCCCTTGTTGCTCATAATCATTGGAAATGAAGTTGCATGAAATATTATTAACCTCAAGAGAAGGGTTTTCAACTTTCTGGTCCACAACATATGTAGGACTAGCAATATCTTTGGGGTTTGGCAAGGAAAACCCAAGATTAAAAATTTTCTTAAAATATCTCAACCCACCCTTTGGCTCCACCTCTAATTTTAGCAACAATGTGAATCCAGGCATCCTTGGAAATGTTGTAATCCCTAAGGTATATTTCCCCTTGAAGCTCATGTCCTTCATGAATAAGTCAGAAGCATTCATGAGGGATTCAATGCACCTTCTATTGAATTCGCCACGCTAAAGAGGAAACCATATGTGTTTGAGACCTGCAAACCAAATGAACCCCTAGATATTGGGTTTACCAAGACTCAGAAAATCACTGGCACTGGAGAAGAAAATGCATCCCTGGCAGAAAGCCTGCCTAGTCCATATGATGATCTAGATATTTGAGGGTTTCTACTCATATTTGAGGGGAAAACTTGCATATTTGGAATTGATGTATTAGATTTTTCCTTGAAGAGGAGATAGGTTTTTCCTTCAGACCATTACTAAGGTGAGGAGCTTGTGCAACTCCATTTTGTTCAAAAGTTAAGGTTGCAAAACTCAAAATCATAAGTTCATTGAAAATATTAAAATTAAAAAATATGAATAAAAATATAGATAAAAATCAAATATCATTATATTAAAACATGAAATGAATAAATTTAATACAATTTTGATTTACCTTTCATTTTAATTAACCTTATATAACATATTTTGATAATATTTTTATTTATTACAATATAATATAAATATAATAAATAATGGAGAAATGAAATATATGATGATGATGATGGTTATTGTCCGCTAAGACCAATGCAGTCTATCAAACCTTAAGAAAGGAGAAAGAGTCTATGTTTGATTCTTCAAAATCTTGTTTCTATGGTCAAAGAGAAGGGAAATAAGTGCTCCAAGATCGCTATAGGTGGGTTGGCTTAATAGGTCAAGAAGACTAGAAGTGTGGCAGATGGTAGGGAATTGAGAGCGAATGTGAGTAAGAGTAGGGTGGTCTAAAAGGAAGTGCTTTTCATCTTCCACATGCATAGAATCACAAATCTGACAAATTCTATCGTTCCAAGGGGTCTTTAGAATAGACCACCACCCAGTCTCACTCCAAAGCTCATGGGAATTAGTTCTTATCTTATCGATGTTCATTCTTTTCTTATTGTTGGACAAGACAGAGAGATAATTTTGATTATCAAGGGTGGGGTTGATCACTTCCTTATATTATCTTAGCTTCATTTTACCCTCCAGCTCCTAATCCTCCCACAACTTGTCTTTAAACTTGGAGGTAATAGTATTTTTGATATTATCTTTGCTTCCCACAATGAGCTCCTCCTTAATTTCCCAATGGTTGAGCCAAGACTAGGCATCCTTATGCCACCCACACTTGAGGCAAAGGTGAGGGTTTTGAATATAGTTAGAAGCAATTTTAGGGAGCCTTTTTTATTCCATGTTTTCAAGCTTCTTCTTATACATCAGATATTTAAACATAGTTGTACTTTCAATTGGGGACAAACCAGATTCGATCAAGGGGATAGGATATGGAGTATTTCCCTTGATCTTAAGGTTGTAGGTTATGAATTGCTTTTGAATCATCTATATCTTCCTCCATGACTCTCTGGATATACTGCAACCCCAAACTTCACATCCGTAAGGGACAACAGGGGTGACAAGAGTCTCAAAGAGGAACCTCTTCTTACTCTAGATGTAAATATCGACCGAATCACAATTGTTTTCAAGCTCATAATAAGCTTTCCAACCCCCAATAATCCTTTTCTAAATTTTATATTTTTAGTTGAGATTATGAGGGAAGTCAATGCCCAAATACTTATAAGAAGAAATGTGTTCAACTTGTTCTAAGCACTAGTTATTATACAAGAAACTACCATGGGCGAACTTTATATATATATATATATATATATATATATATATATATATATATATTATTTTTTTAATAATTAAATAATATAATAAGTTTCTCTAAAATATTTTAATTTTTTTTAGTTTTAAATTTTTTAATAAAATATTAATATAATAAAAATATAACATTATTTATAATTTCATTCGAGTATACACATATATTTAAATATTTTTCATGTAATTTTAAATTAATATTTTATATCTTATAGAGATTGATTTTTTAACATTTTAACCATTTATAGATATTGAATTAAAATTAAGTTAAATTGAATAAAAAACAATAATTATTTTTTCAATCATTAAAATTAAAATTATTAACTATAATATTTTTTTATTAAAAATTTATAAAACATCATTATTTAGCAAATATGAAAATAAAATAAAATAATAAGAATATATTGAGTTGGTCTAACGGTGGAGATTGATTTTTTAACCTTTTAACAATTTATAGATATTGAATTAAAATTACATTAAATTGAACGAAAAAATAATTATTATTTTTTCAGACATTAAAATGAAATTTAGTTAATTATAATATATTTTTTTATTAAAAAATTATAAAAATCATTACTTAGTAAATATGAGAATAAAATTAAATAATAATAATATATTGAGTTGGTCTAATGATTAAGACCATGTGTTTCCTTTTAAGAAGTCACATGTTCAAAACTAGAGGAGGTAGAGAGGGGTAGAGTATGTATTGCTTAGTAGACTCGTCTTAAGGGGTCAGAGATTCAAATCGAGAGGGGTAGATTATGTATGCCTTTGTAGGCCCATTGTCCCACAAACAAGGGGGTATGGGGTCTCATGATATGAGGTCATATATGGGGTAAAGTACATATGTCTTTGTAGGCCCCTTATCCCACAAACAAGGAGGTATGGGGTGTCATATGAGGTCATAGATTCAAAACCAAAGAGGGGGTAGAGTATGTATGCCTTAGTAGAATTAGACTCTTCTTAGGAGGTCATAGATTTAAAACTAGAGGGGGTATAATATGTATGCCTTTGTAGGCCCCTTGTCCCATAAACAAGGGGGTATGGGGTGTCATATGAGGTCATAGATTCAAAACCAGAGAGGGGGTAGAGTATGTATGCCTTAGTAGACTTACGCTCCTCTTAAGAGGTCATAGATTTAAAACCAGAGGGGGTAGAGCATGTATGCCTTTGTAGGCCCCTTGACTTACGCTCCTCTTAAGAGGTCATAGATTTAAAACCAGAGGGGGTAGAGCATGTATGCCTTTGTAGGCCCCTTGTCCCACAAACAAGGGTGAATGGGGTCTCATATGAAATTATAGATGGGGTAAAGTGTGTATGTATTTGTAGGCCCCTTGTCCCACAAACAAGGAGGTATGGGGTGTCATATGAGGTCATATTTCAAAATCAGAAAGGGGTAAAGTGTGTTGTCGTAGTAGGTATGTATGTCTTTGTAGGCCCCTTGTCCCACAAACAAAGGGGTATGGAGTCTCATATGAGGTCATAGATGGGGTAGAATATGTATGTATTTGTAGGTGTCATTGTCCCACAAACAAGGGGGTATGGGGTGTAAAATGAGGTCATAGTTCAAAACCAGAGAGGGGTAGAGTATGTATGCCTTAGTAGACTTAGGAGATGTTGCAGAGTTAGCAAATTTTGAGCAGAAGTGGGCCTCTTGTCCCGCAAACAAGAAATTCTTATACACCAATTAATTGGTGTCTCACTTCACTGTAACCTTTAATGGTTAATATTATGTGCTTCCTCCTAAGACCTCATAGGTTCAAAACTAGAGGGGGATAGAGTATGTATGCCTTCGTAGACTTAACAGAAGAACAAGAAAGTCTCATACACCAATTTGATGTATAGCTTGGACATGACCTTAAAATTAGATTATTATTATTATTATTATAACAATGATATTTATTTTAATAAATATAATAATAACTTCAATTTTTATTATAAACTTGAAATTTTTTTAAGAATAGTAAGTGAAGGGGATCTGCTAATAAGGATACTAACGACATCTTAATTTTCATTCAATTCAATTAGTGTTTGATTTATGGTGAGTGAAAAGGCATGTCGTAAGATAGATGATGCGCATCGATGTAAGTAATGAGGGGATAATTTTTTTTATGTCCATACATCTCTCTGTTGCACCCATTCATCACCATCATCAAGCCCAAAGCCAAATACACACACCCAAGGCGTCACCATCATCAAACCCAAAAGCCAAATATAGACCAAACAAGAAGAGATAGAGATGCCTCGGCCTCCCTCACAATATGAGCACAGAGTGCCTAGGCACTTTTTTTGCCCTATTAGCGGCACATTTATAAAAGAACCTGTCATCGATCCCTCGACGCATGAAACATGCGATCTTGAGGCTCTTCGCACTCATAGGATGAAAACCCAACCCATTCCCCTGGAAGACCAAGACGAGCTCTTGATGCCCGATCTCATTCTCAGATCTCAGATCTCTGCATGGCTTCACAAATACCAACACAGGCCTACCTTCGTCGATATCTCAACACCTGAGGATCTCAAGATCGCAGTAACTTCCTTATTGACTAAAGATCAAAATGACATACTTGAAGATTCGAACATGATGGATAATCTCTGTGAATTGAAATCAGAGCTTCAGGGCAATATCTCAGAAAATCGAGGTATGGGGTCTCAAATGAGGTCATAGATGAGGTAAATTATGTATGTCTTTGTAGGCATCATTGTCCCACAAACAAGGGGGTATGGGGTGTCAAATGAGGTCATAGTTAAAAACCAAAGAGGGGTAGAGTATGTATGCCTTAGTAGACTTAGGAGATGTTGTAGACTTAGCAAATGTTGAGCAGAAGTGGGCCTCTTGTCTCACAAACAAGAAATTATTATACACCAATTAATTGGTGTCTCGCTTCACTGTAACCTTAATGAGTGGGCCTAATGGTTAAGATCATGTGTTTCCTCCTAAGAGGTCACAGGTTCAAAACTAGAGGGGGGTAGAGTATGTATGCCTTCATAGACTTAGCAAACAAATCCGGAGATGAGTCCCTTGTCCCACGAACAAGAGGAACCTTAAAATTAAATTATTATTATTATTTTTATAACAATGATATTTATTTTAATAAATATAATAATAACTTCAATTTTTATTATAAACTTGAAATTTTTTTAAGAATAGTAAGCAAAGTGGATCTGCTAATAAGGATACTAACAATGTATTAATTGGCATTCAATTCAATTAGTGTTTGATTTATGGTGAGTGAAAAGGCATGTTGTAAGGTAGATGATGCGCAACGATGGAAGTAATGAGGGGATAAATTTATTTATGTCCATACATCTCTCCGTCGCACCCATTCATCACCATCATCAAGCCCAAAGCCAAATACACACACCCAAGATGTCACCATCATCAAACCCAAAATCTAAGAGAAGGGTTTTCAACTTTATAGTCCACAACATATGTAGGACTAGCAATATCTTTGGGGTTTGGCAAGGAAAACCCAAGATTCAAAACGTTCTTAAAATATCTCAACCCACTCTTTGGCTCCACCTCTAATTCTAGCAACAATGTGAATCCAAGCATCCTTGGAAATGTCGTAATCCCTAAGGGATATTTCCTCTTGAATCTTACGTCCTTCATGAATAATTCAGAAGCATTCATGAGGGATTCAATGCACCTTCTCTTGAATTCACCATGCTAAGGAGGAAACCATATATGTGTTTGAGACCTGCAAAACAAATGAATCCCTAGATACTGGGTTTACCAAGACTCAGAAAATCGCTTGCTCTGGAGAAGAAAATGCATCCCTCGCAGTAAACCTGTCTAGTCCATATGATGATCTAGATTTTTGAGGGTTTTTACTCATATTTGAGGGGGAAAATTGCATATTTGGAATCGATGTAGTAGATTTTTCCTTGGAGTGGAGATAGGTTTTTCCTTCAAATCATTACTAAGGTGAGGAGATTATGCAGCTCCATTTTGTTTCGAAATTTAAGGTTGCAAAACTCAAAATCATAATTTCATTGAAAATATTAAAAGTAAAAAATATGAATAAAAATATAGATAAAAATGAAATATCATTATATTAAAACATGAAATGAATAAATTTAATACAATTTTGATTTACTTTTCATTTTAATTAACCTTATATAACATCTTTTGATGATATTTTTATTTATTACAATATAATGTAAATATAATAAATAATGGAGAAATGAAATAGATGATGATGATGATGATTATGATGATGATGATGATGATGACGACGACGACGACGACGACGACAATGACGATGACGACGACAATGACGACGACGACGATGGTGATGAAATGCTCCTATATGAAACAATGATGGTTTTCATCAGTTCAAGAGCAGTAAAAACAAGTTTACTGAGAAAACAACTCTAGCACTGAGAGAGATTTGGAAGCAATTGTTGAATTGGTGAACATATGTTGCTTTATGGTGTTGGATATTGGGCATGGGCAACTATTGAATTGGTGAACATGTCTTTCTCTATGGTGTTCGATATTGAGCATAGATTTCTTGATTTGGTATACAAGACTGTCAATTTGCATGTACCTTATACTACATTAACCATGATATTGTCAACATTTAGAGCACACTTTCCATCACATTTGTAGAGAAAATTACAATAGAGTATCACATTTTTCTTATCATATCTAAATTTTTCTATATGCAACAACTACCTTGTACCTCATAGTTTAAATTTGTGCACACAGGAGGAGAGGAGTGTCAAGGTGAAAGCTAGAATAAGAAGAGAAAAAAGAATCTTGTTTGGAACTTGAGATAGATTCATTCTTTGCACATCTAGACTCAAAACTATAATAAAACAAAACTCACCATACTTTGAATTTTTTAAATAAATATCTTAAAAATTAGAATATCAATTTAATATATTTTACTCAATTACACATTTAGCAATATTCATTTTAAAAAATACAAATATAACTTACTATTTTAAATAAAAATATTACAACACATTTAACAATATTCATTTAAAAAATACAAATACAAATTAATATTTAAATAAAAAAGTACAAAGAATCACATTAATTACCATGGCCCTAGTGTACCTACCTCTTATTACTTTTTAAATACCTTTTGAAATACCTAATGTTTGTAACTTATTCTTAATCACATAGTGTCAATTTTGTGAAACTATAATCTACAAGTCTCACTTTTTATAACTTTGGTGGAAGGATAGAGTATCTAAATTCCCTTACCCTTTAATAAACATCCTCAATTATTGTACCAACCACCTCACCAACCACCTCACCATCCAATCTAGACATCTTAGGCTATTCTAAATTGATCAAGAGTATAGAATTTTTAGGTTGGTGTTCTATGTTCACTAAAATTCTCATGATGTCCATCACTATGTATGGGGTTCATTGCAACCTTGGATATATTATGTGAATTGTTGTGATTTTTTTATAGCACACTATTGAATTTCTCATTGTGTGTTTTGTTTATGAACCCTTTAAAAAAACCACATGAACATTTGATTTTACACTCCAATCTCCCCAGCATGGGTGGGGGTTTCAAAAATTGGAGAGTAAATTGAGCGGTTATTGTTAGAAATTTTTGTATAAGATGAGAAATTTGGATGGTTTGTAGAGAATATGGATGTCATAAAAAATATATATTTTTAATTTTTAGTGTCTTTGGCCACCATGCATCTAATAGGATCCATTTCAACTGAGAACGTCAATAGATCACTGTGTGAATGATAACTTGTGACATCCCTCACCATTTTCTTTGATTGTGGATCAGGTTACAAACTAATAGTTTGTGAAATCCCTAGCCATTTTCTTTGATTGTGGATCAGGTTATAAACTATAATACCTCTCTCTTGAGAAGACTCTACAATATATATTGGATAAAGGGAAAGGTTATGATAAAACTTGTAAAAGAACCCCTTAGGGTTATGTCAACTTACTTTATTGTTAATCACATAGTGCCAATTTTGTAAAACTATAATCTACAGTAAGGAGTGAGTTGTTTTTTTCTTTTGTAAGTTTTGTTTGAGTTGAAAAATAAAAAAAAATTATAAAAGCTAAAATTATGTAGTGAAAAACTTTGTTTAAAATTTCAGAATAAAAAGTTGAGTAAGTTTGACATCATATAATATGAAATTTGTTTATTATTATAAAGTAAAAAACATGTAATATTTTTTTAACTACAATTAGGTAATTAAAGATATGTATATATATATTTTTTATAATGAAGAAATTTGATATTCATTAAGAAGAAAAATGTATGTAGTTACAAACTGTTATGTAGTTAGAAACTATTACAATTAAATAATTTAAGGTAAATTTAGTGTTATTTAAGAAATGAGAATTATGAACGTTCATCATTATTTCTCAAGATAAATCATGTTGTGTGAAATAATTTAATTAACTATACTCCACATGAATACCATGGGTCAATAGCATGGGCTGTTTTTATAGTTTATTATTTTTTTATTTTTTATATTTTTGTTTTTTATTGTATTTTGGCCTAGTTAAAATGTTCATTACATTATAATATGTCAACATTTTTATTTAATTTACTTTTATTTTTATTTTTGTGTAATTTGACATAGTCAAAATGTTAAATTTGACATTACAACATTTCTATTATACACCTAAAATCAATTCGACTTATTAAAAAGAAAAAAAACACCAACATTATAAAAAAAATATATAAAACTATTTATTTGTGGATCTAATGGCCTAAAACATTTCAATCATCTAATCCAATGGCTGAAGAGAAATTGTTTTCAACTAAGATCAATACCATGGGTTGTTTTTATATTTTATTATTATTTTATTTAATTATTTTTGTTTTTTATTGTAATTTTACCTAGTTAAAATGTTCATTTCATTATGTCAAATTTTTAATGTAATTTACTTTTATTTTTATTTTTGTGTAATTTAACACAGTCAAAATGTTAAACATGACATTACAACATTTCTATTATACACCTAAAATCAATCTAACTTATTAAAATGAAAAAAAAATAACATTATATATATATATATATATATATATATATATATATATATAGATATAGATATAGATATAGATATAGATATAGATATAGATATAGATATAGATATAGATATAGATATAGATATAGATATAGATATAGATATAGATATAGATATAGATATAGATATAGATATGGCCTAAAATATTTCAATCGTCTAATATTTGATCCAATGGATGAGACATGGACACATTGTCAGCTAAGGGAGTTGTTTTCAAATAATGTCAATACCATGGGCTGTTTTTATAATTTATTATTATTTTATTTTATTATTTTAGTTTTTTATTGTATTTTTACCTAGTTAAAATGTTCATTACATTATGTCAATCTTTTTATTTAATTTACTTTTATTTTTATTTTTGTGTAATTCGACATAGTCAAAATGTTAAACATGACATTACAACATTTATATTGTACACCTAAAATCAATCTAACTTATTAAAAAGAAAAGAAAAGAAAAACTAATATATATATACTTGTGGATCTAATGGTCTAAAACATTTCAATCGTCTAACATTTGATCAAATGACCCAGACATGGACACATTGGCAGCTAGGGAAGTTGTTTTCAAATAAAAACGCCTTACGAACTAATTATGAAAATGCATATGCATAATAAATTATTAAGATGTGTGGTTGATTATGGTATGTTTGATTGATGCTTGAAACTAATAATATAAGTTTAATATTTAAATTACGAAATTCAGAAACTCAATTAGCTACTTATTCCTTAAAATTACACATCAAATGAAATATAAACTAGAAGAAATATACCTTAAGATAATATGCAACTACTCTTGGAAGGATGGTAAAATTAATATTAGAATGATAAGATGGAAAAATAAGTATATTGACCAGAGTTTTTTGAAAATAAGGAAAGATTCTAACTTTGATCTTCATACTAGCTATATATATCTAATAATGATAACTTACTGTAGTTCTCATAACCACCATGACCAACTTGGAATGATGACCAGTGAACATAAAATAGTAATACATAGCTACTTAAGGTGAGTGAATGGAAGTTTCACAAATGGGTGCAATGTTTCAATGAGAAGGGGTAGCCTGTATTAAAATGTGATGGACTTTGGATTTTGGATATGATTGGGATTAAATAACTTAGCGTTCTTGAGGTCTATCATGGATGAATAACCTTGTGGCAAATGGTTTTTGAATAAGTATTTCCAAATAGGAACATAATAAAAGTCACTATAACTTCTAAATAAATATGACGTCTATAAAGAAGCAATTGTTTTCAATTAATGAATTAAACTAAATGATTAGCATTATGAAGCAAATAATTTTAAGAAATTATGAGAAATTTGTGAAAATAAATTAAACAAGTAATAAACCCATGAGTACTTCTAAGATGAGAATAAAGTAAATTAATAAAAATGAAAACTCTATGGGAAAAAATGATAAACACATTAAAAGTTAGCTAGTCAAAAGCTAATAATAATTAAATGAATACACAAATTTGTCTCATCCTTGTTCTTGTACCATACTCTCCGCTTTCAACAATTTCATTTTGTGTTTGGCTTGGTGAATACATATTGAATCGATATAACGGTTAACATAATTATTTTATTCATTAAAAAGAGGAGAAAATTTAATATATCTCCTTTTTTAAATCATCTTCTTCCATTTTGACTCTATCAATGGTGGAAATTTCTTTTCTTGCCATAGTTTTTAATTACTGGTGATCAAATTTTTCAAAATCTATCATCGAGAATGCATCAAAGCCCAAGCCTTCTAGTCTCTCAATCACTTCACTTGAGTATAACAAACATTTTTCACCAGTGGTCGAGGAGATTGTATCACTTGGGCTAGGAAACTAGATAAACACGCTCCCATTATTGTAAAAACATACCTTTTTTACATGAAGAAGAGATTGGAGCTGCAACAGACAACATGGTTCTATAAGATCTAGAAGTGGAATATACCCATAAAAATCATCTTATTTACTTGGCTGGTTTGGAGGAACAAAATCCTCACTTGGGATAATCTCTTGAAGAGAGGATTTGTGGGTCGTGGCTTGTGTATTTCTGTAGGGCATCATAAAAAACATGGGAACACATCTTCTTCACATGCCCAACAACTTGTCAGGTTTGGAGTAATATTGCACATATCTTACATATTCCCGTTAATTGGGCACTTAACTTTGAGAAAATGTGGTCTGTAGGTTCTGGAAAACACAATGAAACGTCCATTTATAATGTATGGGAAATTTGGAATGCCAGTAACTGGTATATTTTCGACAAAAAATTAGTTGATATTTCTTATATATGTCACAGAACATTATCTTGGTCATCACAATCGATCTTGTGCATGCTCCACAAAAAATATCATCAAAACATATGGTTACATTGACTACCCTTTTTCTTGGTGGATTCTTCGATGGACACAGTTGGGAAGATGTGGGTGTGAGATTGTTATTAAGATCAATGAACACTCATAGTATAGCATACCTTGGAATGGTGGACCTGGTAAAAATACTAGAGTAGAAGTTATGGCATTATGGGGATTAATTTGGTTTGTGAAAGAGAAGGAGATGCACAACCTTCACATATATGGCGACCCTAAATTTATGATAGATGGCATATAGGCGCTTACAGAATTTGATCCTCCTACCTTGGCTGGATGGATCAAAAGGATAAAACACATTCTTAGTCCTCTGATGAGCTACACTATTAGCCAAATCTATAGAGAAGCAAATATGGAAGCACATAAAATGTCAAAATATGGTTTCAATGGAATATATGAAATAGTGAGTTTCTCCTTTACTGAGGAAACACACATAAGGGAGGACGGACACATTATATTGCCATAATTGTATACAAAAAATTTTCTCTCTTTTTTATTTTTGTTATATTCTCTTTCACATATAAACTATATGAAGTATGAGGTCACTTCTTGATATGCTATATTCCCCTCATGTATCATCTTAGTAGTTTTTATGGAATATTTGAGATAGGACATGTACTAAATGATGGAAACATTTCACAGAAAATATACATATGATGGGATATCTAACAAACGTACTGGCCTTTAAAATATTATTATAAATCAAGTGTTTTTTCCTTCTAAAAAAAAAAGACATTTTGCACCACGTTGCAAATAACCCATAATATCGGTATTACATGACATTCTACAGTAGTAGAGAAATGATTGTGGTTTTTCAGTTACTTATCCCCCTTTACTCAAAAGAGGTATAGATCTATCTTTAGATCTCTAGTTACCGAAGGAAAGCCAATAATATTTATATGGAAGAGATGTTATAACAAAATATTTTGATTTCATGAAATTACATACAAATAAAAATAAATTAAAGTATTATAATTGACTTATTCTTAGCAATTTAATATATATAGAAAAGAAATAATATAATTTAAATGATTTTTAATATTATAAATTTAAAATTATTAAATATGAATAAGATGTATAACCCTTTAATTTAAATATTAAGAAATGGTAACATGTACTTCCATTTAAAATTAAGGAGAGTATATTTTTCTTAAGAGATTTTTAAATTTAATGGAGAGTAGAATATGTAATTTTTATAAATTTTCTTGGTATTAACATCCTCATGTCACATTTTTTATATAACAAAGGTTTAAATTTAGGGATCGGCGTTTGATCATAATATAACACCGACGATGATACATATCATATAGTTGTGCCAAGCTAACTTTGGAGGGGTCGTTGCTTGCTGATAATACTGTTTGAGGGTTTGGCGGGGTCATCAGATATGGCGAGCTGTGCCAAATATTCCCCCACCATTGAAAGAAAAATTATTCAAATATAATAACGCATCCATATATTAACAAATTAAAGTCATGGTCCAATGATAAAGTTATGTGTTGTTGTGTGGGAGGTCTCAAGTTCAATCCCCAACCCTACCCATTCGACCTCTAACTTGTTGACTTTGATTGCCACTTGCGTTGACTTTGACCGCCATAGCTTTAATTGTGGATTTGCCACTTGAATTGCATTGACTTTGACAGCCACGGCTTTAATTGTGGAGTTGCCACTTGACTTGCGTTGACTTTGACCACCACATGTCCAATTGTGGAGCCCTACTTTGTAGGGCCACAGCTCTAATTGTGGATCTGCCACTTGGCCTGCATTGACTTTGACTGCTACTTGGCGTGCAAAGGCCCAATTTTTTACATGTTTGACAATAACTTCAAAACGCATTTTCCCCTTCATATGGAGGCCATTTTGCAAACTGAACATACTTTCGAAATCAGCGTGATGAACTCTTCGACTTGGAACTAGTTTCATGAGCATCCAAGATTGTAAAAAGTTGAGCTTTGTGAGGATCCTCCTAGATCAGTGAGCACAATAAGGCTAAAAGGAATCTTATTAGGAAAAATATTCTATTAATAATTTGGATTTCTAGAAAAAATATAAATTCATGATTTTATAGGGATTTCTCAAGTGGTTCTACATACAACTAAAATTAGGAATCACAAGTAAATGGTGATTAAAGGGTACCTCTCCAAAGCTTATGATAGGGTAAGTTTCTTCTTATATCTCAGACTCGTCCTCAATCATCTTATTTTTTTTCATCAACTTGTAAGCTAAGAAATGAACAATAGAAAGTTTACATCTTTTGGTGTTTTAATAAATTGGCCAAATTCCACATTATTCGGGCTTTGAAGAGGCCATAGATGGGGGTTCCCCTATTACTCCTTCATTTATTTACTATTTGTGGATGAAATATTGTTTTCCCTAAAATCACACAGAGGAAAATGAGTTATTGCTCCAAAGATATTATCTTGGGATTTGTGAGACAGTGGGTAGAGAAAATAAGCTAATCTCCTAGTTGCAATGGCATAGCCAACTAGACAAATAAGAAATACAAATGGAATAAAAATCATACCTCAAAACCTTAAAAGCTGATGTAGTTTTCAGACCTCTATTGTGGTTAGAAAACATGCTCCTATCCAGGGATCCCGCTCCAACTCTTCGATATGAACCCCTACACACAAGCAAAAACAAACAAGTATGATATTTTCCTCCACAGAAGGAAAGTTAGCATGCAACGTAGATTCAATAGTATTAAAAATCAATATTTATAACATTTATAAACATGAAATGGATAAGGAAACTAGCTTGAATTCATATCATAGAAAAATACAGAAGCAATTATGCCTTGGTTGTAGAATGTGCTCTCATTCGATCCCTCGGTTCTTCTCTTCCCTCAACACAAAAAAATGTCCCTTTTGAGATGTAAGAGAAGATTGTTCATGGGTTATTTCATTCGATTTATTGAGATAACTCTCTAATTACTCCTCTCACATTTGAGAGGATTTCATTAAATAATACTTTCCTAGATCTAGGAGGATGTATCTAGACACCTAGGGCCATGAGAAATTAGGAGAATTATTGAACTATTGACCCTCAACCAACTTAGAATAATACATGCCAATTTGATCGCCTTGGAAAGGACCACTTCTATAATTTTGAACTTCGTCACTCTTATAAAGAAGACATGTTGTGTACTGATTTTTAGGATGCATACACTTATGGAGTGATAGTTACACAAGATGCCATGACTGTGGGAGGGATGTACTGCTAATTGTGCACTAATAAGGATGAGAAGGTCTACATTCAATCCTACAATTAAAGTAGTGTTGAAATTACGTTCCTCTCACTACCATAAATTCACGGGACCTTCACTCAATAAACCTCTAACAGATCATGTGTGATGGTAACATATTAAATAATACCCTTAATTTGAAAATACCCCTAAAAATCACATTATTTAACCCCCTACCAATATAAACGCAATACACCTTCCTAATTTAAAAAGCCCCTAATTTCATTATATATTGTAGATATTTATTTTTATATTAACATTTTTTATACCCATTTATAGTTTTTCATTAACTTTGAGCTCCACTTTTTATACTTGCCAATATAAAAACCCTTTATCCCCTATATATCCCCCAATATATTATGTCATTTTCCTCATTATATATCCCCCAATATGAACCCACATGCTATGGTATTTCTCCTGCAGTGAAGCCCAAGTGCATAAATTAGGAAAAATGGTTATAATAGTGATCCAAATTTATGCAGGAATGCAACAGAAGGCACATATAAACATAAATATAAAATGAAACGGAAATAACACTTCATTTCATTAGTATGAAAGAGCTAAAATCTGTTTACAGATAGAATGGAAATAAATTAGCTAGGGCGTTGGTAGCTTATCTCTAAGAAGAGATGTGGTGGCTACAGTCCTATGAACATTGTGTTACAATGAGGCTCGAAGGCCTATATATTATTGAGAAACAATGGAAAACCATAAACATCCAAAATCCTAACCCTAGTAGATGAAACACCAAAATATGGGCCCTGTCGAGGTGAATTGGTACATCAATTTCCCAAGGTTGTAACTTTGGCATACTAGCTCTGTTTCACGCACATGATACCTCATTAGAAAAATATATTCGAAGAATACAATTGTTGACTGCAAATATCAATTCTAGAACATAATCATATTTTCCTAAGAAGCGATGCCCAAAAATCATCGTTTAGGGCCTCAAAACAACTCCAGAAGATCAGGACCCGAAAACTGCTAAAAATCATAAATTGTGCTATTATTAAGAAAATTGAAAAACTGAAAGAAACAATGGTGGGGCCCCAAGTGGAATAGGCCGGTGGCCACCAATATCCACCTAGATCATTCCTCCCCCCTTAGGAAGTAATGGTCCCCATTGTGTTGAGTTCCTCCATGAGATAAGGAAACTTCTGCTGAACTTGGTCCCTGGTGAACCACTTGCCTTGGTGCAGGGGTTGGCTAGCTTTGACCACCCGATACAATTGGATCTTCTGCTGGTGAGTGTTATTTATTTGTATGTCCATGATACAATCTGTGGTGGCCTATTCCATGCAATATGGGTTTAACTCTGTTGGTGTGAGTTGTTCTGCAATGTCATAGGTGTCCAGTAGAGGTGGGAAATAGGGCCGAAGGTGGTCCACATTGAATACTGGGTGTAGACCAAGGAATGGTGGAATATTGAGCTTGAAGGAATTGTTCCCTATAGCCTTGGTGATGGTGTATGTCCCATATCAGAGCGGGTGAAGCTTGCGGTGGGGTCCAGTGAGGCATTCCTTCTACAAATGTAGCCACAATTTGTTGCCCACCTAGAAGTGGTGTGGCACTCGATGTTGATCATGTCTTTTCTTGTACTTGGCATTGGCTCTGTCTAATATGTCATGAACGTGTTGGTAGATGTGTTGAATGTGATCAATGTTTGTCAGCTTCAGACTGGACATGGGCCGAATCAGCCTGAGTAGCCACAAATGGCATGGCTATGTCAATGGGACATAGTAGCTGGAACCCCAGGCCCAACTGAAAGGGGTTATGGCTGGTTGAGTTGTGGAGATCCCGGTTATAACTGTGCTGTACATAGGGAAGGCTCTAATCCCATGTGTGTGGATTATTTAAATTGTACATGCGCAAAATGTGTACAATCATCATGTTGAAGACCTCTGTCTGGCCATCAGTTTGGGGATGGAAAGATGTGGACTTGGTGAGCTTAGTGTCTAGCATTGGCCAGAGGCTAGACCAAAATGTGGTGAGGAACCCGTTGTACCGATTTGAGAAGATAGAATTTGGGATCCCAAAGTGCACCCATACTCATTCAAAGAAGATTTTAGCAGTGGCTTTTGCTGTGATATTCTTCTTGCAGGCCAACATAATGGCCATCTTCGAGAATCTATCGATGACCACATAAATAGAGTTGTTTCCATGCTTAGTAGAAGGAAGGCCCGACATGTAATCCATGGATATGGATTCCCAAGGTCGACTAAGGGTAGGCAGAAGTGTATAGAGGCCTTTCTTCATGATGGTCAGTTTAGAAATGGAGCAAGCAGTGTAGGATCTGATGTAATTCCCAACATCTTGTCGAAGGTTCGGTCAATAGAAATACTTCTGGAGTACTGCCACTATTTTCTTGACCCAAAAATGCCTAGTAACTTGACTGTAGTTTTCTTCCCAAGTCATCTTGGCATGCTTGCTTGAAGGAACACAAAAGTGTCCCACGTGACATAGCAGTGAATCCCGGAGGTGAAAATTTGGCACTTGCATACCTTCCAAGAGTGTGTTGTATGTGTGGCCGAATTCTGGATTGCTCTTATATAGAAATGGCCAATCAGAAGTCTTGTGCCCAAAAGAGTTGAGAACGGTGGTTAGTGCCATGATTGGTGGTCGGCTGAGGCAGTCTGCAACATTATTGGTGCTGCCCTTCTTATACTTGATGTTCAAATGAAATTGTTGTAGATATGTGGACCACTTCTAATGGCGATCATTCTACAACTTCCCTTGTGTTTGTATGAACTGTAGGGGTCGGTGGTCTGCATGGATGACTGTTTCCTTCCCCAAAATAAAATTCTTCCATTGGCGGCACGCCTGCACAATGGAATACATTTCTTTGTCATAAGTGGGATACTTGCAGACTGTGTCAGACAGTGTTTCACTGTGATATGCCACAAGATGCCCCTGTTGAGTAAGAACTGTCCCAATAGCATAGTCAGAAGCATTTGTCTCGATCTCAAATGTTTGTTGCCTTCTCTTTAGATTCTGACCAAAATAATTTTTCTTTCGCTCCTCTCTTGATGACTTGACTCAAGGGCCAAGTGATATGAGAGAATCCCAACACAAACCTGCGGTAGAAATTAGCAAGACCTAGAAATTTGCCAAGCTCTATTAGAGTGGTTGGGGCCAACGAATCCCAAATTATTTGGATCTTGGTTGGATCCACATGCACCCCCAATTCATCAATAATTTATCCTAGATACCGAACATGGGTCATGCCAAAAGTGCGCTTCTCCAAATTGGCACACAATTTATGTTGCCATAGTTTTTGGAGGACCTGTCAGATGTGGTGGAGGTGCTCTTCCCAAGTCTGGTTGAAGATCAGGATGTCATCCAAGTACACTACTAAAAATGAGTTGGTGAATGGTGGCAAGATGTCGTCCATCAGCCTCATGAAGGTTGCAGGAGCATTCGTTAACCTGAAAAGCATGACCATCCATTCAGAAAGGCCCTCCTTAACTTTGAAGGCAGTCTTCCACACATCGGATGGTTTGATTGGTACCTGATGATACCCAGACTTCAAGTCAATCTTACTGATTGAGAAGGTCATCAATCTGTGGGATTGTGTACCTATTTTGGACAATGATCTTGTTTAGCATCCGATATTCAATACAGAGTCTCCAAGTCCCATCCTTCTTCTGCACTAACATGATCGGGCTCCTATAGGGCAATGAACTCGGCCAGATGTGACCTTTCTGCAACAAATCCTAAATCTGCCTCTTGATTTCATCATTCTCCAAAACAAAGCGCCGATATATCGATCCATTGGGAAATGATGCACCTGGGGTTAGATCGATGGGGTGCTTGACTTGACAGTGCATAGGCACTCCTGTGGGTGAGGTGAAGATATCCCCATACTCTTCTAATACCTTGTCCATTTTTTGTTGTCGTGCGGAGGATCTCTGTCTAAAGATCATGGCCACAGTCTTCTTCTTGCCTTGGGGGCAGATCTTAAGGAAAACAAATTTCCCAGTTTTGGAAATGAGCTAATTGCATTTTTTTGCAGTAACCAAATAGATAGCCGCAGGTAGTGGTACCTCTGGTATCCTGTACAACTTATTGCCCAAAGTAACAATAACAGCGCGAGGTCGGGACTCATACACAACATGTCGCTTCGACAAGTATGGTTGGCCTAATAATACATCACAAACATCAAGAGGAGCAATGTCACATAATACCTCATCCGTGAAGGGCTTGATGCTGTAGGTAAGGCGACATTTCTCGCTGACGCGAATATCTTGTCCTTGGTGAGGCCACCTGATGGTGTACGATTTTGGGTGTGCTGTGGTCGACAAGCCCAAAAACTTCATGACCTTTGCTGAAATGAGGTTCTTTTGGCTCCCACTTTCAACAATGAACTATAGAGGGGAACCCTTTATCCACATCTAAGAGTGGAAGAGACACTCCTCCTCCTTTGGATCTTCCGGTTCCTCCTTCTAGATCTTTGCAGTGGAAACGATGGCGTTGGGCTCCGCATCAATAATCTGCTTCCCTTTGTCATTCCCCTTGCTGAGTTCTGATTCAGAGTCAGAGCATGCATCTAATTCAGAAGCCATCACCTTGGCCACTAGTGACTGCTTAGCCTGAAACTTACTTGTGTTGTGAGTGGAACTCTTATGGAACTCACACCACTTTCCTGTGTCCTTCTTTGGCTTCATGATGTTGTTATTTTCTTGTGGCTTTGGTAGGTTATCGTGAGATGCCATGCCTTGGATTTGTCCTTTTTTCTGTGGTTTTGGGGCACCTTTCCCTTTATTTTGATTCACAGATCCAAAGTCTTGCTTCTTTTGTTTGAATTGCTGCTCAATCTTGGCAGCATACTGGTATGTCGTACCAAGCGAGGAGATGTTGAGGGACTTCATTTCCTCCTTAATGTATCTGTGAAAACAACTGCGATACTTCAACACCAAATGTTTCTCCGAATCTTTGATACCCAACTTTGTGCGCAGGGCATGGAACAAATTCATCAGCTCATGTACATCTTGATCCCTTTGTTGCTGCAACATAGTCTATTGTATGTACTTGTCCTCATAGCTCCCAACGGGATAATATTGTTCCTTGATGGCATCTCAGAAATAATTCCAAGTGGGTACAACCGAGAATAGAGAGGGTTCCCCCTCATCCTTTTTCTCACAGTAGGTTTCCCACCAGTCCTTGACATGGGAGGTAGCTTTGAGGAGTGCAAAAAGAATCTTCTCCCGATTGGAAAAGTCATTAATTGAGAAATATCCTTCTAATTGATTCAACTATGTATCTACGGTGTCTACATCTATTTTGCCTTAAAATATGGGAATGTCAAAGTTTACTTGTACCTTAAAAGGATTTGTGCGTCTAGAGTGGCTGTTGGATGCAGATGTGCTGCCAGTGGGCAGTCGTTGAAGGATCTGGGCAACGTTATCCATCATCACGTTCCTTCGTTTTTCGAGTGCCTCCTCGAGCAATATTTTGATAGGATCTCTTGTATCCTCATCTTTCTTTTCGTCCCCCATGGGCAGTCATCGGGGTTTGCGAGGCTGACCTTGCAAACGTTCAACCAGATCGTGCCCTAACTCCTTATACCTCGACCTCGTCGGGGACATGCAAAGAAGGATCGAGAAAGAACAGGCCGCTCTTAAACCACTGATCTAGATTTATGCAGGAACACAAAAGAATACACATATAATCATAAATATAAAAATTCAATGGAAATAACACTTCATTTCATTAATATCAAAGAAATAAAATATTTTTATACACAGAATGGAAATAAACTAGCTAGGGCGTTGGTAGCTTATCTCTGAGAAGAAATGGGTGGCTACAGGCCTCTGAAATCTAGGTTACAATGTGGCTCAAAGGCCTATATATTATTGAGAAACAATGGAAAACCCTAAACATCCAAAAACCTAACCCTAGGATATGAAACGCTAGAATATGGGCCCCGTCAGGGTGAATTGGTACATCAATTTCTCGGGGTCATAATTTTGGCATACTATATCTGTTTGACGCACATAATACCTCATTAGAAATATGTATCCAAGGACTACAACTGCTGACCGCAAATATCAATGTTGGAACATAATCACATTCGCCAGAAAAGCGATGCCCAAAAAACGTCGTTTAGGGCCTCAAAACAGCTCCAGAAGTTCAGGACCCAAAAACCTGCTAAAAATAGTAAATTGTGTTATTATTAAGGAAACTGAAAAAATTAAAGAAATAATGGTGGGGCCCCAAGTGGAATAGGTGAATGGCCACCAATATCCACCTAAGTCAAATAGATTCCCCCTAATGCATGAGGTCAAAAGTTAAACTTATGGTCAAAATTATTTGTTAAAATATATGTTAAAATGTGAGGAAGGAGTAAAAAAAAAGGGACCAAATCAAAGCAATAGTGACAACCAAGTCTCAATAATAATAAAATCATCCCCCAGGTCAGGATACCCATTCTTAACATAAATACCAACTGGACATGGATGCCAAGATATACACTACAAATCCATGACATGAAACGCTAGGACATGGCCATGAGAAATACACATTGGATCCATGAAATAAGCCAAAATATTATAGCCACCAACATATACAATGTAGATCTATGGCATAGTATATTTTCGTAGGATTATGGACACATAAAAGATACATTCCCTAAAGTAGATCTCAAATTACATAAGATCATAAAAATTCCAATATATGTTGGGAAGGGTGCCATATAGGAATGAAATGTCCCTAAACCCAAGGTATTCTACTCAACATCGATGTTATGAATATATAGTATGAAAATAAGAGAGTTGATTTCAAACATGGAAGAAATAACTTGATTATCGACCATTGGGGTATACCCTCAACAAGTGCGAGGGGACCCAATATTGAACAAAATGGACTACAAGGTACCTAGCACAATCCATAGAATGTGAATAAATGTGTTTCAACATCGAACACTTATAAATTCAACTACTTAGGATTTAATGAGGTAAATCCACTATTAATTGTGTGGAATTCTCCCACTAATGGCTACAATTTCCAAGGCACTGATGGTTCGAACTAGATCAAGTTCCTAGATAATGAGTTGAAGTTGATAAAAGAAGATCTATTAATGGAGGGCCTTAATGTATCCCCCATGAATCAACATGGAATAGATTGAGAGATGATGTGAGTGGATGAAGTCACAAAGTATAACTAACATAGGGATGACTAACGCAAAAGGTAAATATGGAATATAAATGGTAAATTGAGGTTTAGACTTCCCTTGACCATGTAATAGCATGACAAAAAAGTGAATTGGAATAATTGGCTAATGAGCACCATGTGATTTCATGCAACAATGTAGGAGGAATTGAAGCATATTGCATAGTGACTAGAAGAGTAACTATCCGGGGAGGTAAAATACCCATATGGTATGCTTCCTTAGAAAGTTAAACACAACTGTAAGGAACTGATGCAAGTTCAGGTGTCATATTCAAGGGTGACTTGACTGATGCTACCATTTTGACTGTGTTGTAGTATTACAACAACTCCCCATTATCCAAGAAATTAACTTAGAAAGAATAATGGGGACCCTTTAAAACTTTAGAATTAATATTCAATTCTTAGAAATAAAACCCAAGATAACATTTTCTTAGGTTAATATTTTTATTTTCTTTTACAAATAATAAAATCACTAAAAAACGCTTAAAAATAGGCAAAATCATATAATGAGACAAATTTGCAATAAAGTGAATGGTGAAGTAGAGAATTGCAAAGTGCCAAGTTGTGAAGCAGCAAAATGCTGATACGCCAAAGCAATGAAATTGCACATTGTGAATTCTCGAAATGTTGAAACACCGATATCACATTCTGTTTAAAGACATCGCAGAGTTAAAGTTTCACATTTCGGATTTCGCAGATTTCTTAAATCACTAAAGCATGTCGATAATCAAATCGTCGACGAAACAACCCCATATAATTCTACTTGCCAGAATCACGTGGACCCATGCTTTCAAATTTAATGTTCATTCATGTGTGTTTGTAATATCGAGGTTTCAATTGATTTTTAATTAAATACCAAAGGATTCCCATTACATATGAATTCAATTGATAAGACTGTTAGCATCATTTCGAAGTGATTTGGGCTTACCATCTTTGGAGTTGTTTAAACAGGATAATTCTAAATTGCAAGGCATAAAATCATGTCACGACTAATTAAAGCAAAAATTAAATCTGCCACCCTGCCACAGTTAGTCATGCAGCAAGAGGAGAACAACGAAATGACTCCTTTAATCATGTATAGCACATGAAATACAAACGTTTGTTCTTCAGGTTGGGAACAGATTTACGAACTCTTTGAGAATGAGAAATTGCAAGTAATTCTAGACAGGAAAGTCGTAACTAATGATACTTCTTCCAATGATTCATAATCTTAGACAGATGCGACTAAATCCTTACTTCATATAATTGCTGCTCGTCCAAAATTAGTTCCATATACTGACTTAGTGAGATGGGTATTAGAAAATGTGGATATAAGGGATAGACAATTTGTTACCAAGAACATAACTACCATTGGTTCCCTCAGGCCAACAAATTTAAGAAAGATGTATAAATTATCAGAACCTCAGAAGAGATATGACTCACAATTTGTTCAAAAGTTCATGCAAGAGAATGACAATCCTGCAGCAGTAATCAAAGAGTGGATAAATTACCCTAACCGAAATAAGTGTGATGACAAGGGTATGCATTCAATTATTTCTCTTAAAATACCATACTCTCAAATAGCTGCAATGGTGTGTCACATGTTTGGGTCTCTAAATACTAGTAAGTTTAAAGAGAATTGGACACCCTTGATAGAAGCAGCCTCTGATGGGTATATTATAAATTGTGCAACCATTCTTTCTGATAATTTGATAAGACACATCAGAGCCTATAGGGAAAATCGAAATGTTACAACCAATAGAACCACTCTTATTTACATGAGCTCTTATATCATGGATGCAGTCTGTTTTTCTTGTGAATTTCCCTCCTTTGGATGGAAAAGGACCGAAAAAGTGGTAATACCCATCTCTTTCCGGTTATATTTCTTATGGGAATCAAAATACTACACTCATATTTTTAAAATCTGTAATGAAATAATGCTCCCTATCTACCAAGTCATTTTTGAAGTCAAAATCCCTAGAATTAACCCTGAAGTTGATAAAAGTCTTAAGTCTATAGGAAGGAGGTTTGGTGAGGAGTAATTTACATACATCTGTGTTTCTGGAAGATATTCCCCTCCACATATCCTACCTTTGTACATACCAGAAAAATTATTTCCAAAGAGTTAGGCTACCAAACAGTTGGAAACGGTTTGACAAAAGTCTTGAAAGATGCCAAAAATACCATTTGGACAAATTTCCTTTTTTCGTGTGGCTCATATGCATTAAAAAATTTCAAGCATGCATGTCTTGAAATTGATCTTTTAAAACCGTTTAAATTCCCAGTTTTGCCCAATAGAAATTATGATTCTTATGGTATTTCTAGAGAAATAACAAATCAGGTCAAGATTAAAGCATTTCCAAGTGGGCTTGCTAGGTTTGATGATATGTTCGAATCAATTACCGAATTTTCTAGATTTCATCAAATAGAAGAGGAAACACTTATTCATGAAGACCTGTTAAGGTTTAAAAAGTATCGAGAACAAAGAAATTCTCATTTTTCAAGATATTTGTTCCAAAGACCAGCACCAGAGATAGAACATATTGCAGTTTCAACGCCTTCATCTCAGGAACCAATTGTAGAGACAAGAATTTCAAATATTGAGCAAGATGACAAATTCACCCAAGACTGAAAATATTTTGGGAAGGTACTATCTACAACTGGTACTCCGACCACTCATGATACTATTTAGTTAGTTGTCGTGCTTATTCTTAGCACTACAAACTTAGTAGCTTCTACAATAGAGCCAGGTGTATAGCACATTTCTACTGTTAATGATAATTTGAAGAGTCAAGAAGAAAGAAAAGAAACCTCATTCACTGCATAGGTTCCTAAAAAAGGTATTAAGCAAAGTGAAATCCAAAGAAATAGTGATATAGAAGAGAATAAAGAAGTTACATCTGCCCAAGACATGGAAATCATCCCAAATTCCCCCATTGATGAAATAATCCTCAATATTGAGGAAGTACCTCCATTGGACATATTCTATAGTCAAAAACATAAATTTTTCATGACCATATCAAATAAGAGGCGAAGGATGGAGAAATATCCAGAACTAACTCCAAATGTAACACCAATGCAAGTCCTTTGGAAAGAGACTCAATCGGTTCTAAAGGAAGAACTTCATAAATTGTCTCAATTTTTAGGTGCTTAAAAATAAAATTCAGCAATTAATCAGAGAAAAGGACTAGAAAATTTCTCAAATGGAGCAATTTTTTTTGAATGAAAAGAAAAATATTGATCAGGAGCTGCAATTAAATATCACTACTCTTCAGTAAGAGATTGAGGGTCTTAAACTCAAACTCGGGAGCGATCTTAAAGAAAAGGAATAAATAATTCATCAGTTACAACAAATAATTGAGAAGTTCCAGGAAAATCCCGAAATCAATGTAGTCAAGAAGGAAGTAGCGGAATTGGAGGCATTACTGTAGAAACAACAAACAATTTTCTATCACATGCTAAACCAAATTCAAGAGCTAGTATTAACCAGTGATCAATTAGTCACTCAGATATCTGATCTGAGGACTTATTACGATGAGATTGATGAAAAAGTGTCTAAGTATATATATTGAAAAGACATTGCACAGGGTAGAGTAGCCGATCTCCCTCATTTTGAAGAATCAATTAAAGACATAGTATTTGGAGACTGGGACATCAAAATGAAAAGTGTTGAATTAACTATTATCAGAGCTATGAATATATCTTCCAACATTTCTGAATACATAAAATATTATCTTTTGCAAGCCAGCCTAATTGAGGATTGTCCAAAAAGCACTTTGTGATATATAAAATTCCTAGAAAGGAAAATCTTGGCAAGAAACATCTAGAAGAAACGCTCTTGACATTTAAATCCTGACAAAATCAAATATGGAAAGTTACTGGTACTTTTTTATTAAACCTAATAGTCAATGGCTAATGCTGAAGTGTCTCTCCAACACAACATATCAACTACTTCCAGCATTAAAGGATTCAATATTCATGGGGCAAATGCAAATGGAACCAATTCATCCCCCCCAGCTCGTAGACGTGGTGAAAGCGTGCCAGCTCAAGAATAAGTTAGAGAATGAATCTGGGAAACAGTCTTGAGACTGTTCCAACTGATGCAATTTATTTTCCTAGTTTTTAGTTATATAGTTTTAAAGTAATATTTTTTAGAGACTTGCTTCACAAGTCTTCTATTTTTATAATATTAATTAGTATTTAAACCCCTTTCATGTATTTGGAGAGGGGTCCAAATTTTTTAGAGGACTGCTTTTGGAACTTACACTACTATGGAACATAAGTTATCTAAATGGAAATATAAGCCCTAAAGCTATCTTTTTTAGATATAAAGCTATGATGCAACACGTACTATTATCTGTGTATTAATTTTTTTATGTTTATGAGATTTATAGAAAATTTATTCATGTCTACTTCTTTCATTCTGATAAGCATTGAAGTGATATATGTTCTTATTGCTATTGAAATAATGTATTGACCAATATGTTGTTAGATGTGAAACTAAGAAGTATTTTATGTGATTGATTTTCTTCATCAACTAAATTGATTATATTGATTTGGTTTCTTACATGCACTTATATTCATTAAGTATGCAATGATCTATATTGTTTCATGCTTGTGAAATCTTTATCTATAATCATATAAAAGAGTTTGATCCCAGGAAGTAGTTACATTTAGTTTCAATTTATGTTATCATTAGAAATAAATCACCTCGCTTGTGTTGATTCTAATCCTTTTTTTTATTCATATAAAATCTCTTTATACGGGAAAATAGTCCCTATATCCCTAGTCGGACCCACCATTTCAACCGAAAAGGAGTTGCTTTAAGTTCCCGACCGGGTGGAATCCCCAATGTTGAGGCAACCATCTTCCAGCCTTCAACATTTTTGGCACTAGAAGGAGGGCCATCCAACTATGTATGGCATATAATGCAAAAGCTCAATCAAAAATCCATCATAAGGGTCAATCACCCTCTAAAACTACTACAACTTTTAGATCTCATTCATTATCTCCAAGTCAAAAGTCTAAAGTTTTAGAGCCACCTCTCTCATCTCTTGAAGTATTATCTCGTATACATTCTTCAGATTATATTCCTAAGTCTCCTGAAGTTCAATATTTGATAGAGAGTTTGGAGCAAATAACCATATCTCTAGAAAAGCCTGTTAAACTTGAAAATTTTGAAGAAAGTGTTACATCTCTATTCCGAGGCACTCGTGTATTTACTCGATCACAAAGTGAAAACTTGGGATAAATCCTTTTGAGTTTCCTATTCATTCACATTGCAAAAAAACTACTACAAAAACATCTCAATCAGATATCAGTGAGATCATATCATCTTCACCTCCATTTACCTCCACATTTTCCTCTTCTCAACCTACAACTTCTTACGTATCCATTTCTACTCAAACAATTAGTGTTGCTATAAGTAGTACTAGTCCAGTAGTAAGTTATTCTCCATCCAAATGCACTTATGGACCTTCTATCTCATCCTCACAAACAATAAGGCAAGTAATGGCTAACTTACCATGGACTAACCCTGGCGTTGTTCAAATGGAAAATCTAAATCCTCTTCCAGTGTTTCCAGAAAAATGGCTACCTAAATATAACCCTGATGATGGTCTTCTCGCAAAGGAACATCTCAATAATTTTATGTTAGCCATGAATCTCAATGGTGTTGTGCATGAATATGATGTAGTTAGATTGTTTCCATATACCTTCTAGGGATCTGCAGGATCCTGGTATTTTTCTCTCCCATTGCTCAATAGGAAATTGTGATACCTTCCAAGAAATATTTCTTGCCAAATTTGGTGATGATAGAACAATTACATCATTGATCAATGATCTTTCTAATATAAAGCTAATTCAAGGGAAAATATAAAGGACTTAAACTCCAGATTTAACAAGTTATTGAGCAAAATCCCAGCTACCTCTAAGCCTGGATTGGATTTACAAATAGAGTGGTACATATCCTCCCTTCCCTCTAATATAGAAATTTTTGTAGATAGAGCCAATAAGGGTACCCTTGTAGAAAAAATGAAAGAAGCTTTGTCTGTAGAAAGAAGAATTGTTGCTTTAGAAAAGAAGACAGAGGTAGAAGATAAAAAAAAATCCAAAAAGGTAACATTTAAAGACGAATCAAAGAAGAAAACTCCTAAATATCCTGTTGATATCGAATGATTGCAAAAGGTTCTCAAAACCATGTCCAACGAAATTGTCGAAATTAAGAAACAGGTTGTTGAAAAATATTCCAAGAAACCCTTTAGATCATTTAGAAAAAATCAGTCGTCTATCTCTCAGCCTCCCAATGTTATCTCTAATGCAAAATCTGACGAAGAAGAAGAATAAGAGGAAACAACAGCTTCTGTTGATGAATCCCAAGAAGAAGAAGTGATCGAACTACATGGATTATGGGATTTTGTTTTAGCCTCCTATGATGAAGAATCATAAACCAAATCCATGCCAATTAGCATAAGGAGTATAAATTCTGTAGAAACAACACAAATAACACGAAAACATAAAAATCCAACTTCTATTTCTAAAGAAAATCCTGTCAACCAAATACCTCCAATCAAATCATCTCAACAAGTCACATCTGATTCTCATCCAATCAAATCTACATCCAATCCTCAATCTAAAACTTTAGTAGTATCTAATACAATTGAATATAACATAATTGAGGATATGAATAAGGTTAAAGCAAATATTTCTCTCCATGAACTTAGAAAATTAAAGTAACAACAAAAAATCTTATTGAAAGAGTTGAATGCAGTCACAACATCTCCTCTTCCTACAACTGTTATAGCTAAAGCTGTTAATGGAATGGGAAAACCCCCTATTGACCATTCCAACAAAGTTAATGCTTCAAATTCTATTTTGATTGGTGATAGATATAATTCCCATACACCTCCTTTTCTCTTAACCTATGAAATCTACAATAAGAATGTTCATAGTTTTTTAATTGATTATGGGGCCTCATCCAATATAATTCCATATTCAATCTGCGAAAAAATAAATATCGCACCCTAGAAGTCATTAGTTAATATAGTTCAATTGGATATAAAAAAGTTCAAGGTCTTAGGAGAGATTAATTCGGTAAGTATTAGATTATCATCAAACTCAAAAGTCACTCAAGTCATGGGTATACTGATTGCAGACATTCCTGAATTTTACGGTTTAGTTCTTAGCAGAGATTGGTCTAAATAATTACAGGGATATTTTGAAACAAACTGGTCTAACATGTGGTTTCCATATAATGGAAAGCCTAATCAAATTAGATTTGACTGTGAAAACATTTGAAGTACTCAATTACAAACTTTGGGGAAGAAAATGAGCTTGTAGAATTTAATAACAATATTCTGGGCAATTACTCTATAGAATCATTTTTAGGGAATTTAAATGCACAAAGATCACCTTTTCCAATCAACTCTATTAGTTCAAAAGCATAAAATTACTCCTATATTGATTCCATTAGATGCTTCAATTTCGAAGAAGAAACTGTAGTCAAATCTCTGTTTTGGAAACTTTATTTCGATGAATCAAGATCCAGATATGATGCATGAGTAGGATGCGTACTTATTAGACCAAAAGGAGAAAAAACCATGTTATCTTGTAAGTTAGAATTTGAATGCACTAACAATGTTTCTGAATACGAGGCATTGGTTCAAGGCCTTAATAAAGAAATTATTCTTGACTTAAAATATATTCAAGTGTTTTTGAATTCAGAGATTGTTGTATGAAAAGTATGAAATACTATTCATTGTCTCTCAAGTCACTTGAAACATTACCAATCCTTGATTCAAGACCTTACATCTCATTTTATAGTATTCAATATCTCTCCTATTCCTATATTATAGAAAGCCAACACTAACCTTTTAGCTAATGTTTCTTCCAATCTCATTCCACCAGAGGACTTTAGTCTCGACAGATTCTCTATTGAATTAATTTTTTGATCATCTACACCAGATAATTTTACTAGTTGGCGAGTTTTTAATGATGATAGTGATGTCTTAAGTTTTCTTACAACCAAGAAATCATACGATGATCAAATTATGGACAAAGATGAACATGATAATCAGATAAAACAAAAAACTGATAAAAATCTTTTATCAAAATCTATGGTTAAGCTTGAAGATTTATATGATTTGAAAGACAGATTCAAGAAAGTCAACAATTTCAAATTGCCGAGTTCTCTAAATTTTGAATTAGTCAACTTAGGATCTCATAACTTACATCACGATATAAATTCAGGTCTTAGCCTTTCATCTGAAGAAAGGAATGCATTCATTTTGTTATTGAAGAGGTACAAAGATAAGTTTGCATGGAATTACGAAGATCTTAAAACTTATGACCCTTCTATCATTCAACATACTATTCCTATGGTGCTTGAAGTTAAACCTATCAAAAAAAAGCTCAGGAAAATTCATCCAATTGGAAACAAAAATAAAAAATAAGTTAAACAAACTATTGAAAGCCAAGATCATTTTTCCTTTTAGGCATTCAAAATGGGTCTCGAATTTGGTACCTGTTAGGAAAAAAAATGCAAATATTCGAATTTGTATTGACTTTAGGAACTTGAATAAAGCATGTCAAAAGGATAATATTCCTTTACCATCAATGGAACAAGTTTTACAATCAGTATCAAGTTTTGAGCTAATGTATTTTCTAGATGGATTTTCAGGATATAACCAAATCATGGTTCATCCTGAAGATCGTTTGAAAAATACAATCCGAACAAATGGAGAACTTACGCATACCAGAAGATTCCCTTCAAACTAATGAATGTGGGGGCCACATTTCAAAGAGCCATGGATATTGCATTCAAAGGATTGATAAATAAAAAAGTGGTATTATATCTCTTGATATAACCATATACTCAAAAGAGAAAAATAATCACTTGCATGACTAAAAACAAATCTTCGAAAGATGTTGGAGATTTGGAATCTGTTTTAACCTAAAGAAGTCAGTTTTTTCCTTAAGCAAAGGAAAACTCTTAGGTTTTATTGTCTCAAAGAATGTAATTTGTATCGATCCAGACATGATTAAAACAATTTCATAAATTCCACTACCCCATAACAAAAATTCAATGCAATATTTTTTAGGTAAGATAAATTTTGTCAAAATATTTGTTCCAGATTTTTCACATATTGTTCTTCCACTACAAAAGATGATTAAGAAATATGCATTGTTTAAATGGGGAGAAGAAGAAAAGGAAGCATTCTAAATTATCAAATAATCAATTGCTAATGCTCTTTCTCTTTCAACTCCCATTTTTTCCAACAATTTCATTCTATATAATTTTTCTTCCGATCTGTCATATGCAGTAGTGTTAAATCAACTAGATGATAAAAAAATCGAAACACCAATTTCTTTTTTCAGTTATAATTTTCAAGGAGATGAATTAAAGTATACTGGAGCTGAAAAACAAGCATTTGAAGTTTATAAATATGTCAAGCATTTCTGACCCTTTCTTTTAAAATCTCATGTCAAAATGATAGTTCCTTTCCCATCAGTCAGACAAATACTGATTCAAAAGGAACTAAGAAAAGAGGGCCAATTTGGTAACAACAATGCAAGAATATGAGTAAGAAATAAAACCTGCTAAAATTGTAAGAGGTCAAGGTTTTTGCATGTTGATTACAAGAATGAATGAAACATCACTAAATGAGGTAACATCTAGTATTTAAAAGTTTACAGAGGTACTCACGGTTGACCCTCAATCTCAATATGATGATTTGATCTTTTATTTAAAGAATGGCTATGCTCCAATTTAAATTCGATTTTAAAAGAAAACGTGCATTAATATTAAAAGATAATAAATATCAGTTAGTTAATGATGTGTTATTCAGAAATAATTATGATTCTGTCTTGCGGAGATGCTTAGAGAAAACTGAAATACCTTATGTGCTCCAGGAACTTCATGATGGACCAGTAGGTGGACACTTTGGTGGATACACTACAGCTCATAAAATTTTTCATGCGGGATATTATTGGCCAACCTTATTCAAATATGCACATAGCTACGTCAAAAATTGTAAAATTTTCCAAACTGCGGTAGGAAGACAAATAAAAGCATCATTGCCACTTCAACCAGTCAATATGGAACAACCTTTCAAACAAAGGGGACTTGACATAATAGGTGAGACCGTTCCTCATTCTTATAAACAAAACAAATATATATTGACTGCCATGGATTATTTTACAAATTGGGTAGAAGAAATACCTCTTAAGACTGCCAACTCTGAAAACATTATTGAGTTTATTGATCAATTCATCATTACAAGGTTTGGTGTTCCTAACACTCTCGTATTTGGCAATGCTTCTTATTTTTATGGAAACACCATGACTAAGTTTTCTTTGAGAAGAGAGTTTAAATTAAAGTATTATGCAAATTATTACCCTCAAGGAAATGGCTTAGCAAAATCGAAGAACAAAAACCTCATAAGAATAATAAAACTAAACATTGACCAAAGTCAAAAGAATTGGAAACAAGCCTTAACCTTTGCATTATGGGAAGATAGGATAATGAAAAAGCTTCAGTAGGAACTTCTCCTTTTCGATTGGTATATGGGAAAGATGCAGTTTTACCTTTAAATATAGTTACCCTATCAACAACCCTAGTTCAATTTATTATTGAACAACCTTTCTCTTCATTACAATTAAGAATGTCTCAAATAATTAAAATGGAAGAAGAAAGAGAAAAGGCTAAAATGGTACATAGTCATCATCTACAATTGGTCAAAACTTCGTTCGATTCAAATACAGTCAAGGATAAAGAGTTTGAGATTGGAGATTTAGTCTTGGAATGGGATAAAGTGCACGAGGATAAAGGAAAACATACTAAATTTCAAAACCTATGGCTTGGCCCTTTTCAAATAATCGAAAGAATAGGTCCATCAACTTTCATTTTGCAAGATTTACAAGGGAAGAAGGAAACTCTCCTTGTTAATGGATCTATCCTTAAAAATCACTTTTCTTAATGAACAACAATTCTTTTGTATAGATATGTATATAGGTTAATTCAAATAATTAAGTTTTTGCAATATTACACAAAAGGTGAAAGAAATTTGTATTTCTTAAAGAACATGATAGTGTTAATCCTTAGATATATGATCAAGGAAATAAAACATAAATTGAATTCTCTATTTCTTTAGAAAGTTTTGATTTAAATAGCCATTAGAAAGAGGAATTCTTCCAACCTATGTGATTTGAAAAATTATTTTGACATGAATCAAGTTGAAAAAGTTATTTTTACAAAGTGAGATATTTTATTGAAGTATTAGCATCTTTTACTCAAATGGTCATCCAAAATCTCATAAAGAGAAAAATTACAACCTCCCCATTCATTTATATATTAGATATTTTTCAGAGTTTAATTCAAAAATATAAAAAACTTTAAAGTTGAGAGATCTCATCACGAGTCGACTCATTGTGTTCATAGAAAGCTAATAAAATTGACATTATTAACTGGCTACCAAACCAAGATAGTGGCTCATGGTCTAAAAAACCTTGAGACAAGGGATCTCATCACAAGTCATCTTGTTCAAATTTATTATAACCAGTGAATGACATTATCATTTTTGGCTTGCAAACCAGGAAAATGATTTTAAAGTGGAAAAAGCAAAGAATATTCTAAAAATAAAATAAGATAAGTGATCATGTTACCTTTGAAGATATATATAATGTTATGAATGGGATACTGGTTCATTTTTTGTTAAATAGTAACCCTGTTGAGGCTATGAACACCTACTAGCAGCAATGGCTCTACTAGTGGCTAATAAATTTATCTAATAGCCAAGCTTCAAATAAATTTCTACTTATATTTTCAACTTCTTAAGATTTGATTCATTTAAAGAGAAATTTTATTTGCAAAAGTATGGGGGAAATTTTTCATGTAAAACCAGGTAATTTAAATTAAAATCTCTCTATATAAAAAACAAGTTTCAATTACTTATAAATTTCCTAAATTGTCTCTAAGTATTAGTATTTGTCACATATTCTAGATTCATCTAGTGTGTCACCAATTGTTGTAGTATTACAACAACTCCCCATTATCCAAGAAAGTAGCTTAGAAAAAATAATGGGGACCCTTTAAAATTTTAGTATTAATATTCAATTCTTAGAATAAAACCCAAGTTAGCATTTTCTTAGGTTAAGATTTTAATTTTCTTTTACAAATAAGAAAATCACTAAAAAATGCTTAAAAATAGGCAAAAGAATATAACGTGACAAAGTTGCGAGAAAGCGAATGGTGAAGTAGCGAATTGTGAAGTGCCGAGTTGCGGAGCAATGAAATGCCTAAATGTTGACGCAACGAAATTGCGCATTACAAATTCCCGAAATTTTGAAATGCCAATATAACATTATGTTTAAAGACATTGCAAAGTCGTAGTTTCACATTTCACATTTCACAGATTTCTTAAATCACTAAAGAATACCGACTATCAAATCGTCGACGAAACATCCTGATATAATGCCACTTGTTAGAATCACGTGGACCCATGCTTTCGAATTTAATGTTCACTCATGTGTGTTTGTAATCTCAAGGTTTCAATTGATTTTTAATTAAATACCAAAGGATTCCCATTACACATGAATTCAATTGATAAGACTGTTAGCATCGTTTCAAAGTGATTTGGGCTTATCATCTCTGGTGTTTTTGAAGAGGATAATTCTAAAATGAAAGGCATAAAAGCATGTCACGACTGATTAAAGCATGAAGGAAATCCGCCACCCCGCCACTTATTCATGTAGCAAGAGGAGAACAATGAAATGTCTCCTTTAATCACGGATACCACATGAAATCCAGATGCTTGTTCTTCAGGTTGGGAAGGGATTCACCATCTATTTGAGAATGAGAAACCACAATTAATTCGATACATGCAAGCCGTAGCTGATCATACTTCTTCCAATGATTCAAAATCATGTACAGATGCGGCTAACTCCTTTTTTCATAGAATTTCTGCTCGTCAAAAAATACTTCCACACACTGACTTAGTGAGATGGGTGTTAGAAAATGTGGATATAAGGGATAGACAATTTGTTACCAAGAACAGAACTTTCATTGGTTCCCTCAGGTCAACAAATTTAAGAAAGATGTATAAATTACCAGAACCTCAGAAGAGATATGACTCACAATTCATTTATAAATCCATGCAAGAGAACGACAATCCTACAATAGTAATAAAATATTGGAGAAATGACCCTAACTGGCATAAGCATGATGAAAAGGGTATGCATTCAGTATTTTCTCTTAAAATTCATTAATCTAAAATAGATGCAATGATGTGTCGCATGTCTGTGTCTATAAATACAAGTAAGTTTAAAGAGAATTGGACACCCTTGATAGAAGCATCCTCTTATGGGTATATTATAAATTGGGAAACCATTCTTTCCAATTTTTTGATAAGGCTTATCACCTCTTATAGGGAAAATCGAAATGTTACAACCAATATATCCCCTCCTTTTTACATGAGCTCTTATATCATGGATGAAGTATATTTTTATTGTGAATTTACCTCCTTTGGATGGAAATGGATCGAAGAAGTAGTAACCCCCATATTTGTCCAGTTATATTTCTTATGGGAATCAAAATACTACTCTCATATTTTCAAAAGCTGCAATGAAATAATGCTCCTTGTCTACCAAGTCATTTTTGAAGTCAAAATCCCTAGAATTACCCCTGAAGTTGATAAAAGTCTTAAGTATATAGGAAGGTGGTTTAGTGAGGAGTAATTTACATACATCTGTGTTTTTGGAAGCTATGCCCCTCCACATGTCCTACCTCTGTACGTACCATAAAAAATTATTGGCCAAAGAGATAGCCTACCAAAAATTTGGCAATGGTTTGACAAAAGTCTTGAAGATGCCAAAAAGACCGTTTGGAAAACTTTCCCTTTTTCATTTGGCTCATGCGCATTAAAAAATATCAAGCATGCCTGTCTTGAAATTGATCATTTAAAATAGTTTAAATTCCCAGTTTTTCACAATATAAATTATGATTCTTATGGTATTGCTAGAGAAATAACAAATCAGGTCAAGCTTCGAGCATTTCCAAGAAACCTTGTAGGTTTTATGATATGTTCGAATCAATCCCCAAATTTTCCAGTGTTCACAAATAGCAGAGGAAAGGCTCAATCCTGAAGATCTGTTAAGGTTTAAAGAGTATCGAAAATAAAGAAATTCTCATCTGTCAAAATATTTGTTCTGAAGACTAGCACCAGAGATAGAACAGATTGCAGTTTCAACGTCTTCATCTCAGGAACTAATTGTAGAGACAATAATTGCATATTGAGCAAGATGAAAAACTCACCCAAGACTGGGAAGAGTTTGAGAAGGTAATATATGTAGTTGATACTCTGACCACTCATGATGCTATTCGGTTAGTTTCCGCGCTTATTGTTGGCACTATAAACTCAGTAGCTTCTACAGTAGAGCTAGGTTTACGACATATTTCTACTGATAATGGTAATTAAAAGAGTCAAGAAGAAAGAAAAGAAAGCTCATTCATTGCAGAGGTTTCTAAAAAAGGTGTTGAGAAAAGTGAAATACAAAGAAATAGTGATATAGAAGAGAATAAAGAAGCTACATCTGCCCAAGACAGGAAGTCATCCCAGATTTCCCCATTGATGGAATAATCCTCAATATTGGCGAAGTACCTCCATTGGACATATTATATAATCCAAAACATAAAGTTTTCATGACCAGATCAAAGAAGAGGCGAATGATGGAGAAATCTCCAGAACTAACTCCAAATGTAACACCAATGCAAGTCCTTCGGAAAGAGACTCAATCAACTCTAGAGGAAAAACTTCATAAACTGTCTCAATTTTCAGGTCCTTACGGAGATGCAACCATTCACAAAGCAACATAAATTCAATCATTAATAAGAGAAAAGGACCAGAAAATTTCTCAAATGGAGCAAGTTTTGTTGAATGAAAAGAAAAATATTGAGCAGGAGCTGTAATTAAATATCACTACTCTTCAACAAGATATTGAGGGTCTTAAACTCAAACTTGGGAGCGAGCTTAAAGAAAAGGACCAACTGATTCATCAGTTACAACAGAGAATTGAGAAGTAATAGGAAAATCCCCAAATTAACCTTATATAGCATATTTTGATAATATTTTCATTTATTACAATATAATATAAATATAATAAATAATGGAGAAATGAAATGTACGATGATGATTATGATGATGATGATGATGATGATGGTTACCATCTGTTAAGACCAATGCAGTCTATAAGAAATTAAGAAAGGAGAAATAATCTAAGTTTGATTCTTCAAAATCTTGTTTCTATGGTCAAATAGAAGGGAAATAAGTGTTCCAAGGTCGCTATAGGTGGGTTGGCTTAATAGGTCAAGAAGACTATAAGTGTCGCAGATGGTAGGGAATTGAGAGCGAATGCGAGTAAGAGTAGGGAAGTCTAAAAGGAAGTGATTTTCCTCTTCCACCTTCTTAGAATCACAAACATGACAGATTCTATCATTCCAAGGGGTCTTGGGAATAGACCACCGCTCGATATCACTTTGAAGCTCATGGGAATTAGTTCTTATCTTAGCGACGTTGATTTTTTTATTATTGTTGGAAAACATAGAGAGATAATTCTGATTATCAAGGGTGGGTTTGATCACTTCCTTATAGTATCTTAGCTTCCTTTTACCCTCCAGCTCCTGATCCTCCTATGACTTGTCATTAAACTTAGAGGTAATAGTATTTTTGATATAATATTTTCTTCCAATACTGATCTCCTCATTAATTCCCCGATGGTTGAGCCAGGACTGGGCATCCTTATGCCACCTGCGCATGAGGTGAAGGTGAGGGTTTTTACTATAGTTAGAAGAAATTTTAGGGATTATTTTTTATTCCATGTTTTCAAGATTCTTATACATCAAATATCTAAAAATAGTTGTACTTTCAATGGGGGACAAACCAGATTCGATCAAGAGGATAGGAAAGGGAGTATTTCCCTTGATCTTAAGGTTGTAGGTTATGAATTTCTTTTGAATCATCTCATTCTTCCTCCATGACTCTTTGAATATACTTGTTACACAGTAATTTGTCACCGTCCTTACCATTCCCCATCCCGCACAATGGAGGACCCATTATGTGACCTGTGTACACTGTCATGCCTTGAAAACATCATCAATGCATCCCTCTGAGTATGAACTTCATTTTCCCTTGAGACATCTCCTTGCAAAATCCATGAAAAACATCTCTTTTTGCATTGGCGCGGGTAGACAGTTCAGTGCTCGCGCCAATCAGGGAAATCCTGTAAAGAGGTCGCGCCACCCATTTTAGGGACTGTTTTTTAAATATGGATGGCGGAAGTTGAGTTCAAACAAACTCACAACCATTGCCTATCTTGAGTTGGGAGGTTTTGCTGCGGGAGTTCTATGGAAGGGAAGTAGTTTTGCCACCTTCTATGGAACCTTCCTTGTTGATAGGGCCAATCCCATAATAATAGGGATCCCAACTCCCTCCTTCCCCATCTATAAAGGCTTGCTCAGATCCATGGCAAGCTAGTCTTGAAGTGCTGAAGCTTTGCATCTCCCTATTCCCAAGTGCCTTTGTGCTGTAAAGAATCCCTTCTTTCCCTTAAGGCCCATTCAAGCGAGGAGACCATTGTTACGAGACTATGGAGAGGTTTCCCTTTCCTTGGCGAGCTTTGCGAGACGTGGACAACCGGAGACCCGTTCGAAGGAAGCTGCGACGTCAGAACTTGGTTGTAACTTCTATTCATTTATCACTTTAATAGATGACTATGATTATGGTTCCACTCCTTTTTCTATCATGTTAATGCGAGTAATATCTTTTCTGACCGATGTTTAGTTACGTATGCTGGTTCCTATGCATGTATCTGTTCGTTTCTTCTGTGTGCAGGTGTTCATCCACGGAGATCGTGGAAGGATTGTGATCTGCCGGGGCTGAAGGACGGGGACATCTCTTCTTCAGATCTAGCGTTGGAATCCAGGTAGGCTCTTATCCCAAGTCTTTCATTCGTAACTAGGAGCTTGCGTCATAGCATTGTTTTTTTGTTGCTAGACCCCTGCTGGGCTAGTAGGGATCGCCTCTGTCCGCAGAGGGGATTTACCTCCTCAACAAATTGGCGACTCCACTGGGGACCGTCCGGTTTTCCTTGTCCCATTTATGATTGGTTCGCTTTGATTGTTTCTCCTTGCTTGATGAACCTTCTGGGTTGGATTCTTTCATTATTTTAGCCTCTTGGTTTGCTTAGCTTGTATTGGTCTACTTTTAGAATAGCTTATTTTTTAATTTTTATTGAAGAACTCGACTGGCGCGGGTTTTAACCCGACAGTCGCGCCACTTGGCGCTTGTTGCATTTGTCTGTCCCGCGCCACTTGGCCTCTGGCGCTAGTTTCAAGGCCACAGTCGCGCCACCCCTGTGACTTTTTTGAGTTTCTTCATTTTTTGGCTTTCTGAGCTTGACCAGTACTTTTCTTCTTGATTTTCTGATTGTCTGGGTGTGTTGGAGTCTTGTTTGACTGGAATTCACCGCTATCCTTTGGTTGTTTGCCTCTGTCTATCGATTTCACGATTTGAGCCCTAGGGCATCTAGTGGCATAGTGAATCGAGCCCTCCTTGGGAGGTTTGGTGTCTTGATTGTCCTGTCAACTTGTTGATTGATTCTCCACGCTCTCTTAACAGTCTTTGGTTGTTTTTCTGCGTCTTTTGAGTGATTGTTCATTCTTTCATTCAGAATTCGTTTGCCCTTGCTTTGGACCTAGATTACACGGTCCATTGGGTGTTTTCGAGTCTTTCTTTGCTTTGAGGGACTTTGGGTCGATTTAGAGATTTGGTTGCTTGCTTCGTTGAGTGAATGTTGTTTGCTTCGCTCTCTTAGATATCATTTCTCAAATTGTTCCTTGTGTTTTCAGTGCACATTAGCCATTAAACATTGAAAATCAAAAAATAATCTCTTTTGCTTTTGTTAAATTAGTGCAAATTGTGATCTTTTCCATATTGCTAGTGATTAGTGTTTGGATGAAAAGTGTGCAATTGCATTAGTTGCATTAGAGACATTCTTGTTTGTATTCCGTTCATTTCGTTTGTATAAAAGCTCTCAACTCTCATTTAACTAGTTTTCATCGAACCAAATGTTGCATCGTGGCATATAGCTTGCATTTAGGAGACACTACATACGATAGGGCCTGGAAATTGAAACTTAATTGAAGATCAACTGTAAAATTTATTCAATTAACCTAAGGCAACATTGGAACTTAACGCAACATATTTAGAAGTTCTAGGCTAGAGACGTGTTCCGGCGTCGTTAAACCTAGCAGCTGTCGTTCGCCTGTTGGCTTTAGACAGCGCTAGTACGGACTTGCGCTCCCCGTACCGTCGCGTATATAAAGGGAGACCCCTATAGGTTTTCAATCCTTTATCCACGGGAAGCCGAGTCTGCCGCCCTATACCCGTGATACACCGAACACAGCATTCGGGGAGACTACCTGCACGTACGGAAAGTCCTTGGTCGATTTCTGTTTCATTTTTGAAACCAAGGTGTATATTGCAGTTCACGGATATTTGGTACACCCTTTGTGCCTAGTTTTTCCTGAGGAGTCATTTGGTCTTTTCTGACTCCCTAAACTTGAAAAGACCGTCAAGCGCTTGTCCTTTCACGCTTGTATCAACTCTGAAAGAGATAGAGTCATCTTTTTAGCGTTTCTCGACTCTTAAAACATGAAACGGTAGAATTTGTTTATTTTCCAATGTGGTAAAATCAATCTCCCACGATTACACACCTGTTTAGATATTGCTTGTGACTGTTTGATCGTGTGTCTTAACTCGTTTTCAGCCCGTGTGTGTGTGTGCTCTCTCCTTCTAGTCTTTTGTCACGGTGGCGGAACCCTCGGTTTCGTCTACTGGTAGTCCTTACACGGACGATTCTTCAGAGGCTTCGGAGCCTTCTGTTGGACCACAGCAGCCTGTTGTTTCTGAGTTCCCTGACGGGGGACCGGTCCTCGCCGAGCAACCCTTTGGAGAGCCAGTTGAGTTCCACTGGCCCTTTTCGGACCCTGTGTCTGAATTGAGATTAGGAGCTGATTTCCTTTCTCTCACATCGGGTTCACCGTTTATTGCTGCTGTTTTTCCTCCTAGTCCTCGCCGTCTTCTGCGTGATTTAACGGCAGGATCAACCATGAGTGATTCTGGTGAGGAAATTCCGGGGTCTGATGACTATCAGCGCATCCCTCGTAGATTGTTTGAGGGAGACGATTCTGAGCTGGCTACCACATCGTCAGCTGGTCCTTCTTTACCGCAGGGATACAGATCTCTGGGTCAGATTATTTCAGCTGCTGCCTCTATGGGGATATCATCTCCTGCTTCGAGGCCAGCTGCCACTACACCCGGGGTGTCTCCTTCGACGCCCGTCACTTCTGTTCCCGTGCGACCCACTGTTTGTGTGGCTGCCTCTTCTGCTGTTGCCTCAGCATCTGCTTCTAGATCTGGGCCAACTCCAGAGGACATTTATTTAGCTACTGTTATACCGGAGAATATCTCTCCGGAGGAGTATCGGTTGTTTTTACAGCAGCCGAACGTCGGGGCTGGACAGCTCCCCCAAGATCCTTACCGATCTTTCTTTTCGCACTATGCACAAGACGGCACTCCCGTCTATGGTTTTCCGGGTCAGCTTGACGAGCATGGAGAAATTTTGCGTCTTCCTGCTCCTGAGGCTTATCTTTATGTTCAAGGTTTACCGTACAACCAGGCTCAGAACCTGCAGGCACAACCTTTCCAAGGCCAACCTGCAGGCCAACCTGGCTATCAGTACGACCCACAGGGACAGCCCAATCAAGGCTACTCTGCGGGCCAGCAAGGGCCATTCTATAATCCGCAAGGACCGTATCATAACCCTGCTGGTCAACCTGCTCAGCCTCAGCCGGGGTATCAACAGGGACCGGTCTATGGACCTGGGGGGCAAATCCAGCCTTCTTTACCGATGCAACCGTAGTATCCTGTTGTCTCTAACGTTGCATATCAGCCAGGACCACTTTATGGTTCTGCTTCAGGTCAAACTGGTTTCCAGCAAGCACCTAGTCCTGTTCCACCACCAGGCCAACCGGGTCATTCGGTACAACCTGGTGTCCCGCCTCCAGGCCAACCGGCTTATTCGGTGCAACCTGGGGCTCACTTACAACCAGGTCAGCCTGCGCAACCAGCGCCGCCTGTTTATCCGGGCCAACCTGTTCATTCAGGGCCGCCCCCTCATTCGGGCCAACCTGTTCATTCAGGGCCGCCCCCTCACTCGGGTCAACCTGTTCATTCAGGGCAACCCTCTCATTCCGTTCACTCTGCTCACCAGCCTGCTCACTCAATGCCGCAGCCAAATCAACAGCTGCGCCCTACGTACCAGGCTCCGCAGGGTTCCACTTATCAGCAGTCTACTCATCCTCAGAGTGGTTATTATCCTCATGGTCAATCTCAACCGAACTATAACCACTCTGGAGGCTCTCAGTATCATCCTCCTCCACCCGGTTCTAACTATGCTCAGCAGCCAAATCCAAACGTTGCTTATACGAGGCAGACGCCTAATCAGGGCCCGAACCCTGGTTATCAGGCCCCACACAATGGTTACCAGCAACCAAATCAGTCTGGCTATATGAATTATGCCCCTCACGGTCAGAATCCTACGGGACAGAACCCATGGGGGCAGGGATATTCACAACCATCGTGGAGCATGGGTACCAGACCTTATTCTGGGACTGGCATGGGAATTAACCCTCCATTGCCGTTCCTGGCTACCTTGGATCTACCGGACGTTTCGAAGTTGACCAATGATCCGATTTCTCATAATCCATATTGGCCTCCGGTCCCAACCAAGATACCAGGAGATTGTCCCAAGTTTGAGGGCAAATCTGGAGAAGACCCCCAGGCGCATGTGATGACGTATCACCTCTGGTGTTCGTCTAACTCTTGGACAGACGATTCAGTTCGTTTGCGTCTTTTCCAGCGTACGTTAACAGGAGCTGCTACTAAGTGGTACATAGAGCTGTCCCGTGGTATTTTTCAGGATTTCAACTCGTTAGCTATGGCTTTCCTCACGCATTTCCAGTTACCAGTCCGGTATGAGACTGGGACGCACCTCCTGTCTTCCCTGAAGCAGGACTCGGCCACTCACATCTCGGATCACAACCATGAGTGGCGGCGCCGTCGTCGACTGATCAAGTTTCACATACCTGATCAGATTTTGACTCACTGGTTCACCACCTCCTTTGTGAACAAAATCGCTCGGGATATCGCAATGGGAGCGTGTGTGACGGAGGAACAAGCTATCGCGCGTGCCCAGTACTTGGATCTTGTTTATTCACAATCTGGCACGCTTTATGACATCCTGCCTGATGCACCACGGCCCGGAGCCAAAAAGGCCCCGCCCACCCCTACGGTGGATGGTGTCATTGGTTCCGTTTCTCAAAATTCGAAGAAGTCTTCGAATGGGAAGCAGAAGGCTAATTCTTCCAACAATACCTCTGCTAATCCCGCCTCATCCGATTCTGGTAAAACCGCGGAGGTAAATTCCGTTCAGGCCAATCCTGCGGACAAATCCTCCAAGGGGAAGAAGAAGGGCAAAGGCAAATCAAAATCTGATGCCCCAAAACCGGAATCTAAATCTCGGACTGAGGATGGCTCACAACGTAAGCCGAAATTCCCTTGCCTCATCTGTGAAGGTGACCATTACACTAAGGATTGTCCAAGACGATCCGAAGTCAGTCAACTTCTTAAAGGCTCAAAGGGAACTCCGGCTGTTTTAAAAGAGCCATTTCCATCTCAGCAGACCCAGATGGTCGAACAAAGTTCATCATCTGTACCGTTTGGGTCTCAAGTTTTCATGGTGAAGACTAATGCACCTATCACTATCGCTACGAGGTCCAAGGATTACAATAATCAGCAGCAGGCACCCGGGAAGGCAGTGGCGGATGGACCGCCTCCCGCATCTGCTTCTGGTTCATTGGAAATTGAGAAGCCGACTCTCGAATCCGTTGTGAAGCCACCTCCCAAAGGTGTTCTTCGGAGATCCTCCTATAATCCAAATGCTCGTGCCGCTCAACATTATAGCATCGTTGAGGATCTGGCACAGGCGCCATGTGCCATGTCTGCACTTGAGGTTCTTCAAAGTTGTCCTTCACAACGGAAGGCTTTGCTGTCTGCCATCGGTGGTACTGACCCCGCCGACTCGAGCCTTCTCACCTTTGATCTGGAGAATTTTACTCCCCGGCTTCCACATCAAATCGCTTTGGTTATTCAAGTCGGGATTAACGGTCTGAACGTTCACAGAGCCGTCGTAGATGAGGGTGCATCTACTTGTGTTATGTCCTCCGCCTGTTGGAAAGCCATTGGCTCTCCAACCTTATCGTCATCTCCCAATGCCCTTGAGGCATTTGATGGCCGGGAATCTAAACCCCTCGGAGTTCTCGAGAGTCTGGCGATTACATTACAGGGAAAAACTGTCAACGTGGAAGTAGAAGTGGTTGACGCTAAACTCAACTACAATATACTTCTTGGCCGCAGCTGGACCCATGCCATGCTCTGCGTGCCGTCTACTGTCTTTTGATTCATCAAGTTCCCTCACGAGGGCAAGATTGTCACGGTAGACCAGTTGTCATTTTTTACCTCCAGCTCCGAGAACAACGTGCCGTATGTGGATCAAATTCCGAATCCACCAGACAGCATAGGACCTGGTCTTTTCAAAGACCCAGTCCTCATGGGTATTTTTCCTGCGCCGCCACCGAATACCGCTCAAGTTAACATGTTGTCCAGGACTGATGACCCCTGGCTGATTCCTACACCTGAGCAGGTATATGAGTTTGGAGAGTCCATGCCTTTAACGCCAGTAGAGATTAGCTACTGTGAGATTGTTGCCGCATCGGATCCTCCACCTCCTCAGCATGCTCCAATGAGCATGGCTCTTGACGTCTACTCACAATCCCCCTGGCTTGGTCAGGCTGATTCTCCTGATCCTCTTAGAGAGACTTTTCCCTCGGATGAGGCTATCATTGAAACTATGTCTCTGGAGGAGCTACCCTGGGGCGATGGGCATCATCGTTCCTCGTTTATGCCTAGCTTGGGGGCAATGACGGATTGTCTAGAGCGCTATGCTACTCAGGTTCCTTCCCCTCCTCTTCAAACACCGATCTTGACGCATGAGGTCTTTTCAGAAGGCAATCTGAGTAACATTACTCAAACGGTTCCTATCAACATCTCTGTCAAACCAGGGATTGTTGAGAACATTCATGTGGGTGTGACCTGTTCTCCTGAAGAGATCCGGGTCTATACGGAACTTTTCAAAGAGTTCAGAGATGTTTTTGCATGGTCCTACGAGGAAATGCCGGGAATTGATCCTAGTATTGTCGTGCACGAGATTCCAACCTATTCAGGTGCGAAACCCGTGCGCCAACGCTTGCGTCCCATGCATCCTCGGAAAGCCGCCGCTATCAAGGCAGAGGTTGAAAAACTTCTGAACGCGGGGTTTATTTATCCTATCCCCCTTACAGAATGGGTGTCCAATATCGTCCCTGTCGATAAAAAGCAGGGTACCATACGAGTCTGTGTAGATTATCGCGATATCAATCGCGCCTGTCCTAAGGACAATTATCCCACTCCTTTTATCGATCAGATTATCGACGATTGCGCCGGGAGTGAGATCTACTCCTTAATGGACGGTTTCTCAGGTTACAACCAGATTAACATTGCACCTGAGGATCAACATAAGACCACATTCATCTGTCCATGGGGCACTTTTGCACATAAAAAACTCCCGTTCGGCTTAAAAAACGCTGGCGCCACGTTTCAACGTGCCATGTCATATGCTTTTCATGATATCCGCCATATTGTCCAGCCTTATCTGGACGACTTGCCTGCCCATTCGGGTAAGCGAGAGGATCATCCGGAACATCTTCGCCAGATATTTCTTCGTTGCAGGCGCTACAATATTAGGCTGAATCCTCATAAGTGCGTCTTCTGCGTCGACTCTGGCCGTCTTTTAGGCTTTATAGTCTCGAAAGACGGAATTCGCCTCGACCCTCTGAAGGTTGAGGCCATTATAAATCTCCCGTCACCCTCCTCCCTTTATCAGTTGCAGAGTCTGCAAGGGAAAGCGAATTTTCTTAGACGCTTCATCCCGAATTACGCTGAGGTGGCCAAAGGATTCACTCGTTTGTTGAAGCAGAATGTTCCCTTTCATTGGGACGAAATCGCTCAAGAATCCTTTGAGAAGCTGAAGACATTGTTAGTCAATGCTCCGTTGCTTCGTCCTCCGGACTACCACCACGACTTTACTTTGTATCTAGCCGCCGCATTAAGCACCATCGCCATGGTCTTGGTGCAGGATGACGAGAACGGTGATGAACATGTTGTTTATTACCTTTCTCGGAACCTTCTCGACCCGGAAACGCGTTACGCACATGTTGAGAAGTTGGCCTTAGCAGCCGTACACGCTGTACAGCGCTTTCGCCATTACATCCTTTTGCGCACGATAACGGTGGTTTCAGACTGCAACCCCATGACATATATTCTTTCCAGACAATTGCTGGGGGGAAAGTACTCCAAATGGATCGTCATCCTGCAAGAGTTTGATTTGGAGTTCACCACTGCCAAGTCAACTAAATCACTGGTCTTCGCGGATTTGATTTGTTCTCTCCCTACAGACTCTCTTCCTGAACACTCTGAAGATCATATTCCGGACGAAACGTTGTTTCTTATCGATACTCGTGATCCTTGGTACGGGGACATCATAGTGTATCTTCAGACCGCGACATTCCGGTCTGAGTTGGATAAAGCTGCACGCCGTCGGATTCGGCACCAGTCCCAACCATACCGCATAGTGGGAGATACCCTATATCGTATTGGAGTAGATTCGGTGCTCCGACGATGCCTTACCTTGGACGAGGCTGAGAAAGTCTTGAATGACTGCCACAGTGAAGTCTTGAATGACTGCCACAGTGGCGCCTGTGGTGGACACGTAATGGGATGTAAAAGTTGCCCAAAAAGATTAGAAAAGGGAATTTATACAAGCTATATTCAAAAGTTGCATCAACTGCGGTCGAAAATACCATCGATGCGGTGCCAGCGCGAATGCGCGCGCCAGATTACCTTTTTGCATCCGGGTGTCACAATCAGTACTTCGCGGAAATAGGGCGTAGATTTTATAATGTAACCCTCACTTTCGGCCGGGGCATCGTATATCATCGTCGCCCGTCGCTTCGCCACTAAGTGGGCGGCGATGCAAGCCTGCTGGCAGCGGAAAAACACCAGGCTTCATTTTATTCAACCATGTTACTGGAACCGAGGTTCCTGTTGCTCGTCCGCGATCACGGTACTCGACTTCGTGATTACATGATCGTGGTGACGGTACGTTGAGCTGCGTCACGACAGCTCAACGCCATATTACCCTCAAGCGAACGGTCAGGTTGAAGCGGTGAACAAAGTTTTGGTCACTATGCTTCAACGAACAGTTGGGATTCATAAATCCAGTTGGCATCTCCAACTGTTCTCAGCTCTCTGGGCGTACCGAACATCTGCTAAAAGTGCAACCGGATTCACACCATTCCAACTGGTGTACGGTCTGGAAGCTACTTTGCCGGTTGAATGCGAAATTCCTTCGCTTAAGTTAGCTGTGGATCTCTTACCGGGTACTTCTCCTGAGGAAGAGCGTCTTCTATATCTCGAACGGTTGGATGAAACCCGTCGTCTAGCTGCTTTGATCATCGAAGCACAAAAGAAGAGGGTCAAATCTCACTTTGATCAATCTGTTTCTCCCCGTTCTTTCATTGAAGGAGACCTAGTCCTCTTGTACGATCAGGCACATGATAAGCTTGGTGCCGGTAAACTCCAGCCCATGTGGCACGGTCCCTATATAGTAAAACGTGTTTTGAAAAATGGGGCCTACGAACTTATAGACTACGAAGGAGTTCCATTGGCGCAGCCCAGGAATGGGCTGTACCTTAAGAAGTACTACGCCTGAAATGATTTTTTGGTGTGGTGTGTGTACATAGGTGTGTGATTGTCATTTGTGTACATGGTGTGGTGTTCTTTGTAAACGTCTTTCTGCTGATCGGGTCTTCCTGGTTGTGCAGATGTCTACTCATCCGTTTGTTGGTTTCGCGGACGGTGCCTCCCGCAGTACCAGGAATCTGTCTTCTGCAGCCTGGGTAATCTACGATCCTGCTGGTGAGTTGATCGACCTGCAAGGTGTTTGTTTAGGACGTACCACGAAAAATATCGCGGAATATAGCGCCGTGTTGGAATTATTAACCGAGGCAGTAAACCTTGGTATCCGTGAATTGCTCGTGTACCTAGATTCACAGCTTGTAGTGTTGTAGCTGAACGGGCACTATTCGGTAAGAAACCCGTCCATTTTACGATTGTATTTGCGTATTCGATTACTGGAAAGGAATTTTGAATATATTACATATCATCATATACCCATGCATTTGAATACGTTAGCAGATGCAGTAGCAAATTTGGTGTTAGATAGACATTTGCGCAATTTATAAATCATCATCACATGTAAAGAAGACTCATCCAGAAATAGATATGCATATATATAGATATCGAAATGTTTACATAGAAGTGTGTCACATAAAAATATATACATAAGTGTCTTAATACATCCGGAGACACTGTGTCTCTCAAAAAATGGTGTGGCTAAATCCTAGAGACTAATCAGCATGGTGCTCATGATAGCACGTTACTGCACGCACTAGCCGCCTCAGGATTCGGTGGAGCCGGTTTGGGACTCCCACCGTATGGCGCTGGTACTCCATCGGTACATCTGACAGTTGGGCATAGTCTGGGATCCCATGGACGATCCCCTCAAGGTTCTGAACCAGTGCCTCTCCTCTGGTACCTTCCCCCTGGATCTCAGGGGCGAGTTGTGTCCTCCGGAAGATAGGAGACATCCCGGCTGGTCTCTCAGGTCCTACATCTGCATGCATATATAATTGTGTTAAGACAGGTGTGTATTAATAAAAAAAAAACATATAAACATAAAATCAAAAATATGAGGTCTTACCCGACTCCGCCCATCCCCGGTGGTCTCCGCCTGGTGGCGGAATCCGGGTCCCACAGCAAGTCGGTTCCCGCATGGGAGCAATCTTCCACAACGATCGGTTAGGCGCCGTAACCACGAAGAACTCGAGAACTCGGGACATCATTGCCGCCTCCAGATCTGGGCATCAGTGCTGCCCAGCGAGCCATTCTTGGCTCTCGTGGTACTGGACTCGCCACAGGGGCCTCTTGGCCCTGGAAGGTTGGTATGCGTTCCAGAATGAACGACACCAAGATGGAACCATACCCAAACTGCTTCAGTTTGCCCTTTTTGCACTTTGTGAGCTGCCTTTTCATGTTGATAGTGACAGCTGTTGCCCAGTCATACAGTCGGGGACCCATGCATTCTGAGGCCAGTAAGAGTTGGGCCTTTGTAGCCTCGTGCGGTGCCTGCGATCCAGCAGCCCGCGTAATGGTGTGGAGTACAACTCTCAGTGCTAGGTCGGGGATGGTCGAGATGTATACCTTCTTACTCCCTGTTCCTGTTTGTGCCCCACGGCACACCCGCGCCATTACTTCTTCCATCTTCTCCCCTGATGGTCTGCTCCCAGTCAGTACAGGGATTGGACCCCTGCGGGATAATCCAGTAACAAAATAAATATCGGTGACCTCCAATTCCAACACCTGGTATCGTATTCTGAATACCTGGTCATTTTCATCCCAGAGGTTGATCAAATATTGGAGGAGCTCAGGCTGAGCTCGTAAGCATGGCGTGAGGAAGAATTTCTTTAAGCCACAGTCCCTTAGAGCATTCATGCAATTCTGGTTTTGCATGGCCTCTTCGTCCTCATCTCCGTGTTCCCGTTCCTTCCATTCGATTGCCATTCTGACTGTTTATCTGCATTCACATGGTCCAAAACCCCTTATTAGATCTTCTGTGAGCCTCAAAATTCAAGAAATTTGGCATAAGTAGTGGGATTTTAGGCGGAAATTTGGGTTCCGCCGCTGGCGCGACTGTTTTGCTGACAGTCGCGCCATGTGGCGCGGGCCCTTTTATAAAAAGAGCTCAGTGGCGCGGGTCCGTGCCCGATACCCGCGCCACTTAGCCCGGCCCTAAAATTTCAAAGGTGCCCTTACAAAGCTGATTTCTAAAGGGAAATCATTAAAAAATGCATGGAAAGAAAGAGAAAAGGAGCGCCTCTTACCTGTCACAGACGAGACACTGAATGGTTGCCTGGATTGGTCGCAATCGCCGTCAGAAGATTCTGCTCCAAATGGACCACTGTTGCTCTCCACAAGTGACAGGTTTTTGCGACTTAGAAGGTGGAAACGAGTTGTATTTTATACTTTTTCGGACTCGGTAAATACACGAAAAAGTCACTCTGGAGTCATCTTTCAGCTCTTTTCTGACTCTCTAAATGTGAAAAGATCACCGAGGCCCTTGTCGTTTCGATCTCGTTAAAATGGACGCGAATCGACATTCACCCAGTATAAGTTTAACCCTTTTTCGGGCTGGGCTGGATCGATTACGAAAAAGGAATACCCTAGCCTATCACGACTAGGAGGTTTTCCCGGATATTGTTTTCTACCTTTTCGGATCTGGGGAACTATTTACGAAAAGGGACCTGTGGAGTTTTCTTTTCAGCTGTCTTTTCAAACTCTCTAAACATGAAAAGACGCCGAGTTCTCCTTTGTCAGACTCGTTAAACCCTGATGACATTGGATTCCGTCGAAATGACGTTCTCCGAGTTTCTCCTTCCTAGGACTCGTTAAATGCACTAGGATGGATTCGCCCGAAGGGCGGACTTATATCGCAAGCATATGCTATCCCCTTCAAGCTTGTTATCCAAAATAATTGGGGTACTCGCCAGAAATGGTGGGGGAAAAAATGGAACCATCGTCGTTGTCGTCGGCAGTATGTCGCTCTTGAACATGGCACTTGTCTGCTTTCGTGTCGGGTTGGGGACATCTCATCTCGTTGCTTCACTTTGCTTCCATGGGTTTGGGTAATCTCTTTTGACCTCTCATCTGTTCACTGCCTCGTCGCCATGACCTTTGATCTGTTGATGTCAAATACTGCCAAGTCCATTGTCGTGCCGTTCACATGTTCAAGAGAAGTTGACCTCTGCGAATATCAACCTTCCTCTGTTTCTCATATGATCCTGATTCACAACAAAACATTATGTTCCTCTGTCTCGTGTCGATGATGTGGGAATCATTATGGCCCACCTTCGATCAAGGTCACTTCCTGTCGACTTCAACTCATTATCCAGGGAGTTTGTCTAGAGACTCCTGATGGTACCTTGGAGCCTGCATGCCTTAATGGCAGGTTCGTCGCATTCGACGTGAGGTTTTCATCATTGGCCTCCGATCGGATGATTCTGCGGGTGTTTGACGTCAGCTCATTTATTCACACGCCGTAGATTGTACCTGTAGTACCTTGAGGACCATCGTCATTATTGGTGGTTTCTCTCGCGTCTGTTAACAGCTTTCATCATTGGCTGGTAATCAGACGATGTTCTTGCATGTTCGACATCGGCTCACACATTCGCATGCTAGAACTTGTACTTGTTTGGGTCGAGATGGAGCGCAAGACCCTGGATTGTGTCTGTTGTAATCCAGGCTGCGATTGTGGATTATTGTCATTATGTACATGACTCGATGATTGGATGGCTGCGACCATACCTGAGTCTATTTGTTTGATCTTAGTTGGATGGCTGCGCCCATACCCTGGATCCGGATTATAGCATACTCTGTTCGGATGGCTGCGTCCATACCATATATATACATCATGTACTTGAGATATCAGTTGTATCTTTCTGTGCAGGTTTTCCGACGGCGGGCCTTCGGTTGGACATGTTCTCGTAAAGCATTTCACCCCTCTCTCTCTCGGGCCTCATGCTTTAGGGGGCATCTGTTACACAGTAATTTGTCACTGTCCTTACCATTCCCCATCCCGCACAATGGAGGACCCATTATGTGACCTGTGAACACTTTTATGCCTTGAAAACATCATCAATGCATCCCTCTGAGTATGAACTTCATTTTCCCTTGAGACATCTCCTTGCAAAATCCATGAAAAACAACTCTTTTTGCATTGGCGCGGGTAGACAGTTCAGTGCTCGCGCCAATCAGGGAAATCCTGTAAAGAGGTCGCGCCACTTGGCGCTCTGTCATAGAGCAGCAATCGCGCCACCCATTTTAGGGACTGTTTTTTAAATATGGATGGCGAAAGTTGAGTTCAAACAAACTCACAACCATTGCCTATCTTGAGTTGGGAGGTTTGGCTGCGGGAATTCTATGGAAGGGAAGTAGTTTTGCCACCTTCTATGGAACCTTCCTTGTTGATAGAGCCAATCCCATAATAATAGGGATCCCAACTCCCTCCTTCCCCATCTATAAAAGCTTGCTCAGATCCATGGCAAGCTAGTCTTGAAGTGCTGAAGCTTTGCATCTCCCTATTCCCAAGTGCCTTTGTGCTGTAAAGAATCCCTTCTTTCCCTTAAGGCCCATTCAAGCGAGGAGACCATTGTTACGAGACTCTGGAGAGGTTTCACTTTCCTTGGCGAGCTTTGCGAGACGTGGACAACCGGAGACCCGTTCGAAGGAAGCTGCGACGTCAGAACTTGGTTGTAACTTCTATTCGTTTATCACTTTAATAGATGACTATGATTATGGGTCCACTCCTTTTTCTATCATGTTAATGCGAGTAATATCTTTTCTGACCGATGTTTAGTTACGTATGCTGGTTCCTATGCATGTATCTGTTCGTTTCTTCTGTGTGCAGGTGTTCATCCACGGAGATCGTGGAAGGATTGTGATCTGCCAAGGCTGAAGGACGGGGACATCTTCTTCTTCGGATCTAGCGTTGGAATCCAGGTAGGCTCTTATCCCAAGTCTTTCATTTCATAACTAGGAGCTTGCGTCATAGCATTGTTTGTTTGTTGCTAGACCCCTGCTGGGCTAGTAGGGATCGCCTCTGTCCGCAGAGGGGATTTACCTCCTCAACAAGCTTTGAAGCTCCTCGATATCACTTTGAAGCTCATGGGAATTAGTTCTTATCTTAGCGACGTTGATTTTTTTATTATTGTTGGAAAACATAGAGAGATAATTCTGATTATCAAGGGTGGGTTTGATCACTTCCTTATAGTATCTTAGCTTCCTTTTACCCTCCAGCTCCTGATCCTCCTATGACTTGTCATTAAACTTAGAGGTAATAGTATTTTTGATATAATATTTTCTTCCAATACTGATCTCCTCATTAATTCCCCGATGGTTGAGCCAGGACTGGGCATCCTTATGCCACCTGCGCATGAGGTGAAGGTGAGGGTTTTTACTATAGTTAGAAGAAATTTTAGGGATTATTTTTTATTCCATGTTTTCAAGATTCTTATACATCAAATATCTAAAAATAGTTGTACTTTCAATGGGGGACAAACCAGATTCGATCAAGAGGATAGGAAAGGGAGTATTTCCCTTGATCTTAAGGTTGTAGGTTATGAATTTCTTTTGAATCATCTCATTCTTCCTCCATGACTCTTTGAATATACTGCAACCCCAAACTTCACATTCGTATAAGACAACATGGGTGACAAGAGTCTCAAAGAGGAACCTTTTCTTACCCCAAATGTAAATATCGACCGACTTACAATTATTTTTAAGCTCATAATAATCTTTCCAACGCCTAATAATCCTTTTCTCAATGCTATAATTCCAGTTGAGATGATAAGGCAAGTCAATGCCCAAATACTTACAAGAAGAAACTTGTTCTAAGCACTGGTTATTATACACGAAACTACCATGGGTGATTTTATTTTTTAATAATTAAATAATATAATAAATTTCTCTAAAATATTTTTAATTTTTTTAGTTTTAAATATTTTAATATAACATTAATATAATAAAAATATAATATTATTTGTAATTTCATTCCAGTATACACATATATTTAAATATTTGTCATGTGATTTTAAATTAATATTCTATATTTAAATTAATATTTTATATCTTATAGAAATTGATTTTTTAACATTTTAACATTTTATAGATATTGAATTAAAATCAAATTAAATTGAATAAAAAAAATAATTATTTTTTCCATCATTAAAATTAAAATTATTTAACTATAATATATTTTTTATGAAAAATTTACAAAACATCATTATTTAGCAAATATGAAAATAAAATAAAATAATAAGAATATATTGAGTTGGTCTAATGATAGAGATTAATTTTTTAACGTTTTAACAATTTATAGATATTGAATTAAAATTAAATTAAATTGAAAAAAACAATAATTATTTTTTCCGTCATTAAAATTAAATTTATTTAACTATAATATGTTGTTTATTAAAAAATTATAAAACATTATTATTTAGCAAATATAAAAATAAAATAAAATAATAAGAATATATTGAGTTGGTCTAATGATTAGGAGCATGTGTTTCCTTTTAAGAGGTCACATGTTCAAAACTAGAGGGAGTGGAGAGTGGTAGAGTATGTATGACTTCGTAGATTCCTCTTAAGAAGTCATAGATTTAAAACCAGAGGGAGTAGAGAATGTATGCCTTTGTAGGCCCCTTGTCCCACAAACAAAGGGGTATGGGGTCTCATATGAGGTCATAGATGGGGTACAATATGTATGTCTTTGTAGCTCCCTTGTCCCACAAACAAGGGGGTATGGGGTACCATATGAGGTCATAGATTCAAAACCAGAGAAGGGGTAGAGTATGCATGCCTTAGTAGACTTAGGCTATGCTTAAGAGATCATAGATTTAAAACCAGAGGGGGTAGAGTATGTATGCCTTTGTAGGCCCCTTTTCCCACAAACAAGGGTGTATGGGGTGTCATATGAGGTCATAGATTCAAAACTAGAGAGGAGGTAGAGTATGTATGCCTGAGGAGACTTAGGCTCTGCTCAATAGATCATAGATTTAAAACCAGAGGGGGTAGATTATGTATGCCTTAGTAGACTTAGGCTCCTCTTAAGAGGTCATAGATTTAAAACTAGAGGGGGTAGAATATGTATGCCTTTGTAGGCCCTTTGTCCCACAAACAAGGGGGAATGGGGTCTCATATGAGATCATATATGGGGTAAAGTATGTATGTCTTTGTAGGCCCCATGTCCCACAAACAAGGAGGTATGGGGTGTCATATGAAGTTATAGTTAAAAATCAGAGAGGGGTAGAGTATGTATGCCTTAGTAAGTATGTATGCCTTTGTAGGCCCCTTGTCCCACAAACAAGGGGGTATGGGGTCTCATATGAGGTCATAGATGGGGTAAAGTATGTATGTATTTGTAGGCGTCATTGTCCCACAAACAAGGGGGTATGGGGTGTCAAATGAGGTCATAGTTCAAAACCAGAGAGGGGTAGAGTATGTATGCCTTAGTAGACTTAGGAGATGTTGCAGACTTAGAAAATGTTGAGTGGAAGTGGGCCTCTTTTCAGAAAAACAAGAAAGTATTATACACCAATTAATTGGTGTCTCTCTTCACTGTAACCTTAATGAGTGGGCCTAATGGTTAAGGTCATGTGTTTCCTCCTAAGAGGTCACAAGTTCAAAACTAGAGAGGGGTAGAGTATGTATGCCTTCATAGACTTAGCAAACAAATCCGGAGAGGAGTCCCTTGCCCCACGAAAAAGAGGAACCTTAAAATTAAATTATTATTATTATTATTATTATTATTATTATTATTATTATTATTATTATAACGATGATATTTATTTTAATAAATATAATAATAACTTCAATTTTTATTATAAACTTGAAAACATTTTAAGAATAGTAAGCAAAGTGGATCTGCTAATAAGGATACTAACAATTTCTTAATTGGCATTCAATTCAATTAGCGTTTGATTTATGGTGAGTGAAAAGGCATGTCGTAAGGTAGATGATGTGCAACGATGGAAGTAATGAGGGGATAAATTTATTTATGTCCATATATCTCTCTGTCGCGCCCATTCATCACCATCATCAAGCCCAAAGCCAAATACACACACCCAAGACGTCACCATCATCAAACCCAAAAGCCAAGAGAAGGGTTTTCAACTTTATGGTCCACAACATATGTAAGACTAGCAATATATTTTGGGTCTGGCAAGGAAAACCCCAGATTCAAAACGTTCTTAAAATATCTCAACCCACCCTTTGGCCCCACCTCTAATTCTAGCAACAATATGAATCTAGGAATCCTTGGAAATGTCGTAATCCCTAAGAGATATTTCCTCTTGAAGCTTACGTCCTTCATGAATAAGTGAGAAGAAGTCATGAGGGATTCAATGCACCTTCTCTTGAATTGACCACGCTAAAGAGGAAACCATATATGTGTTTGAGACCTGCAAACCAAATGAACCCCTAGATATTGGGTTTACCAAGACTCAGAAAATCGCTTGCTCTGGAGAAGAAAATGCATCCCTCATAGAAAGCTTGCCTAGTCCATATGATGATCTAAATTTTTGAGGGTTTTTACTCATATTTGAGGGGAAAACTTGCATATTTGGGATTGATGTAGTAGATTTTTCCTTGGAGCGGAGATAGGTTTTTCCTTCAAATCATTACTAAGGTGAGGAGCTTATGCAGCTCCATTTTGTTCGAAATTTAAGGTTGCAAAACTCAAAATCATAATTTCATTGAAAATATTAAAATTAAAAAATATGAATAAAAATATAGATAAAAATCAAATATCATTATATTAAAACATGAAATGAATAAATTTAATACAATTTTGATTTACCTTTTATTTTAATTAACCTTGTATAACATCTTTTTATAATATTTTATTTATTACAATATAATATAAATATAATAAATAATGGAGAAATGAAATATATGATGATGATGATGATGATGATGACGACGATGATGATGATGATGGTGGTGGTGGTGGTGGTAGTGGTGGTTGTTGTTCATTAAGACTAATGCGGTCTATTAGACCTTAAGAAAGGAGAAATAATCTACGTTCGATTCTTCAAAATCAGGTTTCTATGGTCAAAGTGAAGGGAAATAAGTGCTCCAAGGTCGCTATAGGTGGGTTGGCTTAATAGGTCAAGAAGACTAAAAAGTGTGGCAGATGGTAGGTAATTGAGAGCGAATGTGAGTAAGAGTAGGGCGGTCTAAAAGGAAGTGCTTTTCATCTTCCACCTACATAGAATCACAAATCTGAAAAATTCTATCATTCCAAGGGGTCTTGGGAATAGACCACCACCTGGTCTCACTCCGAAGCTCGTGGGAATTAGTTCTTATCTTATTGATGTTCATTCTTTTCTTATTTTTGGACAACACAGAGAGATCATTTTGATTATCAAGGGTGGGGTTGATCACTTCCTTATAGTATCTTAGCTTCATTTTACCCTCCAATTCCTGATCCTCCCACAACTTGTCTTTAAACCTGGAGGTAATAGTATTTTTGATATTATCTTTGCTTCCCATAATGAGCTCCTCCTTAATTCCCCAACGGTTGAGCCAGGACTGGGCATCCTTATGCCCCCATGCTTAAGGCAAAGGTCAGGGTTTCTTATACATCAAATATCTAAACATAGTTGTACTTTCAATGGGGGACAAAACAGATTTTATCAATGGGATAGGATAGGGAGTATTTCCCTTGACCTTAAGGTTGTAGGTTATGAATTGCTTTTGAATCATCTATATCTTCTTCCATGACTCTCTGGATATACTGCAACCCCAAACTTCACATACGTGGACAACATGGGTGACAAGGGTCTCAAAGAGGAAACTCTTCTTACTCCAGATGTAAATATCAACCGACTTACAATTATTTTCAAGCTCATAATAAGCTTTCCAACCCCCAATAATCCTTTTCTAAATGCTAGAATTCCAATTGAAATTATGAGAGAAGTCAATGCCCAAATACTTATAAGAAGAAACATGTTCAACCTGTTCTAAGCATTGGTTATTATACACGAAATTACCATGGACAATCTTTATATATATATATATATATATATATATATTAATAATTAAATAATATAATAAGTTTCTCTAAAACATTTTTTTTAATTTTTACAAAAATATATTATTATTTGTAATTTCATTCCAGTATATATATTTAAATATTTGAGATATAATTTTAAATTAATATTTTATATCTTATAGAGATTGTTTTTTTAACACTTTAACAATTTATAGATATTGAATTAAAATTAAATTAAATTGAATAAAAAACAATAATTATTTTTTCCATCATTAAAATTAAAATTATTTAACTATATTTTTTTATTAGAAATTTATAAAACATCATTATTTAGCAAATATGAAAATAACATCAAATAAGAAGAATATATTGAGTAACCTTTTAACAATTTATAGATAGTGAATTAAAATTAAGTTAAATTGAACCAAAAAATAATAATAATTTTTTTCGGACATGAAAATGAAATTTATTTAATTATAATATATATTTTTATTAAAATATTATAAAACATTATTATTTAGCAAATATGAAATAAAATAAAATAATAAGAAAATATTGAGTTGGTTTAATGATTAAGAGCTTGTGTTTCTTTTTAAGAGGTCCAATGTTCAAAACTAGAGGGGGTAGAGAGGGGTAGAGTATGTATTGCTTAGTAGACTCGTCTTAAGAGGTCAGAGATTCAAAATGAGGAGTAGAGTATGTTATGGGGTGTCATATGAGGTCATAGATTGAAAACGAGAGAGGGGGTAGAGTATGTATGCCTTAGTAGACTTAGACTCCTCTTAAGAGGTCATAAATGTAAAACTAGAGGGAGTAGAGTATGTATGCCTTTGTAGGCCCCTTGTTCCACAAATAAGGGGGTATGGGGTGTCATATGAGGTCATAGATTCAAAACCAGAGAGGGGGTAGAGTATGTATGACTTAGTAGACTTAGGCTCCTCTTAAGAGGTCATAGATTTAACACCAGAGGGGGTAGAGCATGTATGCCTTTGTAGGCCCCTTGTCCCACAAATAAGGGGGTATGGGGTGTCATATGAGGTCATAGATTCAAAACTAGAGAGGGGGTAGAGTATGTATGCCTTAGTAGACTTAGGCTCCTCTTAAGAGGTCATAGATTTAACACGAGAGGGGGTAGAGCATGTATGCCTTTGTAGGCCCCTTGTCCCACAAACAAGGGGGAATGGGGTCTCATATGAGATCATAGATGGGGTAAAGTATGTATGTCTTTGTAGGCTCCTTGTCCCACAAACAAGGAGGTATGGGGTGTCATATGAGGTCATAGTTCAAAATCAAAGAGGGGTAGAGTATGTATGCCTTAGTAGCTATGTATGCCTTTGTAGGCCCCTTGTCCCACAAACAAGGGGGTTTGGGGTCTTATATTAGGTCATAGATGGGGTAAAATATGTATGTCTTTGTAGGTGTCATTGTCCCACAAAGAAGGGGGTATGGGGTGTCAAATGAGGTCATAGTTCAAAACCAGAGAGGGGTAGAGTATGTATGCCTTAGTAGACTTAGGAGATGTTGCACTAACCTTAATAAGTAAACCTAATGGTTAAAATCATGTGAACAAGAAAGTCTTATTATTATTATTATTATTATTATAAGAATGATATTTATTTTAATAAATATAATAATAACTTCAATTTTTATTATAAACTTGAAAACATTTTAAGAATGGTAAGCGAAGTGGATCTGCTAATAAGGATACTAACACTGTCTTAATTGGCATTCAATTCAATTAGCGTTTGATTTATGGTGAGTGAAAAGGCATGTCGTAAATGGATGATGCGCAGCGAATTGGCATTCAATTCAATTAGCGTTTGATTTATGGTGAGTGAAAAGGCATGTCGTAAATGGATGATGCGCAGCGATGGAAGTAATGAGGGGATAAATTTATTTATGTCCATACATCTCTTTGCCGCGTCCATTCATCACCATCATCAAGCCGAAAGCCAAGACGTCACCATCATCAAACCCAAGAGCCAAATACAGACCAAACAAGAAGAGATAGAGTTGCCTCGGCCTCCCTCACAACATAAGCACAGAGTGCCTAGGCGCTTTTTTTGCCCTATTAGCGGCACATTTATGAAAGAACCTGTCATCGATCCCTCGACGCATGAAACATGCGATCTTGAGGCCCTTCGCACTCGTAGGCTGAACACCCAACCCATTCCCCTGGAAGACCAGGACGAGCTGTTGATGCCCGATCTCGTTCTCAGATCTCAGATCTCTGCATGGCTTCACAAATACCAACGCACGCCTACCTTCGCCTATATCTCATCACCCGATGATCTCGAGATCGCAGTAACTTCCTTATTAACTCAAGGGCCAAATGACATACTTGAAGATTCGGACATGCTGGATAATCTCCGTGAATTGAAATCAGAGCTTGAGGACAATATCTCACTCATAAGTATGTCACAGTGCTCTGTACACCTGGCAAAGCTCGTAGAAGATTGCCCTGTCTCGCCTGATAATGTGGCGGAATGGGTTAAACTCTGTGTGGGAATCCTGGCTAAAGACGTGAACATCCCAAGGGAAAGAAAAGGATTTTTCGTGTCTTTCTGGGGCCCAGCGCTTAAAGTCATTGCCAGAGTATGCGTTGATATTAAGGATTCAGACTTTGAGATGGGTTTAGTCAACTTACTCTACGCGTTCCAGAAATATAAAAATGAGGAAAATCGGTACGTTTATCGCGACGCTGAGAACATAATTATCAGTCATGGTGAAGTAATAGAAGCTCTATCTTCTTACATATTGAGACCCAATGACATGGGCTTTATCGTGAGCGAAGGCATTTTCCGGAAATTGTTCGACGTGATCATCAAACTCTGGGTGGCAGAGAAAGGATTGAAGCAAAGGCATTTTCCGGAAATTGTTCGACGTGATCATCAAACTCTGGGTGGCAGAGAAAGGATTGAAGCAGCCTGAACTTTCACAATCAATGGCTAGATTAGTGTGGCCAATTCCCGAAAAGATAAATAATGCACAGCACCGTTATTTATTGCGTACAATTTCCTCTGTACTCGATTCCAGGCCTCGCAATAGTCGTGATGAGGAGGAGGATTATGATGAGTATAATGATGATGATGATTTTTATGACTACATCGAAGGTTCGTTAGAAGTGATGACCCGTGCAGGGCTCGTGAGACCGGTGTTTGAGTTATTGTACTACGCAATGCTGGCCGACAATGGAAGAGAGGAAGACCCCTTGGGATGGGTTGCAAGGGGTAGGACGGTATCGGAAGAAGAAGAAGAACATATGATTATGAGGTGCTTTGAGATTCTTTGTTTCCTCAGTTCGGTTACCATTGGGCGTCTGGAGATGGTTAGACTTACGAAACGCAGCGGTTTTAGATACTTCAATGCTTTCTGCGCAGGTATCGCACTAGTCATTAAAACTGAGACTGTGGAATCTCATGTAATACCGGCGTTATCGGTTCTTTGCAACCTGTTGGAAAATACTCGTTATACTGATCAGATGATGAGAGCAGAGGGCCAGGGGTTTGATGAATTGAAAGATATAGATTTTGAAATTTTCAATAACGAGGAATTGACAACGATGACCACAAACTTGTTCGATGCCGTTGATAGAATCCAAATAGAAGAAGATTATTCCGAAGATTATTGAATGTAATATGCGTTGTCTAGAGAGAAGATTATTCCGAAGTATGTTGACCAGAGTTTTAAAAAAAAGGAAAGATTCTAAGTTTGATCTCCATTCTAGCTATATATATATATATATCTAATAATGATAATTTATTGTAGTCCTCATAACCATGACCAATTTAGAATGATGTTGGATGAACATAAAATAGTAATATATAGCTACTTAAGGTGAGTAAATGGAAGTTTTACAAATGGGTGCAATATTTCAATGAGAAGGGGTAGCATGTATTAGAATGTGATGGACTTTGGATTTTGGAGGAATAATTGGGATTAAATAAATTTGCATTCTTGAGATCTATCATGGATGATTAACTTTGTGGTGAATGGTTGTTGAATAAGTATTTCTAAATAAGAACATAATAAAAGTCACTATAACTTTTAAATAAATATAATGCCTATAAAAACGCAATTGTTTTCAATTAATAAATTAAGATTATGAAACAAATAATTTTAGGAAATTATAAGAAGTATGTGAAATTAGATTAAAAACGATAAACCCATGAGTACTTTTAAGATGAGAATAAAGTAAATTAATAAAAATGAAAATTCTGCAAGGAGAAATGATAAACACATTAAAAAGTTTGCTAGCAAATTAAATGAATATATAAATCTGTCCCATCCTTGTTGTGGTGCCATAATTTTAAATTTTAACAATTTCATTTTTTTGTTTGATTTGGTGAATACATTTTGAATAGATATAATGGTTAACATAATTATTTTATTCATTAAAAAGAGGCGAAAAATTAATATATCTCTTCTTTGGAATCACTTTCTGTTTTGACTCTATTAGTGTTGGAAAAAAATATCCTGGTCATAGTTTTTAATTATGGTGATCAAAATTTTCAAAATATATCATCGAGAATGCATCAAAGCCCAAGCCTTGTAGTCTCTTAGTCACTTCACTTGAGTATAACAAGAATTTTTCACTAGTGATCGAGGAGACTATATCACTTGGCTAGGAGATTACATAAACAAGCTCCCGTTATTGTACAAACATACATTTTTTACATGAAGCGGAAATTGGAGCTGCAACAAATATCATGATTCTATCAGATTTGGAAATGGAATATACCCATAAAAATCATCTTATTTAATTGGCTGGTTTGGAGGAACAAAATTCTCACTTGGGATAATCTCTTGAAGAGAGAATTTGTGGTTCATTGATTGTGTATTTTTTACAGGGCATCATCAGAAACATGGGAAGATATGCCCAAAAACTCGTCAGGTTTGGAGTAATATTGCACATATCTTACATATTCCCATTAACTGGGCACTTAACTTTGAACAATGTATAAGTATGTGGTATGTCGATTCTGGAAAACACAAACAAATGCCCCTTTACTATATGGGAAATTTGGAACGTCAGGAACAAGTATATTTTCGATGGACAACTAGTTGATATTTATTATATATGTCACAGAACATCATCCTAGTCATCGAAAATCAATCTTGTGCATTCTCCACAAAAAATATTATCAAAACGTATGCTTACATTGACAACCCTTTTTCTTGTTGGATTCTTCGATGGTGCGGTGCAACTGGGCAGATGCGAGTGCAGGTTTATTATTAAGCTCAATGAACACTCGTAGTATAACATATCTTGGAATGGTGGACCTGCTAAAAATACTAGAGCAGGAGCTATGGTATTATGGGGATTACTTAGGTTTGCGAAAGAAAAGGAGATGCACAACCTTCACATATATGGGGACCCTAGATCTCTCATAGATGGCATGCTTACAGTATTTGGTCCTCCTAACTTGGTTAGATGGATCAAAAGGATAAAACACATTCACAGTTCTCTTATGAACTACACTATTAGCCAAATCTATAGAGAAGCAAATCAAAAGTTGGTTTCAATGAAATATATGAAATAATGAGTTTCTCCTTTACTAAGGAAACACAAATAAGGGAGGAGGGACATATTATGTTGTCATAACTGTATACAACAATTTTTCTCTCTTTTTTATTTTTTTATATGCTCTTTCACATATAAACTAGATAAAGTATGGGGTCACTTCTTGATATGCTATATTTCCCTTCATGTATCATCTTAGTATTTTTTATGGAATATTTGAGATAGGACATGTACTAAATGATGAAAACATTTCACGGAAAATATACATATGATGGAATATTTGACAAATGTACTAGCCTTTACAATATTAATATAAAGCTAATGTTTTTTTCTTCTTAAAAAAAAACAAGCATTTTGCACCACGTTTCAGATAACCCATAATGTCGGTATTACATGACATTCTACAATAGTAAACAAATGATTGAAGTTATTGAGATACTTATCTAAATTTTGCAGTACGAAATATTTTGATTTCATGAAATTACATATAAATAAAAATAAATTAAATTAAACTGAAATTAAGGTAATATAGTCAATTTATTCTTAGGAATTTAATTTATAAAAGGTACGGTACATCTCCCTCCCTTACTATTTAGTGGGAAGAGGTATAGATCTATTTTTAGATCACAGTGAATTTATTCTTAGGAATTTAATATATAAAAGGTAGGGTACATCTCCCTCCCCTATTATTTAGTGGGAAGAGGTATAGATTTATCTTTAGATCTCTAGTTAGGGAAGGAAGGCCAATAATATTTATATGAAAGAGATGTTATAACAAAATAGTTTGATTTCATAAAATTATGTACAAATAAAAATGAATGAAATTAAAATATTATATTCAATTTATGGTTAGAATATATATATATATATAAATTTAATATAATAAATTTAAAATTATTAAATATGAATAAGATGTACAACCCTTTAATTTAAATATTAGAAAATGGTACCATGTATTTCCATTTAAAATTAAGGAGAGTATTTTTTTCTTAAGAGATTTTTAAATTTAATGGAGAGTAGAATATGTAAATTTTTATAATTTTTTTTTAGTAAAATTATTATATAGAAATAAATACGTTATCCAAACGATATGTATTATTTTTATATGGAAAATATTAGAGTTGATATAAATATTTCCTACTTTATAAATAGGATATTATGAGGTAGGGGTGAGAGTGAAGTCTATATAATAATTTAAAATATATGTATTATATGCAATATTTTTATATGGAAAATATTAGAGTTAATATAAATATTTAGCATGTTATAAATAGGTTATTAAGTGAAGTTGAAGGTGAAGATGAAAGTGAAGGTGAAGGTGAGAGTTAACATATAATTTCAATTTATATTATAACTTGAAATTGTACCATATGTTGCAAAAGAAAAGCTGTAAAGCACTAACATACGAAATAGTATAGACGAAATGCTCTCACATGAATCATGCAAGATAACTACAATAGCTACAACTACAAAGAGTGAACAATAAGATTGGGAAAAAGTAGTATAGAGGAAATGCTCTCACATGAATCATGCAATATAGCTATAACAACTATATCAAACATTATTTTGAATTTATGCTCATAAAAAGAATAGCCTAGCAAAGTAGTAATACAAGTGATAATGGGAAAAAAGAAAAGAGTTCTGAATTTTTTTTGTAAAAGCCGTCAATAGACAAAGCAAAAAAAAAATTGTAAATGGGCCCAACAATACATAAATAAGATTGAAAGTTTCTAAAAATGTTATGAATTAGAGAAATATAAATCCTACATACATGAGGTAGATAAAATAATGTGCCTACCCTTTCACAAAATGGATCTATTGTTGTTGCAAGGGCTTTGGCAGTTACAATGCAATATTTTCTTCACTGGATGATATATTCTCCAACGGATTAGATGTTGTGGTTAGACAAGATCAGTTTCAACATGTTGCTCTTGTTAGAAGGAAACTTTCATAGCTTACTATAATTATGCCAACAAAAAAACAATATCTTCTCTATCGTTTAAAGTACCAATATGTTAATTCAATTTATGATTCAATTAAAAATATACAAATATGCAAAAATTAATGATCTTTGAGTTTATATGAAAATATTAAACAATAATTCGATTCAAAAGATTGATATTGTTATTATATTATAATAACATTGATTTTCTCATTAGTATAACAATTAAAAATTAAAAAATTGTTGATGTATATTACTCTCATGTATAAATATGAATAAATAAGTAAATTTATGATTATTTAAACTGATTTTAGTTCGAATAATTATAAAAAAAATTATCGTTTTTTTCATTTAAATTATAGATTATATAAATTTAATATAAAAGGACAAAATCTTTAATTCAAAGATTAAAATATTCTCTTTAACATTATTAAAAACCTTTGACTTGATATTTATTAAAAGCCTTTGACTTTTACTAACGTCGTTGGGGTTGGGAAATAGGCATTTTAAAGCATTTCCAGACTTTGTGTTTTCCTTGTGGAGCGTGAATTTTTTTCATTTAAATTATAGAGTATATAAATTTAATATAAAAGGACAAAATCTTTAATTTAAAGATTAAAATATTCTCTTTAACATTATTAAAAACCTTTGACTTGATATTTATTAAAAGCCTTTGACTTTTACTAACGTCGTTGGGGGTTGGGAAATAGGCATTTTAAAGCATTTCCAGACTTTGTGTTTTCCTCGTGGAGGGTGAATTTGCTTACCCGTTCCAAATTATTAGAAACTTTTGTTGGCCCACTCTAAGGAATTTCCCTCGAGAACATATATACCGCCCTTATCTGAAAAGCATTTAACAATCTTACATGGAATTGAAGCGACTTAAGGATTTTAGAGTTAATGTTTCTTCTTTACTTTGAAATTATCGTTAATGTTTTTTCTTTACTTTGAAATTATATAATATGAAGTATGTGATAATTTTAATATAAATATGTTTAAAATCATAGTATGGTTAATTAACGTGGTGAAAGATGATGGTATATTCATTACGGTCAAATAAATATAATAAATAGATAATAGATAATTTATAAGTTATATGATAAATTTGATGGAATAATATTTTTGTAGTTTTACAATAATTTGGAGTGATTATTTGGACATTGATTTAGTTTTAAATTTTAATAAACATATTTTAAAATTGAATTATTAATTATAATAAATTATAATAAACTATTATGATACATATTGTTGATCCATAGATAACCACAATGTTGGTTTAACAATTCCAAAAATACAAGTTTCTTTAAAAAAAAATGATAAGTACAATCACTAACCACTCTTTAAAGGTAATTTTAAATATGTAAATGAGTACTTGTGATATTTAACTTATTTATATAATCATTTGAAATGTCCAAATATAAATTAAAATGTTGCAACTACATTTAACATTAAGTTTGCATGTATTTTTTCACTCTGCATCGATCTAAAAAGAGCCAATACACAAATAGACACATATTGATAATATCCACATAAATAAAAGAAAAAAATATAGGTATTGATTGCAGAAGACGAGCTCCACCAAATTAATTCTGGCAGCTTTGACATACTCTATGAGAACTACCCTTTACCTTTACCATCAGATCAGATGAGATTGGAACATAACATAGCATTCAAGGATCAACATTTTGAGTCTGCTAAAGAAGATATTGTTGTAGAAGCTATGTATTAATTAAACTTAATGATTTCTATGGTAAAAAAAGATTACTGATGAATGAATTTCAATACACATGAAAAAGGGATCCTTGTGGTTTATCACAATGAGAAAAACCAGATTGGCTGGGCTCGCTCAGATGGTCAAAATCACCAAAATTCTCCCAAGAAATGAATAATTGATAATGAATAACTACTTACATAATAAGAAGTGACTGGTCTTGCTGAATTTCCAGACACTAGCTTAATACTCATGCTCAAGCTGCTAAAGAGGTATTCGTTTTGGATTGAAAACGAGAACCTTGTGAAACAACTAAAATTATTATTACAATTCTCAACTCTTTCAATATATCTGAGTTTTAGATGTCCATAAAAAGGAAATCTGAGGTTTTATCTCTGCACTGTTTGGCCATTATTCAACAATTGAATGGTTCCCCATGAAATATCGAAATTGTCATTGAAGCCAAAGGATTTATATAGGATAGAATCAGAATCAACACTAAACTTATGTATACCCAAATCCTAAAATATTTGCGCAACGCTTCATTGCTGATGATGGTATTAAACGGCTAGAATTGTCGCAATTGGTTTCTTTTTTTCGCAACAGGGTACTGCACATCCCACAACTGCCACATTATCTGCATGTGCCTCTACATAGAAAAACTGTGAAATCGATCAACTTATCTCGAATTCCTCTTGCTTTGTGCTAGCAATTTCTGCGTCTTCATCGCGCTGTCATTCTACAGTGTTCCGTTTCTCTTAAGCGGGCTTCAGGGTTTCTTCATAGATTAGGGTGTTTGCATATTATGAGGAGCTTCAACATCATACAACGATTTTCTGATGGTTGTGAACACATGATTTTTTGCCTACTCTATTCGGTAAACTATTTTCCTATGTAACTGATTCATAATAATAGTATTTAATCCTAGGGTAGATATTATTTCAATCGTCTAACATTAAATTCATTGATGGACAATAATAATTTAGGAAAGTTGTTTTCAAATTAAATTCAATGATGGACAATAATACACCTGGCAATTTAGGAAAGTCGTTTTCAAACAAGAACACTTTACAATGTAATTAATATAAATGAATTATGTAATTTTTTTTTCAAATTATTTAGATTAAAAAAATCACAAGTTTAAAACAAATATATAAAAGAAAATAAGAAATATAAGAAATATAATATATTTAGCATGGATATTTTCACAGTTAATAATTTGATATTGATGAAAAAATTGGAAAATTGTGTGTTATGTTTATGGATATACCCTAAAAATATATTACATTTTGTTTTCCAAAAGTTTTCATTAATGTAGTATAATATATTATTTTTTTAATTATTTTTTTACTTATTTTTATTAAGAGGAATGTGCTATTGAACCTAGGGGTTGTATTAGCATTACAATCTAAAATTTATGCAACTTATCACTCATCGAACTATCCAGTGAGGACTTAAAATTATTGAAACAAAAATTGATTCAACATTCTATTGATTAGCAAAAAAGATTTACATCATTTACAAACATGTCTTATTTGCTGGCATAGTTTTCCCTATACTAGAAGAACACAAAAAAACATTACATTTTCTCTCCCTAGATTTAGGTTCAAGGATTATACATTGGTTTTTCGTTTTTTCCTTTCCTTTTTCGGAAGTCTACCCAATCCAAGGTTTTTCAGGATCTTATAGATATTGTACAACGATTACCTTTCCTTGAGATGTCCTTGATGCCTCATCCTCCAACATTTTTTCTTGCTCTTTATCACTATTGGAATGGTCAAATTCGCGGGTGTTTTTTTTCCCACTCATTTGTGGTCCAAAAATACTATCTACCTCATGTAATAAATTGGCCAACCTGTGATCTTTATCTCCCGCTAGTTAGGATGTCATAGCATGCGCCTAAGTAGAGTCTAGATGAGTGGTTCCTTCATTAGGATAATTATAGTTCTGAGGTTTCTCTTGCCCGTGAGCGACATAGGAATTAGAAACTTTGGTTCCCTTCTAATCTTGCCATCTACTATTCTTCTTTTTTTATTTCTAGATGCAAAGGGTGACTTTGCAAATAAGGACGAGCATCTTAAAGGTGACCAAGATGTTGACAATTTCCGTAAGAAAAATCCGTGTTCTCAAAATCCACTAGTTTCTCATAAACCTAGCCTCTCCATTTGAGGATGATTTTTGCTATCAGTCCTTTGCTAAAGTCCACTTCCATACATAAACTAAAAAATTCATGATTCCTTTTGAAATCTGCTTAGCGTCGATTTTAATGAAACACTCAAGCAAATTTCCTATATCCTCCAAAACAGTTGGGTGAGCCATATGGATGGGAAAATTGGTAAGTGGAACCCATATTGGGGTTTCCAAATATGGCATAGAGAGGGTTAATGTTCGGGAACCAAGGTTGAAAGGAAAGACTAGTCTAACCCTAAAAAGAAGGACCATGTTCAGAAACCTTTTTCCTATCCTTCATCTTTTCAAATACTAGAACAAAAAATTATTTTGTGTCGTTTTAATTGAAGTAGGTAATTAGATGCATTTTAGAAAGTGTTTCAGGGTATGTTTGCAAAGTGTTTTAAAAAATCCTTGAATGAGTAATGTTATCACACACACACACACACACACACACACACACACACACATATATATTTGTGGGTTTGTGTGTGTGTAAACAATTGAATTAGCATTAACTTGTAGCCTACAAGAGAAGTAAGAAAATGGACTTGTACCCAAAGTATACCTAGAGGAATTACAAGATTGATCCTTAAAATAAAATGAAAAAATAATGGAAGCCAAAATATGGTTTGGAAGATCAAAGGTTTGAGGTAAGTTTGAGGTAATTTTTATTCATTTAATAGAATATGTTTCATATTCTTATTAATAATTCAATGTGTCTTTTATTCAAGTTTCGGTATAGCTATGTTAGCTTACATGACTACAAACTATTTGAGAGAAAACCTTAATGGTTGTAGTGTTCTGGGCTGCCATATGTTTGTCAAATTGTTGCAATGGTTGCAATAAGCTTGTCAAATTATGTCAAGGGAAGTAGTTTTGAGGGTTGTAAAAATTTTAATTAAATACATATATGAAGAACTCATAGGTGAATTTAGTCAAATTGTTGCAGTGGTTGCAATAAGTTTGTCAAATTATGTCAAGGGAAGTAGCTTTGTGGGTTGTAAAATGTTTAATTAAATACATATATCAAGAACTCATAGGTGAATTTACAAATTAGTAAATTCAACGAATAACACATAGTAACATAATTTTGGGTTGTCTTTATTAATGTAGAACTGTACATGAAATTTTTCATTCCATGTGTTTGAGAAAAGTAGTAAATGAGATATTAGGGGTCCAACTTTCCGTTGTTTTATATAATTGCATCCGTAGGAGTTTGGATGTGATTCAACTCAACATCAAGGGCTATTCATTCCTTATGACCATGTAACCCCCACTTTGAATAAAAAAAATGGTTTTCACGCTTGGATTCTATAATCTAGACAATTTCACAGATTGTTTAATGCCATTTAAGTCTGCCTGCTATCAAGTTTTAGGGAAAATATTAAATTGATTTATTCCTTGTTTTAATATGGCAACATCTAATGTTTTTATTTCTGAATCTTAGAAGGAGGAATCTTAGATTCATATTAGCTAATTGTTGTGAAATTACCTTAAGGGATTATGGCTTCCAAGTGTTTGACAAAATGACTCAATGGTTATAGCTAATTGTATTTATCATTTTTTTTGTAAAAATGTCTAAGTGAAACTATTATTTGAAGCCAAGGTGTTTCTAGTCGATTTTGAAGATTTGCTGCTACCTTATATGGATTGCCTATTATTTGGTTTTGTAGAAATTTTGCCATCTTGGATTTACTAGCTCATTTATATTGATGATATTAATATGATTCATGCTCTTGTGTAGATTGTTTTTTTAATTTCTCAATGCCGAGTTGATACTCTAATAGTTTAAGCATCTTTATGGAAATTTATTTCAAGCTTAACTGTTTGTCAAAATTCCCCAATGGTTGCAAGGTATTTTTAAAATTTCCCCAATGTATGTAGCTATTCACATTCATGAAGCATTTGTAGAAATGTATCAATGAAGATGGCTTATAGTTTTACTTGTGTGTGAAGTTCAATTCAATAATTATTGGCATTATTGTGATACAATAAAAAATGAGGTTATATAATAATATATATGTTGATAATCATTGAAGAAATGATTAAAAATATGAGATCATATCTAGAAATGTCATTAAGCATGATGTATTAATGAATTGCTAGGAGTGAAGGAGGGCCTTTTTTTTAGTAAGATTTCAAGTAAGAATGTGGTAGATTTTTTAATGATAAATTGGAAGTTTGTCTTACCATCCAGAAATGTTATTTTATATGTCCAATGAATTACTTGACATAAAGTATCTCAAGGGTGAGGGTTGAGCTCCGGATGCGGATGATTAATCGGTATGACGGGACATCCGTCCCTGGGCAGCTCCCAAGGAGACTCGCATGGGATGGCCATATGGCCCCTAGCGGCTCCATTAATTTCGACATCAATCCGCCTGCCCTCAAAGCATTAACTCTCCAATGCCAGCACTCTTTCATCCTCGGCTCGCCCAGTGGTTTCATAATGGCTTCTATCTCGGGCTCTCCAGAACACTCCTGCTCTGTATGCCGCTCTTTTCATCTTGTTTGCAGCGCATGCCCTGTTGATTGTGCAGATCCCAGCATCCGCACACAGACAGGGCGTCGCTGCTCTCTGTTCAGTTGTTTTGAAACAACGCCTGATTGTCATTTTACTCATAGTGCTTTCTGTCACTCCAACTCCAATTTGCAGGTTCCTCTTGGCTTTCACTATGGTTTCGCTCCTGTCCAGACTTGTTCTCCTTGTCTCAGGCCAATTCAGGTTGCTACGCCTGCCATGCCTAGGCTCAGACACCGAATGAGGTGTCGCCAAGGTGCAACTCGTGGCAGGCCTGCAAGCGCACGTTCCTCATCCAGTCTCGGCGATGATATCCCTTCTGAGGATGTTGAAAGGTGGCAATGGGGCCATGACAGCCCTCCTGGCTTATGGCGTTTCATCAACTCCTGTTTCCCCTGTACCCCGTCCTTCAGGAAGTCATATTCTGAGGCAAACCTCACAGAGGGCGAAGCTCCGATTTGATTGTTCCTACAATTGCCCCACTGTCACTGCTTACATTACATTCACCCTGCGAGAAGAGTCGACTCTCCATCCTCCTCCTTTGTCTGGACCACCGCCCTATCCTCTTGGTCTTCGCCCTGACCCCGCTACAACTTCTTCAGTTCGTCCGGTTGATCCCCATACTACTGCTTCTCCCGACCTGGGTCATCTCTCAATGTCGGTGGACACAAATATCTTAGGCAAAGATGGAGATCAGAGCGTTGTTGCAGAAGATTCAGAGGATCAATACTGGTGTCGCATTGAGGAGGAGCCGCCTTCTCCAACCCACACGCAGTAACTCCGGTTTGCCTTGGTTCAATATGGTACCTACGTTCCACTATTTTGCAAGATATACTGTTTTTTTGTTGTTGTCTATAGCAGTAGAATCTGCATGGTATTGCCGTCTCTTTTTGGTTTTCTTATGATGAATGTAATGGACTATACATCGATTTCCCTCTCAAGGGTGGTGCAACTTCTCTTAAACGAACTGGTTTCCCACTCTGGGCAGTTCGTCATTTTGGTAGAGCATGGACATCAAGCCCAGTTTCAGGCTCCCACAGCTGAACTGAGGCAGTTTTGTAACAGTATGTTTCCCTAATAGAATTAGCATAATTTAGAAAAAAAAAGGGTGAGGGTTGAGGGTTTAAAGTAGAGGTGTCAATTAATTGACACACACATATATATATCAAATTTTGAGACTTAGTTTTCAATGGGGCCTTTATTTCTCTATGATATTGATGGTTGGTGAGGTGGGACCTTAAAGAGGGCCAAAAATCATTAAAATGAAAAATAACCCCTCATCGCTCAAAATCAATGGCAATGAAGTTGGATGCAATATTATTAACCTCAAGAGATTGGTTTTCAGCTTTATGATCCACAAGAAATGTAGAACTAGCAATATATTTGGGGTTTGGCGAGAACGTCCTTAAAATATCTTGGCACGACTGAGGATGATGGACCCACTCCTTTGCCTTCACCTCTAATTCTAGCAACAATGTGAATCCAAACATCCTTGGAAATGTCATAATCCCTAAGAGATTTTTCCTCCTGAAGCTTACGACCTTCATGAAGTCAGAAGCATTCATGAGGGATTCAATGCACCTTCTCTTGAATTCAAAACACTAAGGAGGAAACCAGATCTTTTTTTGAGACCCACGAACCAAATGAACCCATGGATATTGGGTTTAGCAAGACCGAGAAAATCAATGGATCTGGAGAAGAAAATGCATCACTAGCACATAACATGCTTGGTCCATATGCTAATGTAGGGATCTAAGGGTTTCAACTCAAATCTAAGAGGAAACTCACAGATTTGAGATTGCATGGAGTAGATTTTTCCTTAGAGTGGAGATAGATCTATCCTTCAGGCCATTACTCAGGTGATGATCTTACGCAACTACATTTTGTTCGGAAGCTAAAATTGCAGAAAACCATAATTCCATTAAAAGTATTAAAATTGAAATATAATGAATAACAAATAAAGTTTGATAAAAATCAAATATCATTATATTAAAACATGAAATGAATAACTTTAATACAATTTTGATTTACCTTTCATTTTCATTAACATTTTTTGATAATATTTTTATTTATTACTATATATATTATTTATTTAGGATACTATCATTGTCTTAATTGACATTAAATCCAATTAACGTTTGGTTTATGGTGAGTGAAAAGGTATGTCGTAACATAGATGATGCTCAACGATAGGAAGGAATGAGGGGATAAATATATTTTTTTCCATAGATCACCATCATCAAACCCAAAGGCCAAATACAGACCGAAGTGAAAGAGAGAGAAATGCCTTGGCCTCCCTGGCAACATGAGCAAAAAGTGCCAAGGCACTTCTTTTGCCCCATCAATGGCACATTTATGAAAGACCCTATCATCGTTCCCTCAACACATGAAACATGCGATATTGAGGCCCTCTGCACTCACAGGATGAACAACCACACCGTTCCCCTCGAAGACCATGAGGACGAGCTATTGATGCCCGATTTCCATCTTAGATCACAAAACTTCGCATGGCTTCAAAAATACGAATGCATTCCTGCCTTCTCCTATATCTCAACACCCGAGGATCTTGAGACCGCAGTAACTTCCTTATTAACTCGAGAGCCAAATGACATATTAGAAGATTCAGAATTGCTGGATAATCTCCGTGAATTGAAATCCGAGCTTCACGAAAATATCTCACTCATAAATTTGGTATAGGGCTATTTCTTGTTGGCGAGGCTCGTAGAAGGTTTCCCTGTCTCGCCTGATAATGCGGCAAAATGGGTTAAATTCTCTGTGGGCATCCTGGCTAAAGCCGAGAACATCCAAAATGAAAACCATTGTTTCTTCGCATATTGTTGGTGCTCAGTGCTTGAGGGCATTGCCAGAGTATGCACAGATATTAACGATTTAGACTTTGCAGTGGGTTTCGTCAACTTATAAATCTACTGGCTTCTAAAATATGAAGATAAGGAGACTGAGACGGATCACATAATTCAGGAGACTGAGAACATAATTACTAGTCATGTGACTTAGAAACTGAGCATACAAGCTATATTTCATTAATCAAATCAAGTTACATATATACATGAGGTACAGTCTCAAGATAGAGAAGCTATCTTAGACGCACAATAATTTGGTTGAGAGAATATCTCAACCTCACACCAAACTAGGAACTAACCTATCAAATAGGAACAAACTCTATACATAAAGAGAACCACAACTGAAGATAGGTAGGAATTACATATTCCAACACTCCCCCTTAATGACTAGTTGTCTCAATATCTATCTACAAAATCTACAACTGGTACTGTTTGGTAATTACATTGGTTTTGTTTGGTAATTACACTTTGTATCTTGTTGATGTTGTTGTCAATGTCCATATAAAGGAACAACCATCTACCGAAATGCATGGGTTCCAACCGCTGCAACCACCAGTCTACTAGGAAGTCCTTCACATACATGGTTCATCCAACCTCTCGATTAACTCCCCCTTGATATAAAATTTCACCTTATGGAGTCTAAAACCAATAGGGTCCACCCAAGTGTATCCATCCCGCATGACACACTCTTCCAGGGTGTTAAAACTCTCTGAAAGAGGGAACATATAACAAAGGGGTGTGCATGCCTCTCTGGGTCTTACAACATGTACAAACAATAAATGACATGTAGCTTTGCTTCTAATTACAAACTATGACTCATACTCATGGTCGTGAGTCTATTCCAAGAAACTAAAACAAAACAAACTCTCACAAACTTGATTGTCCATCATCCTTTGCACTCGCCATACCATTCATATGCTAGAGTTTTCTCGCTTGAATATTTATGTCATAAATTTTGTACTTTTGAATTTTGGATGTACTGGTCTTGAATCTCCATGCTATACCTGTCATTAGTTAGAGTTGTGAATTCTAACAAAATGACTTCATATTGAGGTCGCGAATCTCAATATGTATACAAACTTTCAAGACTTGTCCACATTTACCCATACCAAACAAAAAGCAGTACCAAATGACAATATAAGCACAAGCAATAACCATGATAGTAATACAATATCCATGAAGAAATGGTCAACACATGGCCATGCCATTCACTGTTGCAGACAGACTGCCCCGAATTTTAGTTCACCAGAACACTGCCCACACTGCTGTTGTGAGCAGATCCAAGATCATATATTGCACGTTGTCTTTGATTTGATCCCTATCAGATCACTAACAACTGATCTCTCCACGTTGCTTCATGAACATGCACGAGCAACACCCTTTCACCTGCTTGCTAGTTCATATTTCGACAAGTAGTAATTCACCTCCACTACTCAGACGCTCAGCCTTGAGGAGATAAAATGTAGCCACCAAGGCTCAACTCAGCCACCAAGGCTCACCACAGCCACGAAGGCTTATCACAGCCATGAAGGCTCACCACAGCCACGAAGGCTCAACATAGCCATGAAGGCTTATCACAACCATGAAGGCTCAACACAGCCGCGAAGGCTTATCACAACCACGAAGGGTCACCATAGCCACGAAGGCTTATCACAACCACGAAGGCTCAACACAGCCACGAAGGCTCAACACATCCACGAAGGCTCATCACAGCCATGAAGGCGTATCACAGCCATGAAGGCTCACCACAACCATGAAGGCATATCACAGCCACGAAGGCTCAACACAACCACGAAGGCTAAACACAGCCACGAAGGCTTATCAACAATACTCTAGGACTCCATGGTCCAATCCTGCGTCATCCACAAATTCACTATCAACATGCATAAAATTCAAAAATTTTATCCAAAAAAACAAAAAAAAATTGTTTCAGTATCCAATTCCCCTGGAATCATAGCGTAATGCCACTTCCTCTATTCACAGTATCAAGGCAGGGTAACTGCTTCCAAGCATGCCTCCTCATGCTCACTGACAGGTTGCAACAATGAAGACCCATTTTCGAGCTAATATCCTCGCAATTGAACATGCAGATATGTTTCCACCACACTCGGCACACACAAACTCGATTATCCTCCAATCTATGATGCCATTTTCATTGTCATGTCTTCATTATATCTGGTAGTAAATCATTCCTGCAAATAAATTTGTCTATTGTCGGAATGGGCAATTCCAACAAAGACTCACACTTGTGACAATAGTTGCCCAAACTAAATGTCACAACAATACAACATTTAATTCTTTTAACCATATTTACATAAATGTATTTACATGTTAAGTTGACGGTCTCAACATGAAAGCAGAATAATTCACGAAGACAACAATTTTTTCATCTTCAACCTGTATAGAAACATAATCTCACCACACTGCCTTGGTCTCAATTCATTGTTGCACCATGAGACCATGCTAGAAATGTATTCAACCTTCAACTAGGTTGATCCCAAATAAAGGAAGCTGGAAGCCTCCCAACACTCTGCGTGCTTCCGCACCTCTTCTGACACCTGAAGCTCCAGACTCCAAATCCACGTTCATCATGCCTGTGAGTTGTATATCTATGTCCAAATAATGACTAACATTTCAGATACCTTATATAACTAATAAGGGATCAATATCGGGCCTGCACATCAAGGATTCTGTAACTTCACACAAGCAGATCCCATGCATTACAAGTCCACATGCATTCATATGGTGAAAATCACTCCTGCCTTGGTCGCCAACAGGGTACCTTTCTGCGATCTCTTGCCTTATAGTGCCAACCTCCAACTCAGATCTATCACTGCACTCCTTGGATTCATTCGCCAACACCAACGACTGGAGATCTCATCAGATCTATCCATGACTCCAACAAACACCAAACAACAGATTAATATCATAACTAGATATGTTCCCCTCAATTTTATTAAACAATTCAGTCGACGACCTCTCTACGTAGGCAACGATGACTCTTATCCCATTGAGTCACAGGTTTCACCAATGGACTCGACTCACATACCTTTCCATTGGATTTCCACGACAGATATATGACCACGCAAACACAACAAAAAAGAGAGATTTCTCCTCCTCTCAATCCGCGATTCTCAACAGATCTTAGTGCATCGTAGAGAGTTTAGGATCAGGACCTTGCTATGTGCTCGTCCATGCCATATCCTTTACAGAGATTTCGACATGCCCCGTGTGAGTGAACCCAAAATTCTCAAACATAATCATGGCTCTAGAATCCAAATCTATTCTCGAGTCCCTGTTCTCTGCCGAGAAAATGGGTAGGATGGAAATCCAAATTGCTGTTATGACCTAAATATAGATGCAAAACACAGTGGGGAATCTGAGGTTTCCCATGGCTGGAACACCCAATTCCGAACCTAGATCTAAGAGTTTGAGGAAAAAAAGCATATATAGGTCCCTGGATTCCATCCAGACCTGTCATGTTTATATCAAAGAACACTATATTGTGAATACCATCAAACCTGTCATTTTATTAACCCATAAGGCAACTCACTCAACTGGCCATAGTGGGACAAATCCAGTATCTGGAGTTTCTTCAATCGTGATATTAAATCGACAGCTTCTCTATCGACGATTGTGCTAGACGAAGAAACACCAAATGCTTCAAAGCTCCAAAGCTATCAGGAAATGTTTTAATAGATGTTCCTCCAAAATCCAGGACTCTAATAGATGTAAGAGTCCTTATCACACGGGGTGGAATATCTTCCAAAGATTTTCTCTCAGACAACAGCATCACCCGAACATTTTGTCCTTTGAATTCATCAGGGATTGACTTAAATTTGTGCTCCATCAAAGAAATTATGCCCTTTCCTATACAATCTTTCAAAGGGAATTCCTCCAAAGCTTTTCCCACTCTAAAGAAACAATCTTCTTCCTTCTCGGCAATTTGCAATCCCAGATCGTGCAACACATCGTGCATCGAGTAGGCCACCACCTGTCCGTCAGTGTCGTTGATACTAGTTTCGATGAGGCACTGATCCAGTAAAAAGTTGGCGTGAGACCTTCCAACTTCTAGTGGATCTTTACCTTCTTCCGTGGGAAGGAGACCCTCTCCTATCCACAATTTTATCACATCCTCCACATACATATCCTCGTCCTCTTTGAAAGCTCCGATGTATAGAAAGCAAAGCTGTAACGCAAAAAGTTGCGAGGTGCACAATGCATCGTAACTCAATCTCAATCGATTATAAAGTTTCTTCTCTACTTGAGGGTCGATTTTATCAGCATTTTGGAGTTTTGCTAATGCCACCTGCCACTTAGACGGGGCAGTGACGCATGCCATGGCTGCTCCAATGACTTTGAGAGCAAGCGGCAGCCGATCGCACTCTGAACAGATATCCTGTGCAATATTTTCGATTGACCCAGATAGAGTGTGTTGATTACCTGCAAATGCATGAAAGCAGAAGAGCCTCTAGCTCTCCTCTGGAGAAAGATAATCCATGCTAATAGGATTACTCAACCTCATCTTTGAAAGTACTCTTCGATCTCTTGTCGATACAACGATCTTGGAGTTTCCCTTGACATGATCGTCTGGTACACCCAACATCTCTAGGAGAGTTTCACTATCATCCTAAATATCATCTAAAAAACAACAAGAATCTCCTGCTGCTCATTTTTTCGTGAATCCATAGCTGAACCTCCTCCTCGCCCCATCTAACATAAAAAACCTCATTTATATGGAGGTTTATCTGCCTCCCAAGATTATTGCAGAGATTTATGATTGACAAATTATGGGTAACTGTCAACCAGAGAATTAGATCTTTCTCAAAGCGTTTCTCACAAGTCGGACCAATCCTCCTAGCAGACATACCAATCCAGCACGCTACCGAACAGCTTCCACTACAGGTATTTGATCACCAGCACAACCACAAGCTCATGTGCCATGTCAGACCAGGCCAAGTCGCACCTTTGATAACCTCAGTCAAGAACTCATGAGGAAGAGCAACGAGAATTCCAGCACACCAGCAAGTAGGAAAATAAGGGCAATATAAAAAAATGGATCCACCCACTTTGGATCACACAATGGCGTTTCGAATAATATAAATACACTATTTATTTCCCTCAGCCCAGGAGGGGCCAAGGCCATGCCCATGCCTAAACGGGCTTCGATACCAACTTAGAAACTGAGCATACAAGCTATATTTCATTAATCAAATCAAGTTACATATATACATGAGGTACAGCCTCAAGATAGAAAAGCTATCTTAGACGCACAATAATTTGGTTGAGATAATATCTCAACCTCACACCAAACTAGGAACTAACCAATCAAATAGGAACATACCCTATACATAGAGAGAACGACAACTGAAGACAGGTAGGAATTACATATTCCAACAATGGGGAAGTAATAGAAACTTTTTCTTGTTACATGTTCAGACACAATCACATGGGCTTTATCTTGAGGGAAGATATTTACCAGAAATTGGTCGACTTGATCATGAAACTTTGGGTGACAGAGGAAGGATTGAAGCTGCCCAAACTGTCAAAGTTAGTGGTTAGATTAGTCTGGCCAATGCCCAAACAGATTACTATTTCACAGTACTATTATTTATTGTACTCAGTTTCCTCTGTACTCGATTCCAGGCCTCGCAATACTCATGATAATAATAATCTTCATAACTACATCGAAGGTTCGTTAGAATTAGTGAGCCGTGTAGGGTTTGTGAGATGACTATTTCAGTTATTGAACTAGTAATGCTGGCCGACGATCGATGAAAGGCAAACCTTTGGGATGGGTTGCAAGGGGAAAGACAGTATCGGAAGCAAAAGAAGAATATATGATTATGAGGTGCTTTGAGATTCTTTGGACGCAGAGGTTAACTACCCAAGACGCAAAGGTTAACGACCCAAGACTTGGATAAGAGCTCATCTTAGGTTAACGACCCAGGACCTCGATAAGAGCTCGTCTTAAGTCAACGATCCAAGAATGGATAAGAGCTCATTTTCCTAGGAAGTAAGGAAAAAGGTTGACTACTTAAGACCCAGAGGTATCTGCCATGAGTGAAAGAGCTTCTAGCATGAGTGAAAGCCTGCTCCCTTAACTACCACTAGCGAATTATTCTAAGTAATGTGATTTTCCTTAAATAACGGTGATAGTAGCCAGAAATAATTGTAAAACTAGTTTAACAACTAAATTATAAAAAAAAAAACAATTAAATAAATTAATAATTATTATAAATTATATTTTTAAATATTAATAATTATTTGTTGATAGCTTGAATTAGTTATAAAGTATATTATTTCTATTAGTTTAAATCTTACAAAAATACATTTAAAAAACATAATATTATTTAAAAAATCTCACTTTTTAAAGAATTATCCTTGCTATATTACAATGAAGATTGATGATAGCGTAGTGCATTTTTGTTTAGTTGATGCAAGCTGAAGTCGTAAGTTGATGCTTAAAGTATAATTGAAGAATTGGACTTGCCATGTTCAAATGAAACTTTTAAGAAATTCCTTTCTTTTAACATTTTGAGCCTAATAAAAGCAACAATTATGAGAAATCTTTATCAAATCTTTCCTTAACAATAAAACACTTTTGCAGTTCTTCCCACTTAACACACATATCACCGAAAGTTGAATAGCCCTAGGGATTTTATTGTACCTTGTCATTCTTAACACTTAGGCCCTCTCATCATTATTCGTTCTGGAAAGTTGGTGACTGTAGGTTATTGCGTAAACAACAGGTAAAGTTCACAAAGAGGGGGCGTTTGTTCTGGAAAGCTAGTGACTGTGGTGACTACTGATCATCGTTGTCCATTGCGTGGAGGAAAAACATACTTTTAACTCAGTGATGCTCCACGCTGCAGACCTCCGTAAGATCATTGGAATCGTGCCCATATCATTCAAATGGTATTTTATTATATTTACTCTTTACTGAATTAATCCCTCTCTAAATTTCATTTGGCTCATTTTCATTCTCATTTTCAATGTAATTTCAATAGTTTTAAGGATAAATCACTCCATTGTTGTGTGTAATGTAGGGTGCATTGCCATATTCCGGGGCTGAATGTTGCCTCCCACGTTGATGCAGGAGCCCATAAGGGTTGATAGTATTGTTTCTTTGCTTCTTTCTAAGTGCCATAACTGTTAGTATTGTTTCTTTGTTTCTTTCTAACTGCCATAACTGTTTTACTCCATTGGAGTGTTGTAAGAATATGCTCTATAGTCTTGTTGTTTTCTACTAAAGAAATTTTGTAGGATTATAATTTTGTAGGATATAATAATATTATATAATTTGGTATTCCATCTCTGTTTTAGTTAATTATTTTTAAACTAGAAATTTTGCATAATATTATATCTATTTATCTATTTTCTGTAGTATTTTTTATTTCTTATTTGTTTGTTCAAATATAAATTACTTATTTTTGTTTTTATTATATTTATTTTCCAATTTTAACATATAAATTTCAATATAAACTCATGAATCAAAAATAAAATATCTCATTTAAAACTAGAATTCATAACTAACAAAAATCATAAATCAAAATTTAAATTTATTTCATTGTACCAATATACCACCTGCATTTTATCTATCGGTTGAAGATAAATAATAATGAAAATATATAATGTATATATTATGTTTAGTATTTGTAAAATGAAATATCTCATATTTAAAAATAAAGATAATGTTGACTAGTTTAAAAAGTAATAAAAATTATAAATAAATTCACTTCAATTTGTTATATTGTTAATCACTTCTATTTATTAGAAAACATATTTTAATATTTTAAAAAATATTAGAACATTATATTAACGATTTCACAAATAATATTTAAATAGTTCTTTTCTATTTATTAGAAAACATATTTTTATATTTTAAAAAATATTAGAACATTATATTAACGATTTCACAAATAATATTTAAATGATTCTTAATTTAGTTATCTGTTTGCAAATTCAATTAAAATATAAATTTTTAAAATATATTAAAACATTGTATTCATGATTTCACAAATAATATTTAAATAGTTCTTGATTTATTAATCTGTCTGCCTTGGCAGTAGTCCTTGGCTTGGCCAGTAGTCCTCCTATATGAATGAGAATGTGCATCACATTACTTTATCATTTTCTAAAAACTTTTACACCTTTATGTTCCAAATTAAACAATTCATTAAATTATAAATTTAAATTTAGAATATTATGAAAATATGTACATAATTTTTGTTTTACAAATTTCTAAAATATCTAAATCTATTCACCATAAAATATAAAATATGTTGAGTAAAACATATTCAATAATCTACACAAAGGAACTAATTTTTTTTTTAAATTAACTGAATTTTTTAGAAATGAAACAAAATTCCACCAAAATTTTTACCTGAGTGGAAAAACCTTGTCTCTATGGGTTTTTTCTACATTTCAAACCTAAATCTATCGAGAGGGTTAGAAAATTATAAATTAGCAATTGCACCATTATAAGATTTATCAACCAGAAAATTTTGTTATAGATATTGAAATAGGAAATTGTGGGTGAAAACATATATGTCAACCAACATAATGAAATAATTTGTTGCATAAAAGGAGCCATCCTGAAGGAATGAAAGGCAAATTTTGCTTCCATGGAAGCAGGTCGTGGAGATTTCAAAGATTTTGATTATAATGGTTATAAACAATTAAAAATAATTTTATTAAATAGTTAGTTTAGATATTTTCACTCTAAAAGAGGTTTGCATATCAAGAAATTTGATCCCTCTTGGCTCTTGGTAGATTTAGAATTAAAATTGATCTAGGCCATCTTAATTTCCCCTTTTAAATAAACTATATTCCACATGAATACCATGGGTCAATACCATAGGTTGTTTTTATAGTTTATTGTTATTTTATTTTATTACCTAAAGTCAATTTAAATTATTAAAAAGAAACAACAAATACTCCAAATCTAAGATTGATTAAGGCCATCTTAATTCCCCCCTTTAAATAAACTATATTCCACATGAATATCATGGGTCAATACCATGGGCTGTTTTTATAGTTTATTGTTATTTTATTTTATTACCTAAATTAAATTTAACTTATTAAAAAGAAAAAGAAAAAACACTATAAAAAAACATATATAAAACTATTTACATTTACATATAAAAATATAACAAATTTTTAATAACAACATTTTAACTTAAAAGACAACAAAACCTAAATTCAATCTAACTTTCCTTTGATTGCAGATTAGGTTACAAACTAATAACTTGTGAAATCCCTAGCCATTTTCTTTGATTGTGGATCCGGTCATAAACTAGAATAGACTTCCTCTTCAGAAGACTCTCCAATATATATTGGATGGAGGGAAATGCTATGATAAAACATGTACAAAAAACCCTTTAGGGTTGTCTCAACTTAATCTATTGTTAATCACACAGTGTCAATTTTTTAAAACTATAATTTACAGTAAGGACTGACTGGGTTTAATCTACAGTAAGGATTGAATGGGTTTTTTCTTTTGTAAGTTTTGCTTGGAATTGAAAAATAAAAAAATTATAAAAGCTAAAATTATGTAGTGAAAAACTTTGTTTAAAATTTCAGAATAAAAAGTTGAGTAAGTTTGACATCATATAATGTGAAATTAGTTTATGATTATAAAGTAAAAAACATGTAAGAGTTTTTTAACCGCAATTAGGTAATTAAATATATGTATATTAGTTTATGATTATAAAGTAAAAAACATGTAAGAGTTTTTAAACCACAATTAGGTAATTAAATATATGTATATAGTTTTTTTTTAACAGAAGAAATTTGATATTCATTAACCAAAAAAAAAATGAAAGAGTATGTATGTAGTTACAAACTATTACAATTAATTAATTAGAGGTAAATTTAGTGTAAATTAAGAAATGAGAATTATGAACATTCATCTTTATTAATTTCATTTTTATATATTAAGAAATACTACCCATGAATAATAAAGCAATTGTAACATAAATAATATATAACCAAAAAAACCATGTATTTTTGGAATAATAAAATAAGTGTAACAAAAATAATATAGAAAAAGAAAACTATATATATTTAGATGTATGAAAATTTTGATACATTTTAATAAGTAAAATTTTAAAAGAATAATGGTTGCGCCGAGAGGCACATCTACAGCCCAATATGACCCCGATGTCAGGTGGGTCATGTCCTCATACAAAATGTCGGCTTAAGTTTTAAATTAAAAAATAAAAAATAAAAAAAATAAAAAAAATAAAAAAAATAAAAAAAATCGCATTGTGCTAGAACATATATCAATTTCTAATACAATTATGTATTATTTATATAATTTGAATGAATAGTAAATTATATACGTGAATTTGAATGGATCATAAATTTACCTTTAACAAAAAAAATTACCACATTGAATTTCCAAATTAAGTAAAATTTTAAACATCTTTACTCTTTATTAAAGTCAATACCATTTCCTAAATCAAAGGAAAAGAGTTAATTCAACACAAACAATCAAAATCCAAAATCTTTTAATATTTCTTTTAATTAAATATTTGTAAAATGAATTTATACTTACTCCAGAGCTATGATAAATAAATAAAAATATATATAAACTAGATGTATGGTAAATAAATAAAATTTCTTTTTATATTTATTCCATAAACCTTTTTATATTTAATTTTTTTTTAAAAAGAGGTTTTGTTTAGATGAAGCCTATGGGACGAATACCATGGGACAAATTAATATTGATACCATGGGCCAAATACCATGGGTAAATAAATAAATATAAAAGAGGTATAAACAAGTATGATAAATAAATAAATAAATATAAAATAGATATAAAGAGGTATGGTAAATAAATAAATATAAAAGAGGTATAAAGAGGTAAGGTAGATAAATAATAATATATCAAATAGGATTATAAAAAAAAATCTAATTATATAACAAGCTTATGGGCCAAATACCATAGTAAATAAAAGAGGTATGGTAAATAAATAAAAATATAAATAAACTAGAGGTATGGTAAGTAAATAAAACCTCTTTTCATATTTACTCCATAATCTGCTTTATATTTACGAATATTTATGTTCATTAGTTTACATAACTAAGAAGAAATAGAGAGAAAGAGTGATAAGGGAGAGATGGAGAGAGAGTGTGTATGTTTAGGGGTGAGATAAAGAGACAAAGTAAGATGTATGGAAAGAAGGAGGGAGAGAAGAAGTGAGAAGGAGAGAGGGAGGGATATAGTAATGTAGTTGGAGAGAGAGAGGGGTGGAAAGAGAGAGAGAAAGAAAGGGATGGGGGAAGAGAGAGGATTAGAGAGAGAGAGAGAGAGAGAGAGGTATGGGGGAAGAGAGAGGATTGGAGGGAAAAGAGAGAGAGAGAGGTGGGAGAGAAAGGGAGAGAGAGGAAGGATGAGAGAGAGGAGGAGATTGATGGGGGAAGAGAGAGTATTGGAGAGAGAGAGAGAGAGAGAGAGAGAGATCATGGAAGAGAGAGGGATTTAGGGGAGAGAGAGAGAGAGGAAGGACGAGAGAGAGGACTTGAGAGAGAGGAGGAGAGAGGGATCGATAAGAAAGATGGAGTTGGAGGGGGAGAGATGTGGGAAATAATAAATATAGAGAGTGAGAAGTGGAGAGAGAGAAGGAGTGACAAGGGAGAGACAGAGAGAGAGCGTGTATGTTTGGGGCTGAGATAAAGAGACAAATAAGGAGATATGGAGATGAGGGGGGAGAAGGAGATATAAGGAGAGAGGGAGGGATATAGTAACATAGTTGGTGGGTGAAGAGAGAGAGAGAGGGAGAGAGAGATGGGAGAGGAAGGGAAAGAGAGGAAGGAAGAGAGAGGATGTGAGAGAGTGGAGATAGGGAGGGAAAGAGAGATGGACTTGGAGGGGGAGGAGGAGAGAGGTAAGAAAAAAGAAATAAAGAGAGAAAGGTGGAGAGAGAGAGAGTGAATGAGTGATAAGGACGATGGAGAGAGAGGGAGAGAGGGGGAAGATAGAGATATAGATGGAAGGTGAAGAGAGGGAAGAAGAGAGAGATGGGGAGAGGAGGGGATTGACAAAGAGATTGATATATATGGATTACGAGAGTGTGTGTGTTTAGGGGGGTGAGATAGAGAGACAGAAAAAAAGATATGAAGGGGGGTATAGATATGGATGGAGGGTGGAGAGAGGGAAGAATATTTCTCACACTAGATGGATTGATATAAGTGGAGATGGTGATTTATAATCCTATTTGATTATTTGCACTATATGCATTGATTTTAGTGTAGATATTTATTTCTAATGATATTTGATTACTTGCACTAGATGCATTGATTTCGGTGTAGGTGGTGATTTCTAACACAATTTGATTTCTTGCACTGAATTTGTTGATTTCAATTTATATGTCGATTTGTAATTATATTTGATTACTTGCACTAGATGAATTGGTTTCAATGTAGATGATTTCTAATCCTATTTCATTGTTTTCACTAAATGCATTGATTTAAGTGTAGATGGCGATTTCTAATCCTATTTGATTTATTTGAGTAAATGCATTGATTTCAGTGTAGATGTTGGTTTCTAGAGAGAGAGAGAGAGAGAGTGATAAGGAAGATGGAGAGAGAGGGAGAGAGGATAAAAGGAGGAAAGAGAGATATTAATGGGGGAGAGGGAGTGAAGGGGAAGATAGAGATATAGATGGAAGGTGAAGAGAGGGAAGAAGAGAGAGATGGGGAGAGGGGGTGATTGAAGAAGAGATTGATATATATGGAGTATGAGAGCGCGTGTGTTTAGGGGAGTGAGATAGAGAGACAAAAAAGAATAGATGGAGGGGGATATAGATATGGATGGAGGGTGGAGAGAGGGAGGAATATTTCTCGCACTAGATGGATTGATATAAGTGGAGATGGTGATTTCTAATCCTATTTGATTATTTGCACTAGATGCATCAATTTTAGTGTAGATATTTATTTCTAATGATATTTTATTACTTGCACTAGATGCATTGATTTCAGTGTAGGTGGTGATTTCTAATACAATTTGATTGCTTGCACTGAATGTGTTGATTTCAATTTAGATGTCAATTTATAATTATATTTGATTACTTGCACTAGATGACTTAATTTCAATGTAGATGATTTCTATTCCTATTTGATTGTTTGCACTAAATGCATTGATTTCAGTGTAGATGGCGATTTCTAATCCTATTTGATTTCTTTGAGTAAATGCATTTATTTCAGTGTAGATGTTGGTTCCTAGAGAGAGAGAGAGAGAGAGAGAGTGAGTGAGTGATAAGGAAGATGGAGAGATAGAGAGAGAGAGGACAAAAGGAGGAAAGAGAGATATTAGCGGGGGAGAGGGAGAGAAGGGGAAGAGAGGGAAGAAGAGAGAGAATGGGAGAGAGGGTGATCGACAAAGAGAATGATATATATGGAGTGCGAGAGCATGTGTGTTTAGAGGGGTGAGATAGAGACAAAAAAAAAAAAGATATGGATGGGGATATAGATATGGATGGAGGGTGGAGAGAGGGAAGAATATTTCTTGCACTAGATGGATTGATTTAAGCGGAGATGGTGATTTATAATCCTATTTGATTATTTGCACTAGATGCATCGATTTTAGTGTAGATATTTATTTCTAATGATATATGATTACTTGCACTAGATGCATTGATTTCAGTGTAGGTGATGATTCCTAATACTATTTGATTGCTTGCACTGGATGTGTTGATTTCAATTTAGACATCGATTTATAATTATATTTTATTGCTTGCACTAGATGCATTGATTTCAATATAGATTATTCCTAATACTATTTGATTATTTGCATCCTATTTGATTATTTGCGCTAAATGCATTGATTTCAGTGTAGATGGCGATTTCTAATCCTATTTGATTGCTTTGAGTAAATGCATTGATTTCAGTGTAGATGTTGGTTTCTAATCTTATTTGATTGCTTGCATTAGGTGCATTGATTTCAATGTAGAAGTTATTTTCTAATATTATTTGATTTCTTGCATTAAATGCATTGATTTCAATGTATATGTTGATTTATGATTTGATGTAATTGGATATATGACGCTACATTAATATTAAAGTGATTGGATTAACAATATGCATTGATTTTAGTGTAAGCACAAAAAGTTATTAACAATGTAGATTCATTTTTGTGTTATAGTAATTTAAGCTATTAATATTAGAGAGCAAGAGAGACAAGGTATCATGTTTACTACAACAGATAGAGCTAAAGATTTAAATGGTTTACGATTTAAATTTTCTTTTTCATATAATGGATATGAAAAGATAACAAAACTAACAAGGGAGGAAATAAGAATAGTAGAAGAAAATAGTTTGAGATTGATTGTAACATGAGTACGTTCTTATTATTCACATTTTCTATCTTTCAACACTATTATTGTCACTTTGCATTTAGAAAAAATATTTCATCATTTTTCATCATTATAGTTATTAAAAATAATTATCATCTCAACGAACTGAGGTAACTAAGAAAAATTAAAATTAAAATGACCAAGTTAATCTCAAAAATATTTAGCATATTTAAAATGATTATATTAATATTTGATATATTTACATATTACTAATAAAATTAATCATATCTTTGATAGATTTTCCTTGGCAGCACACGACTGAAACCAGCCTAGATCCATCTTACATCTCAAAAATATACAAAAATTTTAATAATCTGAAAAATGTGACGTTGACACCTCCGACTGGAACCAGCCTAGATCCATTTAACTCTGGATCTATCATGCGCCGAGAGGGATCAAATCTCTTGAGGTGCAAACCTTTCCTGAAATTTTTCACTCAAAAAATAAGTTTGCACCTCAAGAGATTTGATCCCTCTCGGCGCATGATAGATCCAGAGTTAAATGGATCTAGGCTAGTTATAAACAATTAAAAATAATTTTATTAAATAGTTATTTTAGATATTTTCACTCTAAAAGAGATTGGATATCAAGACATTTGATCCCTCTTCGCTCTTGTTAGATCCAGAGTTAAAATTGATCTAGACCATCTTCATTTCTCCCTTTAAATAAACTATATTCCACATGAATACCATGGATCAATATCATGGGATGTTTTTATATTTTATTGTTATTTTATTTTATTACCTAAATTCAATTTAACTTATTGAAAACAAAAAACAAATACTCCAGAGTTAAGATTGATCTAGGCCATCTTAATTCCCCCCTTTAAATAAATTATATTCCACATGAATACCATGGGTCTTTTTTATAGTTTATTTTATTTTATTACCTAAATTCAATTTAACTTGTTAAAAAAAAAAATACTATAAAAAAACATATATAAAACTATTTGCATTTACATATAAAAATATAACAAATTTTTAATAACAACATTTTAACTTAAATGTCACCAAAACCTAAATTCAATCTAACTTAGTAAAAAACAAAAAACTAACATTATAAAAAAAATATAAATAACTATTTACTTGTGGATCTAATGTCCTAAAACATTTCAATAGTATAACATTTAATCAAATGCCTCAGACATGGCAGCTAGAAGATTTGTTTCCAAATAAAAATGCCTTACAGCATAATTAAATAAATTACTAAATTTATACTCAATTCATATATCTTATTATTGTAAATACTATTTACAATAAACCACTAATTTTAAATAATTGGTTGAGACACCTTAAATTTTGGTAAAAGAGAAATTTTTGAAACTTTAAATATTATATTATGACAAAGGAGAGCATTGCTACAATATGACATGCTCCCCCACACACATTGATTTAAGAGAAAAAAATGCAGTAAAAATCATAATTTATAAATTTATTCAATATTCATATAACGAGATATATATATTCTATACTCTATATATCAAAGTTTGTGCATACACATATTCTTGTATTCATATTAAATATTATTAGATAAAAATATACAAAGATTTATTTGTAAATCTCTTTATATTTCAATATTATGCTTTGTAATTAATTTAAAATCTATCATATCAAAAACTTAGTTCTATGCTGAATGTAAATTACTTAACTTAAAGTGCATTTCATTTATATATAAAAAAAAACCAATTCATAATGGTTATATATAGATATTATATACCAAAGCATTATAACATAAACTAATAAAAGCATGGATAGAAAATGATTAGTTCAACCTTATGAAGATCAAATTTAAAATGAGTCTTTTAAAAGTTTAGTTCCAATCCTATTGTAATTAATTATATAAACTTAAAAAACATTTGACTGAACAAAATGTTAATACAAAATCAATAATTACGAAGAAATAATATATAACAATAATTATAGCAGAAAGGACTAAAACCTTTTAATGGATTACAATAACTTTAATATTGAATATTTTTCAATGCTAATTAAATTTTGATATAAATTATTTTATAAGTTAATCAATTTAATATTTCTAAAAAAATATTATATTAAACATTTAAATTTATTGATTAATATTTTTAAAATGAAAAAAAAATCACATATTTAAACTAATTGAAAAAGAAAGAAAGAGAACGATATATCATAGTAATTTATTTTTACAAAGTAGTAATAATAAAAGTTATTATTAAGCAATTCTATATCTTGGTTTATGAAATGTTATCTTACAATATTATTAATTGTGTTTTACTAAATAATATTATTTTTAATTAGAGGTGATTATCTCATTTCTTTTTAGCAAATTTTTGGAATAATCACTAAAAAACATGTTTATGTAAGACTTAAAATATGTGATAATCCAAAATATTAAAATTTTGATTTTAGAAAAACCAACATAGATCCATCTTAAGCATGGAACTAAGATGAGTTGGGATGGATCAAATTTCTTGAGGTGAAAACTATAAATATTACATAACTTAAATCTATAAGTCCAAAAAAATTGTTGGATTTTGAAAAAAAAAAATATGAAAAAAATATGAAAAATGTATTAATGACAAAATTACTTATAAAATAAGAGATAAGTTGTCACTTGAGAATTAGTTAAACTGACTACAGAAAAAATTATTATGGAAAAATAAGAACTTATAATATTCAATTTTTTCATTTAAAAAAAAACAATTTTTCACTCTGTTGTGGGTTTCAGGAACTTAATTTTTTTTGGGTTAGGAAAACAAGACCACTCTAAAACTTCCTTTTGTTTATTTAGTCTCACCCATGTTAAAACAAAACAAGAAAAAGAGACACAATGCCTCTAAAAAAAGAAAAAAGGCAAACTGATTTTGTGATAGTGAGAAAAAGCCACAATGATTGTGTTTTGAAATATTAGCACCAAAAAAAGGAAACTGATTTTGTGATAGTGAGCCTCTTCAAATAATTCTGTTGTGATTAAACCTTTGGTCTGTGCTCTCAAAAGTAATGATATGTTCTTGTTCAGATGGATTCTCAAATGAATAAGTCTATATTTGAAAAACTGGAAACCAATGCCTTACAGAAATGGCACAAAATTGCTAAGAAAAAAATGAAACAATATAGAAAGTCAGAACATTTATCTAGATTTTCAAGAAGTTAGAGTGTTGTCTTTTGGGTTTCAAAGCGGGAAAGAACTCCAATCCATGGATCTTCTCCATTGCATTTTCTCCACAGATACAAAACAATGGAATACATTCAGAGATGCTATCACTAAGAATATGGGGCATCAAATCTAAAAATGGAAACATCACAAGTTATCCTCCCCATGTTGAATCTATTTTGATTACCAAGGCATAGGGCGACACACAGGCTACAATCCAATATCCCATGCTAACTGATGCAAACACACTGTGAATATTTTTCTTCTGCCAAGTTATAATGTGTGATCCACATGAGACCAAAACCTCGTTCAAAGCAACCTTCTATCCAAGTTTAAATTCACGTATGTAACTTGTAGTACCCCAGGAAATGTTTATTTCGATTTAATTAGTTGTGAGAAGTGGCCCCACCACAAATACGAAATCAAAAGATATAAACATCCACATGTATTACTCTTCATTGAAAACAAAAATGAACAAACTGTAATCAACTATTGCAATATTTTTACAGAAGAATCAATATTTTTACACCAGGGTCATATGGAATTCGTGGAAAGTAAATGACACCAGCCCCTCAAGTCAAATACCTGAACGTTGGATTCAAGAGATGTGCCAAACAAAATACTTGATAATAAGGAAGGCTAAACCATCAATCACGGAATTACCAAACTACTTGATGCTTTATCAATCATTAGATTTGAACGTTTATGAGCTAATCCATGACCAACTGAGACTACTTTATTCAATTGCTTAAATAATCATATTTTTCACATTCTCAAATTTCAAAGACATTAACTTTAAACTTTCATGTACATCGAGGCTTGGAATAAATTACAATTCCATGTAAACAAATATACATACGATTCATACTAAACTCATAACTACAACTTAAAAGACACTGTTTTGGGGACATTCCATGTTTGATATTTTACGTTCATTACCCCCACAACATTATAAAAAATAAAAATGGTCACTTCACAGGGGAATCACGTCCCATGACATTGTTAAGTATTGGAAAATGGGAGTAAAATGGGAGTATGGAAATGGGTATATAATAAAAGGAGTTGTTTAACTGGAAAGATATATTTGTTGGATTAAAACAAGAACATGGCAGACATCAAGAAGATTAATGATAAAGAGAAATGTGGTTTTTTGAATAGTTTCAATGATCATTAAAGAAATAATATATAGGTGAGTAAAAATTCAAAAGAGAAACATAATCAATTTTTTCATGAAGATGTTTAATTGATGCTATTCTTGGGCTCAATTTCTATATTAGATATATCTACATTTTTATTCAAGGGTAGATCTTAATTCACATATAAATTCAAAATTTATTTACAAAATTGTTATATTCCTTTGTAGACACATGTTTCAAAGTATAAAAAAATTGTTTTGTATTGATTAAAGTTGTGTATAGCAACAGGAAATGATCAAGAAGATATATGGAGGAATTATACCAAAACAAACTTTGATTTAGAAGGTAGCAAATCACTTTCTTTATTTACAAGATATCCATGTTGGCATAATAAGACAAGGTCTTTAACTTCAACATATTGCAATAATATTTCATTGTAGCATGGTCCTTGCCTTCTTGGTATTTTTTTTTCCTTTTAAAACGAACATTAATTAGTGCTATATGCTATTTCCTTAGGGTGTTTCCTTTGCAACATCTGGTGTAATTGCTAGTAATAGTTCATCTGCTAAATGTCCTTTACTCTCACCTTTGAGTGCTCTCTTTTCAAATCAACCCTACTCATACCATCCTTGTTAGGTAATCCTAGTACCAATACTTTCCATCGTTCCCAATCCAATCCAATGGATGAGAACATCTCAAATCCAAGTATACTTGGGAATATCCAAAACCTATATCCAAATCCTACACAAAACACCAGTGTACCATTCATAGCATCACTAAACCTACCAATCTCACCAAATTAACCAAATGGTTCCCAATTTACACATGGCCACTTATCTAGTTATGACAACAAAGTTACTTTTTGACATTTCTAAATTTGAAAGAAAAGGTGGTGATGATGTAAAAATCACGTCAGATACTTTCTACTTGTGTTTCTCCTCTAACAACATATTGGAGTGCTCTATTTGGCTAAGAATCTTCCACGATCTTTAAACTTAAAAAAAATAAAAATAAATCATTATAATCCATTTGGATAGGAAAATCTCATTCTTCAATTAAAATTTTAAACTTAAAAAAAAAAAGAAATAAATCATTATAATCCATTTGGATAGGAAAATCTCATTCTTCAATTAAAAACACAACGAACAGAACAATTTTTGATGATCACTGTTTATGTTTAAGTTTCGTTAAACAGCGGACTCCCAGCGAAAGAGTGTATTGATTGTTTTAGTATGGTACTTGTTCCATAGGTGAGAAGCAAATATTTTACTAGCTTTTATTTGCTTTTGTTAGTGTGGATCTCCACCTCGGCAAAAAATAGAGAGAACAAATCTCCGTTCCTACTGAAAGTTTCAGGAAGCTGAATCACTTCAAATTCTAACTTCCCATTCCATATATGCATCAGGAAAACTGCCTCCTGTCATAAGAGGTCCCTTGTCTCTGTCAGAATGGACACCAACAGGAACAGGGCTCCCTTCGGCCCCTATATCTCAACACCCGATGATTTGGAGCCTGCAGTCACATCTCTATTAACTGGAGACGAAAATGACATATTAGACGAATCGGGCCTGCTGAATAATCTCCGTCAGTTCAGTTTAGCCATTGAAGGCAAAACCCCCATCATAAATTCGGCACTGGGATTTTCAATGCTGCTCAGGCTCGTAGCAGGTTGCTCTGTGTCTTCTGATCAGAATGGACACCAACAGGAACAGGGCTCCCTTCGGCCCCTATATCTCAACACCCGATGATTTGGAGCCTGCAGTCACATCTCTATTAACTGGAGACGAAAATGACATATTGGACGAATCGGGCCTGCTGAATAATCTCCGTCAGTTCAGTTTAGCCATTGAAGGCAAAACCCCCATCATAAATTCGGCACTGGGATTTTCAATGCTGCTCAGGCTCGTAGCAGGTTGCTCTGTGTCTTCTGATCACAATGTGTCCAAATGGGTGCAAATCTCTGTGGGCATCCTGGCTAAAGCCGACAACGTCCAGAATGAAAACCCCTCTCTCTTCGCGAATCACCGGTGCCCAGTGCTTCAGGTTATTGACAGAGAATGCCTTGATATCGAGGATTCAGACTTTCAGGTGGGTTTAGTCAACTTAATTTACTTGTTCATGGCACTGAAATTTGAGGACACTAGGGAAATAATTCTCGGTGATAATGGAGTGATAATGGAGCTTTATCTTCTTACAGACTGAACCCCACTCTCAGGCATTTTGCCACGAGCAAAGGCAATTTCGATAAATTGTTTGACTGAACCCCACTCTCAGGCATTTTGCCACGAGCAAAGGCAATTTCGATAAATTGTTTGACCTGACCCTGGGACTCAGAGCCAGTGGTTTCATTAGTGTGGCCAATGCACGAGCAGATTATTAATGCACAGTACCATTATTTATTGCACTCAATTTCCTCTCTATCGGACCCCAGGACTCGCAATCTTGATGGTAATAATCTTCATAAGTACATCGAAGGTTCGCTAGAATTGATGACCTCGAGTGTTTCAGTGATTGAACTACGTAACCTTAGCAGAGAATAAGTAGAGGACAAACGACGGGTCGACCTCCTTTGGAGGGGTTGCGAGGGGCAAGATAGTTTTGGAAGGAGAAGAAAGAGATATGATTATGAGGTGCCTTCTGATTTTGTGGTCCCTGAGTTTGACTACCATTTGGCGGGGAATTTTGAGGTTTAAAATGAGCTTTCTAAGAAAAATGTATAATCAAAATTCACTTTATGAGGTTTAAAATGAGCTTTTTAAGAAAAATGTATAATCAAAATTCACTTTATGAGAACCAATCACATTTTAGGAGATGACATCATCCCTAATGGTGGTTGAGGTGGCAATGGTTTAGTTAAAGGTACTTATTTGTAGAATGGTAGATAAAAATTCATGGTTAACCATAATAGTGCTCTAAATAATTTTAAAGTCAAAGTAAAGTACTCATAATAAATGTGTCATTTCACAATTTTTGAATAAAAATATATTATTGTCATTTCATATTTCTTGAAAGAAACAATGCATATCTCTATACTTTTATTATATTATATTATAATATAATATTTTTATATAATATATTAATTACATGTTATTATACAATTTAAATAATATAAATTTTAATTAATAGATTTATATTTATATTTTATTTTAAGTTATATAAGTACAAAGGACAAATGCATTAATTGTTCAATGATAATGACTTTTTCTTGAAAAGATCATTCATATTTATAATCACATCAATACAATTTATTTATTTATTTTATTTTGGTACAACTTTTGAATTGAATTTAACTATGGTTACATGGATTGTGGTACAAAAAGTGAATTGCAAATTCATAAATATTATTTTATTGGTTTATCTATTATTTTATTATTTCTTTAGGAGACCCATTTTAGACCTCAAAATTCCCCTAATGCTAGAGATTATAATAATCATAAATCGCAGCGGTTATACATTTTTGGAGAGTTTACACACAGCTATCGCACAAATCGCTTCTAATGCCACTGCTGAAAGTCATGTAATTTCCGCGTTATCTCTTATGTACAACCTTTTGGTGAAAGCTCGTTATTGTGAAATGGTTAAGATGGCAGAAGGCCCCGACTTTGATGACTTTAGGAAAATAGATTTTCTACGTTTCCATCACGAGGGAGTGAAAACACTCAGCGTACAAATTAACGGTTTCGTTATTCGAATCACACTTGAAGAAGGTTATCCCTTGCCAGATATAGATTGAAACTTCTGTATAAAAAATGGTCATATTTCAGTAGCTGGGTGTAGATTGGTGTAATTATGGTTTATATCTTCACATTTGAGTAATAATAATTTGTATATCTTTTGATTCTATGTAAATGTATTGAATGTAAAACTAGTAATTGTAACACAAGTGGCAAATGAAACACATTAAAGCTATACCATATGGAATAATAGTATAGATGAAAAAAAAAATGTAATATGCTATGTGATCTAGATGTTTCCATAATCTCACTATAGTTGTCAAATAATTGTCAAAGAATCCAACCATAATCTCACTATAGTAATCAAAGTTAGCGGAGTAAAGAAATGTATGATTGACTCTCTTATCTTCAAATTTTATATGGCCAAATGTATGATTGCCTCTCTTATCCTCAAATTTTGTATGGCCACATGATTCTTCACAGATAAGTAAAGAATCCAACCATAGTCTCACTATAGTAGTCAAAATTAGCAGAGTAAAGAAATGTATGATTGAGAATGGCCTATCTTATATGAAGTGGGTGATGGAGTATATTATTCCATATATGATCAAGAAATCTCATGATGTACATGAGATTTCCCTCCTTACCCTTACCCGGTCTCTCACAAAGCGTTGGGCTAGATTCATTGTGACTCTATATATGGTCTCATATAGGTAGGGTGTGATGGACTTGTCACTATTAACCAAGAAATATTTATTAAAGTTTCGCTAAGAGAAAAACCCTCCCTTCATAAAACCCATAAGGATTCTTTAGAAACAAGAGAAACAAATAAAGGTACAACCTAAACCCTAGGTTTTTTTAAATATATTAGCATACCATTCTATAAAAACACACATTTTCCTCCACTTTAAATGAAAATTGAGGATGGATTGACACTGGTAGGGTGATGATACAAGAAAACAACTTTTTGTTATTTATGATGTTGTCATGAGGGCATGATCATAAATGGATTTAGTGATGCTCATATTATCCTCATTTCCTCCTCAACGTCTCCAATATTAAATCAATGGAACATATAAAGAAAAAAATAATATGGGCCATCTCTTCATTATCAATTTGTTAAGTTCCACATAATCAACACTTTAGTAGTTATGCCTTGAAAAACATGTTCCACGCCTATCTTTGTGTTGAATTTATCTAACAAAATCAACACTTAAAAAGCGAAGGTAAATTTAAGTGATTATACAAACACTGCTCCTTAATTACATTTTTGTTGGACAACTAAGTCTAATAAACACTTAAAAAGTGAAGGTAGATAGCTAAGGTAAATGTAAGTGATTATGGTTGGACAACTAAGTTTAATCAACGCTTAAAAAGCTAAGGTAAATGTAAGTGATTATACAAACACTGCCCCTAAATTACATTTTTGTTGGACAACTAAGTTTCTAATTTCATATGTCACAACATATAAAATTTTCAGTGTCTTAAAGATGCAAATACAAGTTAAGCTACACATCTTCTGTATAAAAAATGGTCATATTTCAATCAATAGCTGGGTGTAGATTGGTTTAATTATCATGAAAAAAAATCAATCCAAATCAATCTCTTAGCTCTGTATGGCCTTCACAACTCTTGGCTTCTGCATCTCCTGAATTATGAGGTCTGTTACAACATCAATCTTTCATAGTTCCTGGTGATCTAAGCTCATTATGACCTAATTTCTTACATCAAGGTTATTAAATATTACATTTTTGTTGGAAAACACATAAATGTTAATTAATCTCTTGGTTCTCCATGGGCTTTAAACCTCTTCAAGTATGCATCAAAGTACATAATGAGATAAATATCCTAGTCCATTGAAGCCTATCCATACCAATATTCTTGAAAGGCTATAGAAAGGATTCAAATATTACATTTTTGTTGGAAAACAAATACATTTTAATTAATCAAAGTACACAATGAGATAAATATCCTAGGCCATTAAAGCCTATCCATACCAATATTCTCGAAAGGCTATAGAAAGGATTCAAATATTACATTTTTGTTGAAAAAAAAATGTTAATTAATCTCTTGGCTCTCCATGGGCTTTAAACCTCTTCACGTATGCATCAAAGTACATAATGAGATAAATATCCTAGGCCATTGAAGCTTATCCATACCAATATTATCAAAAGGCTATAAAAAGGATTCAATCTCCGAAGGCATTGCATAATTGGGAGCCATGCGATCCCATATAAACATTGTAGTGAAACCACTGTGAGAGGCCATTCTATCGGGCTCAGAAGATGGCAAAGAATGTCTATCAAACATCCGATGAAAAGAGAGTCTATACCATGCAAAAGAAAGTAAGCATTCATAGTATGAGATAATACCCAAGTAGCAAAATTTAGTATCAAAATGGGAAAAATATATTCTAAAAAATTCTGGTTCCTCAAGGTGTGTTGTACATAAAGCTTTTTTTTGTGTGTATGGATATTGGCTGAAGTGGAATGATGTGCGGTGTAAACAAATACTTCCCTTGATGTGGTTGGACAACACTTCCTGGCATTCTTTCCTTAGTGTTAATATTATTTCATATTCCATGTCTAGTGGAATCAAGGAAGAACCTTATTTAAGATGATTTCTGAGCAAACAATAGTGGCATTTGATTAGTGCAGTAATAGGTTTTTTAATTTTTATATAGGGAAACACTCATTCTCAAGTTTCTAACAAGTATTTAAGTATTTTAAGCAGTCAGTTCATGGTCTTTTTCCTTTTGATCATGAGCCACAATAGAACTTGTTCTTTTACCTTTAACGTGCCCCAAAAACATTGTATGTATATACTCAACCACAATTTTATATGTTTTCATATAGTTCTCCAAAATATTAATCTGATTGAAACCCTATGAGCTTTCCTCATGTTCCAACAAAGTAGTTTGAAGTTTTTTGTCATTGTAGGCTTCAACACCAAAGATCCTAAGGCTCCTAGACTACTTGCATCCTCTCTCCTTCAAAAATCAAATACTTGAGCTTCATGGTGATGGGTGAACTTCAACATACAAGTTGCTCTACTCCAACCTCTCCCCTCATCCAATAAGTTAACAAATTGGTGCATAAGGATGAGAGGGAGGGCCCAATAAGTTGTCCCACTCCATCCAAAGTATTAATCCATTCTTCCTCCTAAGCTCAGGTTTCATTAGAGTGTTGGAAACTGCTTCGTTATGCAAGTTTAATCTAGTTCTCTTGTGAAATCCTCGTGCGTGCTCTCAATTATGCTACTCAATTAGGTGGCCATGCTTATTTGATGTTTTGGAACCAAGCCCACCTTTCTTTTGCGCATATTTAAGCCATAGGTTTAGGATTTGAGAAAAAAATAAAACCTTAGAAAGGGAATTTCTGCCCTAGATTGATTGAATTGACAAAAAATACTTACAACGATGGGACAAAAATCTTGGGATTCTTGTGAGACTCCATGGTTAAGAATATTTTAATAAAGCCTACAAAGTGAGGGTGAATTTCCATGGTTAAAAATATTGTCAACTAATTTTTTTTAAATGTATAAATATTTAATTTATATAATAATAATAATAATAATAATAAATAATAATAATAATTTATAATTTTGTTATTTTTAATGACTTTTTGGTAATTTGATAATGTAAAATGTATTATAAATAACATTTTGATGTTTATCATAAATTTATGTTTATGTTTTATTGGTTTTTACTAACTATTTAATTTATATAACTAAATTAATTGTTATTAAAAAATTATAATCACTTACCAAAAAAACAAAAAAAATCAAAATAATTTAACAAAAGTTATAACTAAAATCAATGAAAAAGAATTTTAGTTATATCACGTTATTTGAGTGAAAATGCAGAAAATATAACTAATAAAAGATGCAATATTGAACAAGGAACAAATAGAAATATAAAATTCCATAATGAATGATATTTTATCGTCCATGAGACTAAAAATAGTCTATGGGACCACCAACTTCCTTGTTTTTTTCCTTCTGTAGTTCAATCCTTTTCTTATTCAAATTGATGATGAGCTGACCCAACCTTTTAATAGTTCCTTCACTGAAAAGATAATGCCATGGAATTTATGCTAACATACTGCACTAACTGTCCCTTGTGTCTCTGAAAGCGCCACATTTCAAAATGAAATGTTTTTCTGATTCCACTGCCCCAGAAGTGCAAAAAGTACATACCCTTTCCTCCCAAGCTTCTTTAGATTTCTTCCACCACCCCATTTCACACCAAAGTTGATGTGAGTTAGTTCTTAATTGAGCAATAAGAACCTTTGCTCTCCACAAAATGTTAGCTCCAATATATTCTTTTTGTTGGAGATCACAAGTGGGGTTGAATTCTTGAACATAATACTTCTTCTTTCTACCGAACTCTTTTCCCCATATACCCTTACGAAACTTCTCCATCACAAATTTTTTTAACTCCTTGCTATTTGAGGGACATGCATTCAAGCAAATATTCCATTTTTGCATCCATTTGTTGTTTGTCTCATCCATGATTTCTTTATTTCACTCATACCTTCATTGAAGATAACTTTCGGCCATCTACCTCCTCCCATTTGCTCAATTATTTTTAGATACCTTATAAGATGCACCATGGAAATTGATTCGATGGGAGCTACCCCTGTTTCACTCAACATTATCTCTTAAGGGACCAAACTTTTTATTTTGAACTTTCTCATGATCAAGCGTTTTTGAATTTTTTCAATTTGTTTCCATTTTGAAACTGGGATGTTGCTAGCCCACAAATCACACCCATATAATAGCATTGGAAAAACTAGGAGTCCAAAAAGTACTTTAATCATGTTCCAATCCCATAACTCTGCCTCTCTACATCTATTTTGAAGTGCATATAGTGCTTTCCACCCTCCTAAAATTATTTTCTTTCTGCAATCCTCCCAATTAAGCTTGTTGTTGAAATCGATCCCGAGGTACTTGTATTCATTTACTTCTTCAAGAATGTTGCCTTCAAAGAAGAACATATGTTGGCTTTTCTTCATTTTATTAGAGAAAATCATTATTTTGGTCTTACTGGTATTGACTTGCATCCCCACTGCTTTACAAAAATGCTCAATGGCATATAAGTGCATCTGCAATCCATGGGTCGACTTAGCAACCAGCACAAGATCATCGGAATATACAAGAAGCTTTATCACAAACTCCCCCAATCGAACACCATCCCCACCTTGCAAATTTAGCCACTCTTCCAGTTTTTCAAGATATAAACCAAAAAGGGTAGGGGATAAAGGGAAACCTTTCTTGACTCCGATGTCACTTCTAAAACTTTCTAAAATTGCTGCTGAAGTTCTAATTTTGACTTGCACCTATTCATAAAGCCTATGGAAAACAACTCTATATTGTAAAGGAATTTCGAGTTCTTCCATTATATTGCCACAACTTTTCTCTAGGGACCATGTCAAATGCATTTTTGAAGTAAAAAAAGCAGCAAAATACTTCTTCTTTGCTCCCCCAAACCTTTTCAACAATGTGTCTCAGCATGATACTATGAACTACTGTAGAATGCTTTGGCCTAAAATGTGCTTGCCCTTTTACCCTCTTTTCTTTTACTTCTTCCCACTTACTGACTCTATTTTCTACCATGCCACTGAAAAACTTTGCAAACAAAGGGTTGATCATAATGGTTCTATAGTTGGAAGGATTATTAATGTCTCCACTTTTAAAAAGGGGAATTGCTAGACTAGTTTTCCAATCCCTTGGGAATTCTTGTTGAATGACGTTGTTGAATATTTCCATGATGTGGGGTGCCAAAATGTTCATTCCCCACTTTAGATATTGTGCTTGAAGTTCAACGAAGTCCTTTGCCTTCCCTGTTTGTATGAAGATTGAATTTAATGAAGCTTGAAATACCACAAAATTACAAGAAGAGTAAAATTTATTACCTTATAAGGGTTTGAACCCCATCCCCCATTCACCATTAATAGACCACCGAAATAATTAATGCAATTGCGTTATTAAAATGCATGCATCGCTCACCCTTTTTTCACGCATTGAGAAATACCTCACATGCAAGGGTGTTCCCAAAGAATGGGTGATCAATCACTGGTCTATTCTACATCTCGCAAGGTGGGAATTAAAATATATCCGTTGTTGGAGTGCTAGGTTTTATGCTTAAGGAATTAGTTACACAGTTTAGCCCATATATATAGGGGTAAACTTAAGCAATGTGTTCGTTTGATAGGAAGAATTTTATGTAGATAAGTTGTAATTTTTATAACCAGCCTAGATCCATCTTAACTCCGGATCTATCAAGCGCCAAGAGGGATCAAATATCTTGAGGTGCAAACCTCTTTTTTGAGTGCAAAACTTGAGGAAAGGTTTGCACCTTGAGAGATTTGATCCCTCTCGACGCTTGATAGATCCATAGTTAAGCTGGACCTAGGCTGGTTTCAGTCGTGTGCTACCATGGAAAATCTATCGAAGATATGATTAATTTTATCAATAATATGTAAATATATCAAATATTAATATAATCATTTTAAATATGCTAAATATTTATGAGATTAACTTGGTCATTTTAATTTTAACTTTTCTTAGTTACCTCAGTTCATTGAGATGATAAATATTTTTAATAACTATAATGATGAAAAATTATGAAATGTTTTTTTTGAATGCAAAGTGACAATAGTAGCGTTGAAAGATAGAAAATGTGAATAATAAGAATGTACTCATGTTACAAATAGTCTTTATTGTGATCAATCTCAAACTATTTTCTTCTACTATTCTTATTGCCACCCTTGTTAGTTTTGTTATATTTCATATCGATTATATGAAAAAGAAAGTTTAAATCGTAAACCATTTAAATCTTTAGCTCGAGCTGTTGTAGTAACCTGATACCTTGTCTCTCTTGCTCTCTAATATTAATAGGTTAAATTACTATAACACAAAAATCAATGTACATTGTCAATAAATTTTTGCGCTTACATTAAAATCAATGCATATCGTTAATCCAATCACTTTAAAATTAATGTACCATCATATATCCAATTACATCAAATCATAAATCAACATATACATTGAAATCAATGCATTTAATGCAAGCAATCAAATAAGATTAGAAAATAACTTCTACATTGAAATCAATGCACCTAATGCAAGCAATCAAATAAGATTAGAAACCAACATCTACACTGATATCAATGCATTTACTCAAAGAAATAAAATAGGACTAGAAATCGCCATCTACACTGAAATCAATGCATTTAGTGCAGACAATCAAATAGGATTAGAAATAATATACATTTAAATCAATGCATCTAGTGCAAGCAATCAAATATAATTATAAATAGACATCTAAATTGAAATCAACACATCTAGTGCAAGCAATCAAATAGTATTAGAAATCACCATCTACACTGAAATCAATGCATCCAGTGCAAGTAATCAAATATCATTAGAAATAAATATCTACACTAAAATCGATGCATCTAGTGCAAATAATCAAATAGGATTAGAAATCACCATCTACACTTATATCAATCCATCTAGTGCAAGAAATATTCCTCCCTCTCTCCACCCTCCATCAATATCTATGTCCCCCTCCATCTATTCTTTTTTTGTCTCTCTATCTCACCCCCCTAAACACGCATGCTATTGCACTCCATATATATCAATCTCTTTGTCAATCACCCCCTCTCCCCATATCTCTCTTCTTCCCTCTCTTCACCTTCCATCTATATCTCTATCTTCCCCTTCTCTCCCTCTCCCCTGCTAATATATCTCTTTCCTCCTTTTGTCCTCTCTCTCTCTCTCTCCATCTTCCTTATCACTCACTCTCTCTCTCTCTCTAGGAACCAACATCTACACTGAAATCAATGCATTTACTCAAAGAAATCAAATAGGATTAGAAATCGCCATCTACACTGAAATCGATGCATTTAGTGCAAACAATCAAATAGGATTAGAAATCATCTACATTGAAATCAATTCATCTAGTGCAAGTAATCAAATATAATTATAAATCAACATATAAATTGAAATCAACACATTCAGTGCAAGAAATCAAATTGTATTAGAAATCACCACCTACACTGAAATCAATGCATCTAGTGCAAATAATCAAATATCATTAGAAATAAATATCTACAATAAAATCAATGCATCTAGTGAAAATAATCAAATAGGATTAGAAATCACCATCTCCACTTATATCAATCCATCTAGTGCAATAAATATTCCTCCCTCTCTCCACCCTCCATCCATATCTATATACCCCTCCATCTATTCTTTTTTGTCTCTGTATCTCACCCCCCTAAACACACACGCTCTCACACTCCATATATATCAATCTCTTTGTCAATCACCCCCTCTCTCCATCTCTCTCTTCACCTTCCATCTATATCTCTATCTTCCCCTTCTCTCCCTCTCCCCCGCTAATATCTCTCTTTCCTCCTTTTTTCCTCTCTCCCTCTCTCTCCATCTTCCTTATCACTCACTCTCTCTCTCTCTAGAAACCAACATCTACACTGAAATCAATGCATTTACTCAAAGAAATAAAAAAGGATTAGAAATCACCATCTACATTGAAATCAATGCATTTAGTGCAAACAATCAAATAGGATTAGAAATCATCTACATTGAAATCAATTCATCTAGTGCAAGTAATCAAATATAATTATAAATCGACATCTAGAAATTTAAATCAACAAATTCAGTGTAAGTAATCAAATTGTATTAGAAATCACCACCTACACTGAAATCAATGCATTGAGTGAAAGTAATCAAATATCATTAGAAATAAATATCTACACTAAAATTGATGCATATAGTGCAAATAATCAAATAGGATTATAAATCCCCATCTCCACTTATATCAATCCATCTAGTGTGCGAAATATTCTTCCCTCTCTCCACCCTCCATCCATATCTATATCCCCCTCCATCTCTTCTTTTTTGTCTCTCTATCTCACCCCCCTAAACACACACGCTCTTGCACTCCATATATATCAATCTCTTTGTCAATTCCCTCCTCTCCCCATATCTCTCTTCTTCGCTCTCTTCACCTTCCATATATATCTCTATCTTCCCCTTCTCTCCCTCTCCCCCACTAATATCTCTATTTCCTACTTTTGTCCTCTCTCCCTCTCTCTCCATCTTCCTTATCTCTCTCTCTCTCTCTCTCTCTCTCTCCACATTTCTCTCTCTATTTCTTTCTTCTTACATCCCTCTCCCTCCCCCTCAAAGTCCATCTCTCTTTTCCTCCCTCTCTCCACTCTCTCACATCCTCTCTCTTCCTTCCTCTCTTTCCCTTTCTCTCCCATCTCTCTCTCCCCCTCTCTGTCTCTCTCTTCACCCACCAGCTATGTTACTATATCCCTCCCTCTCTCCTTATATCTCCTTCTCCCACCCTTATCTCCATCTCTCCTTATTTTTCTCTTTATCTCAGCCCCAAACATACACACACACACTCTCTCTGTCTCTCCCTTGTCACTCCTTCTATCTCTCCGCTTCTCATTATCTATATTTCTTATTTCCTACATTTCTCCCCCTCCAACTCCATCTCTCTATCGATCCCTCTCTCCTCCTCTCTCTCGTCCTTCCTATCTCTCTCTCTCTCTCTCCTAACTCCCTCTCTCTTCCCTGATCTCTCTCTCTCTCTCTCTCTCTCCAATACTCTCTCTTCTCCCATCACTCTCCTCCTCTCTCTCATCTTTCCTCTCTCTCCCTTTCTCTCCTACCTCCCTCTCTCTTTTCCCTCCAATCCTCTCTCTTCCCCCATCTCTCTCTCTCTCTCTCTCTCTCTCTCTCTCTAATCCTCTCTCTTCCCTCATCTTCCTTTCTTTCTCTCTCTCTTTCCACCCCTCTCTCTCTCCAACTACATTACTATATCCCTCCCTCTCTCCTTCTGTCTTCTTCTCTCCCCCCTTCTTTCCATACATCTTACTTTGTCTCTTTATCTCACCCCTAAACATACACACACTCTTTCCATCTCTTCCTTATCACTCTCTCTCTCTCTCCACTTCTCTCTCTCTATTTATTCTTAGTTATGTAAACTAATGAACACAAATATTCGTAAATATAAAGCATAAAAATAGGTTTTATTTATTTACCATACTTCATGTTTATTTATATTTTTATTTATTTAAATTTTAACATATTGCAACTTTGATGGGAAAATATTTGGCTTTAAATATTTTAATTTATCCATAGAATATGAGTTTTATTTTTAAAGATTCATTTTACAAATATTTAATTAAAAGAAATATTAAAAGATTTTGGATTTTGATTGTTTTGTTGAATTAACTCTTTTCCTTTGATTTATGAAATGGTATTGACTTTAGTAAAGAGTAAAGATGTTTAAAATTTTACTTTATTTGGAAATTCAATGTGGTAAACTTTTTTGTTAAAGGTAAATTTATGATCCATTCAAATTCACGTATATTATTTACTATCCATTCAAATTATATAAATAATACATAGTTGTATTTTAATAGTTAATCTCAACTCATTAATAAGTTTAAAAAGTTATATATAATCTAAATATTCAAGTTGTATAAAATTCAATATTAGGTTAACGCTTTCGCTGACATTAGAAAAAAAGTAAAATTTATTATTTTTTGAAAACATGACATACCCAACATTTGGGTCATACTGGGTTGTAGATTGCGCCTCTCTGCACAATGATTAGATCAGTGCAACCACATTAATATATATTACTAAATATGGTTGACATATTTAAATTAGCATATTTATATGTTTATTGGTAATTTATACAAATATTCTAGTTTATATATATAAATGATATTTAATATTATAAATGCATTTGTATTAATTGAAAAATAATATTTAATGTTAATAATGTGACCGTTTTAATTAATAGCCGATGAAGAAAACATAAATCATAACTAATTATAATTATCAAAATAATTTGTTTAACTAATTTTATTCACAAAATATGCAATATGTATATAGAAATTTTAAATATACCCATATTCCCTTGTCTAAAATATTATATAATTAGCCGCTTCCCCTAGTGATTAACTCACTGAACAAAACCTACTATTGCAGCAGAGACTAATAAGACTAATATCGGCCATGTGATAAAATGCAGTCATCTCATCAAATATGAACTTAGGATTTGAACAATTATCCATTTTAGATATAACCGTGTAAAGTTTAAATTTATATAATTTTAAAGCATTGCAATGGTGTCTTAAACAAAGACATATTGAAAAAGGAAAAATGTGTTGAATTTTATATGGTTTATGTGTTCCATTCCACCAGCTTGGTTACTCTAAACCCAAGGTCCAAAGTAAACACACAAGATGAAAAATGACACATTATAGGTCACAAGTGGTTTCAATAAATGTTATTATATACGAGCACATCCTTTTGAAAATCAAATTTTCCTTGTAATAACTTCTTACTTACTCCTTGAATTTCACTTCCAAAAATACATGCATGAATTCACTTCACAAAAATGTGTTTATGTTATTGATCACTTAAATGATGTCCAAAAGCAAGATCCATCCTTGGTGTTGGAATTGTCAGATATTTTACGATAGATCATACCAAGTACATACATTGAAAGTAATATTATTTTTTTCTATAACGTGCAAGATACAAAGAGTGTACTACACTTTATCACCCACTCATAAATAACGAGACTAAGGAAGGGATTAACTTCTAAACACAGATTGCTTAACTTCTCAATGGAGATTTGATTGATGAAGGTTGTCTCTACATTATTAAGGGACCAACAATTCAACGGGATAAACATCAAAGGAAAGGGTTAATCTCTCAACACGGATTCGACTCATGAAGGTTGTCTCTACATTATTAAGGGACAAACAATTCAATGGGACAAACATCACAGATGGGCCTAAGGCACCCATTTACCTGACTACCCAACTCATGAAGGTTGTCTCTACATTATTAAGGGACAAATAATTCAATGGGACAAACATCACAGATGGGCCTAAGGCACCCATTTACATGACTACCCAATTGATTATATGGAATTTCAAAGGAATATCAGGTATAAAAGAGGGTATATTTCAAGAAGAGATTGGGAAATGATATCTTAATCTTGAGTGTAATAAAATAGCATAATCAAAGATGAAGAAGAATTTGGAATGATAGAGTAGATATTTTAAAATGCATAATTGAAAAGTAGTAAACATGGAGCAAGAGAAAGTGAGGACAATTATAGAAAATTAAACATTGTACTTTTATGGATGAGGAAGGGGTTAATATTAATATAAGATCATTATCCCATCCTATACGAGAGAAACAAAAATGGATTCAATTTTAAAATAGAATATGGAACTGAAATTGGAGGTTGCCTCACCTAAGCTAGAAAATTATACCTTTTATATTGGGGATGCATACCAAACCTTTTTTTGGTACACTAATGTAATGAATACTTATATAAATACCGCTTGCATTATTTGGGATCTAATAGTAGGACATTATGGATGGAGGTTTAACGAGAGTTACCTTTTAAAACACAAATTGAATATTAATAAGTAGGGGATATACAATTTAAGGAGATTCTCACTTATGATTAAGGTGGTGGATCAAAGAAGGGTCCAATTGACGGAAATAGCAATAGTTGAACCAAACTCTATCAAATGATTTACTTCATGGTTTTTACAGTCTCAAATTTCCTACCTTAAATGATAACCTAAGTGTTTATTGAGGAGGACATGCCAAGGATTTCAATGAATACATTAATGTACATAATATAGGGATCTCCAAGGAGGCTTTCCAAAAGTTCAAAAATCTAATTTTCATTGCATTTGGTGGCTTCAAATAATAATTGTAAGGGGCGAGGGGGGTGGGGGGATTATAGGTACCAAATTGAATCTGTATCTATATAGAGTTTCACGTGAAACTAACACACAATAACTCTCAAAGATATCCTTGGTATCTCGAGGAACCATTAGTACATAAATCCTTAGCTCTTACTTGTAAACAAATGCATACATAGTACACAAACCATCAAAGTTATAGCTATATACCACTCATAGTTAAACATTTCCTTATATAGGGAATTTATTATGGTTTAGGACCTCATTATAACATACCCCCTTCCTAATCCTTGTCAAAAAATTGGTTAGGAGGAGGATAGTTACTATGTTGACCGAATATACAAGGTGTCTTTATGGAATGGGGTCTACAAATTTTGATCTTTACAAATAACTTAAAACCTCAGTTGGATGTACATCATTGTGACGTTAGTCTCACCAAAATGAATTTGGAAATATCAAATTTTACTTCAACCTATCCTCTAGATCAAAATATGTGACCATTAAAATTCTGACAAATCAGGGAGTGCCACATCATCCTTTGACCATATCCACCTAGCTAATTTCCCATCACAATTTGGCATTTATTTGTTGGTTTCTAACTCATTCATGGACTGAGTTTCACACCCTAAGATATGCATTAATATGAAAATATTACAAACACACATATAAGTTGACAGATGTTAAATGTCGACACTTTTCCTATCTTCCAAGCCCGATACACCAGCTCCTCTCCATTTTTCACTTTTGCAAGCTGCTCCAAGGTTGGCCCTCTAGGTTAACTTATCTGTGGGCCTGCCTAGCTCCAAGAACGACTTGATAGGCTTATGTGTATGCCACTTCAACCCAGGCTTACATCACCTCGCTCATCTTATACACACTCATATTCATGCTTTTGGGGAATAACCTCAGATCTCAGGTGTAACATGGGGCCACACCTCTTAGCATGCAATTATTTGTGGTTGGTATTTCACCAATATCAATCTGACAACTTTTCCAACTAAACCTGGTCCTCGTCGACTCATCTCTTCTCTCTACTTTTCGAGAGGACATTTCAGCCTATGAACCAATTGATTGTATACAATTTTTTGAATGAACTTAGACATAATTAGTTTATACTAATAAAGCTTTTCATAACACTATTTTTTATTTTTGTAAGCAAGTTCATGACCCCATAGAACAATTATTCCAACAACTAAACGACATTATTGAAAAAGAGTCTAAACTTCGATCCACTCTTCAACGAAAAAAAAGAAATACTCCCATGTTTCACTTTGTTAGCCTCTCTCATAAAACAATAATAAATCCAAAAATAAAATAAATAAAATAAATATTAAAAGTTAGGAATTTATGCCTAACTCTTTAGTTTGGGTTGTTTCTCTCAGATAGGAGTTAGTTTAGGTAGCTCCTATATTGGTGTGTGTTTGGTTGAGAAATTATCTCAACGAAGGTGTCCAAGATAGTACACACTATTTTGAGACTCTGTCTCCTCATCTCTTTAATTGTAACACTACCTTATTTTAATAATGATAAAATATGTGAGGAAGTCATGAGGCTGAAGCTTTTTCTGCCAATATTTTGTCTCTGGTTTATTATGTGTGTTTTCTGTATTTTATGAGTTGATTTGATTTTCAATATGTGGTATTAGAGGAGAATATTCACGCCTGTTGTGAGAGAAAAGTGTTTCTGAGTGTGTTGTGTGCACTGCTGTGAGATAGGAAAGCTATCATAGTCGTCTTTTGTTTTGGAGTCGTTCTTGCATTGTGGAGCCATCATGGAGAGACTATAAATCTGTGCAGCAATGGAGAGTGAGCTGATCGGAGCCAATTACTCTGTGAAGACCTGGATGTTGACTACAAGAGGGCGATCTATGTGAAATGTGAATTCTACTAACAGTCTTAGATCTCGGCCTCCATCAAATAGTCGTCACCCATGTATTGATCCAAACGCCAAATACAAGTGCCTGCACATTGGACATTTAACATACCAGGAACAGTAGCAGCATCGATGACCTTGAATGCTGCGTCAATGACTTAATCTGTAGCTTCAGGAGGCTTGAAGAGGTGGAATCCCGTCGATATACTATGCATCTCATGGCTTGTCTCAATCATTGGAGCATTGAATTGGAGATTTAATTCAAGGAATTCTCTATTTGATCATTCTCTGTTACTTACTCTTTGGTATGCATCAGCAATATTATAATGAATGATTGTATATTTCTATGGTTTGGTCCTTTCTGAAATAAGCAATTTGTTTTGCGGAGAAGCTTTTGTGGCCATTTAAGCTTTCAAAAGAGCCTGCATGCAAAGGATTTTGCACTGCAAAACGGTGCATGGAAACCATTTCTAGCCGCAACCTTAGGTGGAGAGAGTTGTGTATAAGAGTTCTTTAAATATGAAATTGATATATGCTTTCACTGTGCACAAAAGAGTGGGTTAGAAGCTGGAAACATATATATGATTATAATTTTACGCTCAACTGCCTTTCGTAAAATTATAGAAACTGTGGAACCAATTTGTTGGCATCGTTTGGAGGATTTTCTCTGGAAATCCTTGCGCGCAAAAGTTGAAAGGGAGGGAGTCTGGAGTTCCTTGGACTTGGATAATATTTGACTGAGGTTTTCAATTATTGGTTTTCATCCTTTGCAAAATAGGAGCTCTTGTATATATTAACTTGAATTTGCTGTAACGAAAATTGGGCATTGTTTTCGTTTTCTTTTCCTTCGGAAATTTTATCAGAGAAGTGAAAATGTATGTCCTTGGCCATTGCAGAATGGGCTAATTGGGCTTTATATGACGAGATCTAGGATGCGTGTCTAGGATTATTCATGCCATTCAATAAAAATCATTTAAAATTTCGAGATCTCCTTCCAGAGTAGACGTGTCAAGGATTTTTCTGTCTTTTTTTCTCCAAGCTATTGGGTTTAATGGTTAGAGTGGCTTTTGTCCGACTGTTTTTTTTAATGTCTTGGAAAATAACTGCTTTGTAAGTGAGTATAAATCGAGGCTCCAATATTTATCCATTAGTTTTCAAATTTCAAAACTAATTGAGACTTCACATGTTTTGGATCAGAATTGAGCAACTAGGAAGAGATGTTGAGTCAAGATTGACAAATTGTTGGCAACACTCCTGCATTAAAAATTGATTTTGTACACCCTGCAAGTATAGGACCAGCCATACCTATTGCTCTGACTTGATTTGGCCTTGTTCTTTCAAGAACAAACTTCTTCAATGCATCCAGACGAGCTTTAAATTCTGTCCGTAGTTTCTCCATATAAATCTGATCAAGATGCCGGAGATATTTCTCATTGTTTAAACGGGTGTACAAGAGTGAAGCAGTCTCATTCGCGAATCTCATTTTTCACTGCAACATCCTTTCCAGTGCCAAGAATCGACTTCAGGGCCAATTCCAAATACTCAAGTGGGGAGATCATCCATCTTACAGAGTGCACTCTTTAAAGTGGGTAGTTTTCTTGAGGAGGAAGCCCGCATTGCTAGAGGTTGTGAGCACTCAGTGGAAGCAGTGCAAGAATGCATGCGGTGCTGAGGGATAATTGTTGGCAGTGTTTCTCATAGCACACAGAGTTGTCAAATTGTCAAGAGGACATAGGTTAACAAATTTCTGAATGCAGCATTGTCAAGAGGACGCAGTGTAAAAGGCCAGCGTTTGAGGTAGCTTTTATACGCATAATTTGAGGCAGCCACTGACGGTGAACGCAACAATAATTTTTCCTTAGCTCCAAAGTAGAAAATTTATCTTCCTTCTTCACTGAAGAAAGTATTTCTTTGTCTTTTGTTACTTTCTTTGACAAATCAGAAGGTCCACGACTTTTTACAGTATATTCGAATCCAATTTGGAAGGCCATGAAACGACCACACAACAATAATTGACTCCAAGACATTGAGCATGAGCGTGCATATAGATTACGCACTTACATGGTAATGCATAGAGCTTTTAGCTGCTTTCTCGAGACTCGAGATAAGTCTACAAGCTAAAGTGATAACAAGCACCGACGGTAAATTCCAAATGACAGTATCCACAGCTCTTTCATCTTCTTACCCTCGCTGATTTATTTTCCAAGTGACGGTATCCACAGCTGTGGTTTTTCAAGGTCAAGGTCTTCCTCTCCTCTGATTCACCTCCATCCTCTCAAGCCTGTAGATCACTTTTGTTCATTTGGATGGCCGATTTTATCTACTTAAATTGGTGGAAATTTCAGAAATTGCAATGCATAAGAGAAACTAAGATTTATTCACAATAATCACTTGATATACGATTTGGAGTTGTAGAGGCAATCTGAAGCTGCATGTCAGACTTATCAGAAGATAAATTTAAATATTCAAAAAGCTACTCCCCAGCTTTATTGGATATTCAAATCAATTAAGTGTGGAACCGAGGGAAAACAAAATAGAAGGTACGCGGGCTTCATTCTTTCAACACTTTTATGAAGTTAATTAGTGAAGATTGTAATTATTTTTTGTCATAAGGGTGATGTTTTTTAAATTTTTGAGTGATAAGGTTAATTTTGAGTGATAAGGTTATATTTTTTGGAGTGATAAGTTGTCTTTTGTAATTTGGAGAGATAAGGTGTGTTTCCATTTGTATTTGGAGAGATAGGGTGATTTATTGAAAATTTGGAGGGATACATGTTTTGTATTTGGAGTGATATGTAGAATTGTTTAGAGCAATTTGTTGTTGTAATTCAAAGTATTGTTTTACTTTGAGAGAGATTGAGTCAGTGAATATCCAAATTTTGAAGACGAATTTCTTCCAAGGGTTGTGAGCTTGGCATTTTCATTACTTGAAGGTGGAGATTTATTATGTACTCAATACTTAATAAAGATATCATTTTTTGGTGATTGTGTCCTAGATCCGCCTGAAATTGAATAAGTGGATCTTAGGTACATCATGTGTGTGTTTGTGATGGCGAGTGCTTTTATGGCTTCATGATGTTGCTTATAATTTGTGTCTATTTTTTGACACATAAATGATCTCATTTAACACACACATAAAGTTCAATGCAAACAAGCACAACACCTGTAACAAAGTAGCTGCAAGGAAGGATATTTAAACTCAACACATGCATTTGCACCAGTACGACAAATACTCAACATCAACATTCTACTTCAACAAGAAAATTCACTCAATACAATCAAGTTCATGAATCTGGAAACTCCATCATTTCAAAGCAAAGTCTACATCAATGTTCTTGCAAATAAATTTAAGAACTTGTAATCAAATTCAAATTGAGTTGGATTGTAAGGGTGCCCTCTCAGTTGAAACCAACACCTAAATGTTTTATTTTTTTTAAGAGGACAAGTGAATTGATTTTTTTAAGTGAATCATTAAAATCATTTAAAGCTTTCTTGGGTGCATTTTCGAAAGTGTTCGACACCCTTCCTTTAAGCAAAAACAAGTGAGTGCACAAGTTTTAACTCTAAAGCAAACAAGAAACAAGTTCACATCTCCTGCAAGCGAGCGTGAGTATTCATTCAAGAAATTTGCATCAAGTCAGTACAAAGTTCAAATCATCAAGTGAGCCAGCGTGAAGTTCATTGCAGCAACCAAACAAGTTCAACTCAAACACCAATCAAGCAAGTTGAAATCTACAACAAGCGAGCATGAGTTCTAGTAAACTTGAAAGAAGAGAAAAAAGTTTCACCAAGCAAGAGATCCAGCAAATTCTGAAGCAAGCGAGCGTGAGTATTCATTCAAGTGAGCGTGAAGTAATCAAGCAAGTCAAGTGAGTGTTCAAGCAAAGTGATCGTTATCAAGTGAGCGTGAATTCAAGAGTTCAAGCAAGAAAGTTCTACAACTCTAGCAAGTGTTTCAAGAAAGCGCAAAAAAGCAACAAATCAAGCGAGTGTGCCATTCAAGCCACATAGCAAGCGAGCATGTCATTCAAGTAACAAAATCAAGTGAAACAGTTCAAAGCATGACATCTATGACAAGAGAACCTGAATTCAAGAGAACGAGTTCAGATGCTGCAACACATCCAGTTGTTAAAAATTATTCACAATTTGATCCTCTCAAGTGTTGATGACATGGTGCAAATCAGCAAAGAAACTCTTGTTGATCTTTCACGGCATCTAAAACAAGCAAATGAAACCATTGAGTTTTTTCAACTAGAGTCACAACTACAAAGAAACGAGTTGCAAGAAAAGAGTGATGCTTCCGAGTCTTTAAACCATACAGCTGTTGTACTGTACAACAACCCTCCCCATTTCTAAATTTTTTAGAATAAATTTCATTTAGAAATAGGTCCCCTTTTTACCTTTTTAGATAAGAATAAAAGATTTGGAAGCAATCCGATAATTTTTTAATAAGAAATAAGTGTTCATGGTTAGAAAGAAATATTGCATATCTTTATTAACAAGTGTGTATAAACAAATACAACATTGAAAGAATTTCCTATCCGATGTAATATAAAGACTTTATCACATAAAAATATTTAAATGCAAAAAGTCCGACGTACAGTAATTTTCAATCGGAAATCGGAAATATCTTAAGTTGTATATTCATTTTTAAAAAAACTCTAATGCGTTTGAACCAATCGCAATCACAAATCACAAAAGGTTTTAAACTTTCACATTTGTTTCAATGCGATGCGATTGATCACAATCGCATTTCGGAAGAGCATTATAGAATGCACTTGTTTTATAAATCTCTGATGCAATGGGCCCTGCTGCCATCGCAAATCACAAATCGCAAATGAAAACTCTTTATTTTAATCAATGGTACAACTCTGATGTGATGCAATCAATCGCAATCGCATTTCGGAGGAACAAATATTACATTCACTCATGATATTAAAATCCCGATGCGATACACCATTGTTGCAATCGGAAATCAGCGGAGATCACAAAATCTTGTTTGTTGTTCCTTTTGAAAATGCCCGATGTGATTAATGTTTAATCTTTATATTTTACATTGTGCATATATTATATATTAATTGCAATCGCATAATTCAAAGGGAAATTTTTATGTCTCATTTTAAAAGCGCCAATCTCCGATTGTACTTTTACTATTAAATAGAAAATCAAACGAATAATGACGATTTATTCTATTATGAATGCGTGAGTGTGACTCTTTAGAGAGCATTTAAGTTTTAAACATGGAGATAATAAATGGAAATTAATGAATAGATTGTTTATACAGTTGTTCTCCTAATTTGATTTTTCACCACGATTGAGCTGTTTCTCCTTTGCAGAATCAAATAACACCCAACCCTTTCATTCGCAGAGTGAGGGAAACGTTACCGGATACCGAAATGTTGAAGAGATCAAAGAAAGAAAAAGCTGTTGTCACTACAAAAGCCCCTGTTTTCACTATGACACCTAAAGAGAAACTAGCTAAAATTAAGCTAGTCACAGACACGTCGTGCCAAGGTCTTGGTAAATTATCCTGGGAAGAGGTATATAACCTCATTGAAAGGGAAAAAACTAAAGTCATTATGCCAAAGGAAACAGTTCCTGACGAGGACGATTGAGAGTCTGATTCAGAAACTTCTCTTCAAGCACTTGCAAATTCGTTTCTGCACCGAATTGCAGCTCGGGCGAACATTTTTTCATATTATGATGTGATTCAGTAGGTGATTAACAATGTGGCCATCCAAAACAGGACGTTTGTTTCGGATTCTGGAGCAACATTCGGGTCATTCAAAGCAGAGGACATTAAAGTAATGTACCACCTTCTGGACCCACAGAAAATCTATAACAAAGCCTTCATCAAGGAATTTGCTGTGAATAATGAAAATCAGTCAGAGCTGATTAGAGAATGGAGAAGGGCTCCCGAAAAGCACAAAAACGAGGCATCAGGTATGTACTTTGTGGAGTCTCTTTCGCCTCCATACTATTACGCCGCAACAATGATGTGCAGATTGTTTGGGAATTATAATTCAGCTAGGTTTTCTATACAAATGGTGCCTTTAATACACTCTGCTGTAAATTCCGAAATAATTGATTGGGATGTCATTCTTTCTGATAAGATAGCCAATAGGATTCTTGAGTATAGGAAAGACAAAAACACAGGAAATACTACTCCTTTTTATTTTTGTGCTTATATTCTAGATGCCCTATGCTTCAATTCTGAATTTCCTATGTTAGGGTGGAAATGGACCCCTAAATATCATGTTCCTATTCATATATATCACAAGTTCTTGTGGAAGGGGAATTTTAAAAATCATGTTTACAGAGTTTGTCACGGTTTCCTCATCCCGGTTTATCAAACTATTTTTGGCCAATTCCCTTCGAGACATTCTGAGAAGGCTAAAGTTGATTTAGCCTCGATTGGGGATTGGTTCGAAGAAGAAAGATTCACATATATCAGAGTTTTCGGGAGTACTGTATAACCACACATTCTTCCTTTGTATGTTCCAGATAAACTGTTAGCACAGGAAATTTCATATCAGCTAACAGTAGAAGGCATGTCCAGGACTTTGAAGAATAGCAAGAAGCTAATGTGGCCTACTTTTCCTTTTAAATGTGGAGATTACACTCTCAATAATGTTGTTCATGCTGAGAAATAAGTTGGCAAGATAACCAATCTCAATCTTTCAACAGTCCAAGGTAGGCAATATGACCCAAGGAAGGTGGCATTTGATTTTACCACTTCAGTTTCAATTGCTCGATTTGAACACGAACCAGATGAGTTCGATGATTTATTTGTTTTTGTAGATAATTTTTCCCAAGTTTATGATTTGGCCAAGTCCAAATTCCATATTGAAGAAATGAATAAGTTTATGTTATTTAGAAGCCAGAGATTGCTCAAAGCTCCTCTGGATCAATTAAGAGTTCCTATCCAGGAGGATGAGTCACAACAGAAGGAAAAAGAGGATACTTCTGGCAAAGCAGTAACATAAACATCTGTCAGCAAGGTCATTATACAGAAAAAGAAAGAAGTAATAGGAACTAATCCTGTTATGCAAAAAGAAGACATTAGCAGCAAAGTTGATACTGAGAAAAAAGAAACAGTTGCTAAACTTGATGTACATACTGATCAACAGTCTCTAGCCCAGACAGGAAAGGAAAGCACATGTATTGATACTAATGTGCATGCTGAGAAAGGAGGCACAAATAGTACGGCTACTGAACAAGTAGCAAAAGGAGATATAAGCATTAATCCAGATTCTCAACTTGGAAGAGAGGAAACTGCTGAAAAAGTAGTGGAGTCTGCTGAACTTATAATTTCTCCTCATTTGTTGAGCCAATATGAGAAATTTTCCCAGCAAGTAGGACAACAGAATAATCCCCAAGTTAATGTTCTGGAAGACCAAGATATGGAAGTTATTCCTGAAAATCCCACAGGTGAGATTATGCTGAAAATAGAAGAAATTCCTCCTGTGGATGTATTTTACAGTCCCAACCATAGGGCTGTTATGAGAAAGAAGAGGAAGAGGAGGAGAACTAATCAAGATGCACTTTCAACATCACAGGTGGAGTTTATGAATATTGCTTATAAAGATGCTGAGGTGAATCCATCTAAGGATCTCACTAAATTATCTCAATACACAAGTGTCTATAGTGCTACAACTATAAATAAAGCTTCTGAAGTCTCTCAGTTGATGAAACAAAAAGACTTACAGATAGCTATGCTAGAAGAACAAGCCACAGGGAATCAACAAAAGATTGTTCAGCTAGAGAAAAAATTGCAAGATCAGGAGCTTAGATCTAAATAGCTAGAAGAGAAACTTAGCATTGAAAAGAAGAAAGTTGATGAACAAGCCTTGAACAAACAACAACAGTTGAGTCAAGAGGTAGAAAAGCTACAAAATCTTCTGCAAAGTGAGAAAAATTCAAAGGTTGAACAAGAGAAAATGTTCCAATCAACATTGGATAAGTTCAAGGATTATCCTAAGTTAGCTCAATTCAAAACTGAAGCTCTTGAAATAAACAAACTTCTATCTCTGCAGTTAAATGAATTTTGTCTTAAGTTGGCACAAGTTGAGCCTTTGTGCGAAATAATATCATCTTTGATAGATGAATCAATCACTCTCAGGCAAGAAATTGATGATGCTGATGATAAAATTTCTGAGTTTCTTTCATTGCAGGATATAGAGCACGGAAGAAAAGCTAGTCTTCCCAGAATTGAGGAAAGACACAAGGAAATTTTATTCATGGAATGGGAATAGCATTTGATGAAATCAGAAAGAGCCATATCAAGAGCTAAAATTTTGATGAATAATACAACAAAATTGGTTAATGACAGCTTGTACAACACTAATTTTATCTCATATTGTACCCCAGGCAAATTACCAAAAGTAAAAGAAGTTGATCCCAGCTGGAAGGAAGAGATAATCAATAAAAATCAACAAATTAGAAAACTTCAAGGAATTTCATGGGATATTATGTGGACTTATCTAATCAAGCCACACAACCAACAGATGGCCATCAAATTCCCTTCGAATGTTATTCACTGTATCATTCCTAAATTCTCTGATGCTACGTACACTGGGCAGTTACATTCAAAAATGAGTCAGCTAACAAAAGTCCAAGATATGCTCAAGATCTACCATCTGGGCACAATAAACACAGGAGACAATCAATGAATCAAGTTCACTTTAAGATCACAATTCTGTTTCTAGATTTTCGATTAGATAGATTGTAGGAATAGTTTTAGTTATTTTGTTTTATTAAGTACCTATTTAAACCCCTTTCATGCATTTAGAAAGGGGTCCTGAATTTGTAATATTTTGACTTGGAGATTACATTTCTATACTCCATTGACTCTTATATTTTTATAAAGGATCACATCTGGTGGTTCTATTCAAAATTGCCTTTAAGAATTGCATTTCTGTATCTTGGAGTCTTCTTTACATTGAAGTTGTTGGATTTGGATATCGAATTGCATCAGAAAGTATCGAGATGGATATGGTATTTTTATCTATTCACTGTTAATTTCTTATGTTGTGAGATATTCTCTTTTAAAATTTCTATTGTTTATATATACTCGTTTTACAATATTTATTTATACATATCATTTCTGAGTGTATAGAAATATTTATCTTTTATAGTATATTCAAATGATATATAAAATGATGAATGCAATGTGTTATTATAACTCTGTTTAATTTCTTAAACAGAGTTATCATTATTTGATACTGCATATTTCAGTTAAATTATAATACATTTTCATGGTTATATGTTTGATTGAAACAATATTTAAGTTGTATTCATATTTGATGCCCGGGTTAGTTTTAGAATTATTATCAGTTATAGATTAAATTAGATAGTTTATTTCAGTTATTTAGTCCCATTTTCCATTCATCCAATGATTCCATCACCAACCCATTTAAATTATTAGGAAACCGGTCCTATCAATCCAGTCGGAGCCACCACACCAAACGGAAAAGGAGTTTTCCTAAGGTCTCAACCGGGTGGTTATCCCCCAATGTTTGAAGCAGTGATTTTCGAGGCTTCAACATTTTTTGCGCTAGAAGGAGGGCCCCAAGCTATGAATTGCAGATAAATCCAAATCTACAGACCATTCTAAGAGCGACTCACCCTCATCACCTTCAATTTCTTCCACATCTCAGATCACTAGAGAAAAAATTGATAAGAGTATTCAAACACCCACTACCAAAGTCTCAATTCAATCAGATAAGCCACCTCCTGAATCCCCTGAAGTTGAAGCTTTAGTTCATAAACTTCAAGGATTCTCATTATCATTAGAAGAATCTGAAATATCTTAAGGTAGTGTTACCTCACAATTTGTTTCTTCCAGACCTCTCACTAGATCACAAAGTGAAAAACTTGGGATTTCCCCAAAAGAATTTCCTTTACCTAGTAAAGTTAAAACAAGAAGAACCCCATCAGAAACAAAAAGTGATATTAGTTCTTCATCGCAAATTCAATCATTTGTTTCCCAAGCTCCAAATCAAAAAAGTGTAGTTGTCTCATCATCATCATCTGCTCAAACAACATTTGTTCAAACATCAACTGTCTCTTCTAGTCCTTCAACTGTTACTACTCAAACACTAGTCGTTTCTTCAAATCCTCCCATTGTTATCCCAACAATGGCACAAGCAGCACAGAGACCATGGACTAGACCGGGAGCTGTAAATATGGCTACATCTTTACATGATTTACCTGATCATCCTGAAAAATGGCTGCCAAAATTTAGTCTAGATATTGGTATACCAACAGAAGAACATATCAATAACTTTATGCTTGCTATAAATTTGAATCAGGTAGAGCATGAAGATGTTGAAGTTAGGTTATTCCCCTATACTTTGCAAGGGACAGCAGGATCCTGGTACTTTTCTTTATCTTCAGATTCTATTACAAGTTGGGATATGTTCGAAGAGAAATTTTTAACTAAATATGGAGATGATAGATCAATAGCTACACTAATCAGTGATCTCTCCAATTTAAAGACACAACCCAAAGAACCCATCAAAGATTTTAATTCTCGATTCAATAAACTCTTGAATAAGATCCCTGCAACATCTAAACCTAGTGAGCATGTTAGAATTGAATGGTAAATTAATGCTTTGCCCTCAAACATAGAATTTTTTTTAGATAGAGCTGCAAAACCAACTTTAGCTGAGAATATGAAAGAAGCTATTTCAGTTGAAAAAAGAATGATTGTTGTAGACAAGAAAAATGCTATTGAGGAAAGAAAATCAAAGAAAGTCACTTTTAGGGATGATTCAAAGAAAAAGACACCAAGAGATCCATATGACATGGAAGGCTTACAGAAATTTCTTAAAACCATGTCTAATGAGATGGTTGAGATCAAAAAGCAAGTAGCAGAGACTTCTACAAAGAGACCATTTAGAAATTTCAAAAGAAATCAAGCTAAATCTAAACCTCCCAATTCAATCTCCAATGCAGAATCAGATGAGGAAGAAGAAGAAGATACTCCTCCAGTATCAGATGAAGAAGATGAAGGAGAGGAAATAGCTGAATTACATGGAATGTGGGATTTCATTCTCCCTAACTCGGACAATGAAATAGAACAAGAAGCTATGCCTGTAAGTACAAGGAGAAAATCTACATCAAAACCTATTCAACCTGTTCCTAAGAAGAAAACTACAACTCCTAGTACCAAAGACAAAACTTCCGCAAAGAAAGCTTCTCCTTTACCCACTTAGAATCAGCCATCATCTTCCAATCCTCCCACATCATCATCTAAGACTCTAGTGGTATCAGATCTGATGGATTATAACATTGTTGAAGACATGAAAAAGACTAGAGCAAACATCTCTTTACATGAACTCAACAAACTTAAACATCAACAAAAGCTGCTATTAAAGGAATTAAATGCTACACCTATTACTCCTCTACCAAGCAGTGTAGTTGCCAAAGCAGCTAAAGGGACTCGCAAGCCACCAGACAAAGTAGATGCCATAGACACTATTCTTATTGGAGAAAGATCAAATTCTCAGACACCTCAGTTTTTGTTGACTTATGAAATCTACAACAAGAATTTGCATAATTGTTTAATAGATTACAGAGCATCCTCTAGTATAATGCCTACTCCAGTCTGTACAAAATTGAATATTGAACCACAAAATTCTGCAGTTCACATTGTACAATTGGATCGCTCTAAAGTTCAAGTTGTAGGAGAAATCAATTCAGTTACCATTAGACTAGCTTTAGATCCTAGGATTGTCCAAAGAATTGATATTCTAATTGCAGATATTCTTGAATTCTATGGGTTAGTCTTAAGCAGGGACTGGTCTGTGAAGCTTAATGGTTATATCGTGACCAATTATTCACATATGTGGCTTCCCTACAAAGGGAAACTAAATCAAATAAAAATCGAGCGAGAAAAACACATGATGCACACTATAACTGAATTTGAACAACCAAATGAACCTATAGCTTTCAACAACAATATCCTTGGAGGTTATTCTGCTGAGTCATTCCTTCAGAATTTTACTGCACCACAATCACCCTTTTCTGTAAATACTTTTGTTTCTCAAATTGAAATTTTTTTGCAATCTAATTCTTCTAGAATTATTAATATTTCTGATACATTTGTAGATAAACCTGTAGATAAAAATTTGTTTTGGTCATTATATTTTGATGGATCAAAATATAGCGATGGAGCAGGAGCAGGATGCATCCTAATTGATCCAGAAGGAGAGAAAACCATGCTATCATGTAGATTAGAATTTGAGTGCACTAATAATACTGCAGAATATGAAGCCTTGATTCAAGGGCTTTATAAAGCTATAGGGTTAAATGTAAAATACTTGAAAGTATATGGAGATTCCGAAATTATCATAAGACAAGTGAGGAATACCATCCATTGTCTTTCAGGACATCTTAAACATTGTCAAACTCTAGTACAAGACCTTACTACTCAATTTATAACATTTAATATCTCTTCTATTCCCAGAAATCAAAACACATCAGCCGACTTGTTAGCTAATGTTGCATCCAAACTCCTCCCTATTGAAGATTTCAGTCCTGATAGATTTTTATTAGAATTAATTTTTCGTCCATCTGTTCCCAATAATATCACAAACTGGAGAGTATTCTACCACGATGAGGACATATTGAATTTCTTGACTTTGGAGAAATCCTATGATGAACAAATTATTGATGAAGACGATTATGATCTGCAAATTACTTCAAGAAGTAATGAAAATACGATTCCTAAATCTGATGTTAAACTTGAGGATCTATATGATATTAAAGACAGATTCAAGAAATTTACTAATGCTAAACTTCAAAGTTCAACTTTGAAGTTTGAGTTAGTGAATCTTGGCTCTAATTCTAAACCTCAGAATGTTAATCTAGGACTCAATTTAACTCCAGAAGAAAGATCTGCTTTCATGAAACTTCTGAGTAAGTATAAACATGTCTTTTCTTGGAGTTATGAAGACTTAAAGACTTATGATACTTCTGTTATTCAACACACAATTCCAATGCTATCTGATGTTAAGACTGTTCAACAAAAGTTAAGAAAGATTCATCCAAATCTTGAAGATCAAATCAAAACAGAACTCAACAAACTTTTGAAAGCCAAAATCATTTTTCCTGTAAGGCATTCTAATTGGGTTTCTTACATGGTACCTGTTAGGAAGAAAAATGGTGATATTAGAATCTGTATTGATTTCAGAAATTTAAACAAGGCATGTCAAATGGACAATTTTCCATTGCTAACCATGGAGAAAATACTCCAAAAGGTAGCTAGTTTTGAACTCATGTCCTTCCTTGATGGATTTTCAGGCTATAATAAAATATTAGTACATCTAGATGATAGGTTTAAAACCACTTTCAGAACCAAATGGGGAACCTATGCTTATCAGAAAATGCCTTTTGGTTTAATAAATGCAGGAGCTACTTTCCAGAGAGCCATGGATATAACATTTAAGGGTTTGATCAATAGATCAGTTGTTATTTATTTTGATGACATAACAATATATTCAAAGAAGAAATCCAATCATCTACATGATTTGAAAGATGTAGAATGTTTGATATTTCCTTAAACCCAAAAAAATCCTTCTTTGCTCTCGATGAAGGAAAACTCTTAGGGTTTGTTGTGTCAAAAGATGGTATATATATCGATCCTGACAAAGTTAAAGAAATTTCTGATATTTCTCTACCTCATAACAAAAAATCCATGCAATCATTTTTAGGGCAAATTAATTTTGTAAAAATATTTATCCCCGATTTTTCTCAAATTTTTTTACCTATGCAGAATATGATTAAGAAAAATTCAGTATTCAAATGGGGGTATAAAGAGAAAGAAGCCTTTGATGCAATCAAATAGGAAATAATTAATGTACCTGCATTGAATGCTCCTGATTTTTCTAAAGATTTTATTCTGTATACTTTGGCAGCCGAAACATCCTATGCTGCTGTTTTAACATAGCTCAATGATCAACAAATAAAAGCACCAATTTCTTTCTTTAGCTCGAATCTGCAAGGAGCTGAGTTGAATTATTACAATGTATAAAAACAAGCCTTCGCTGTGTTTAAGTCAATTAAACATTTTAGACCTTTTCTCCTAAAAACACATACAAAAATTATTGTCCCATTCTCTGCGGTGAGACAATTATTAATTCAAAAGGACGTAGGAGAAAAAAGGGCTAATTGGGTGACAACTTTGCAAGAATATGATATTGATATTAAGCCAGCCAAGATTGTTAGAGGTCAAGGTTTTTGCATATTATTAGCAGGAGCTCATAACATACCAGAAAATCAAGATCCAGACAATGTTGTTCAAGTAAGGCAGATAAGTGTTACAAATTCTGAATCACAATATGCTGATTTGATATTTTACTTGAAAAATGGGTATGCTCCTTCTAATCTCAGCTATAAGAATAAACGTTCTTTAATATTGAAGGCTACTAAATATGAAATCATTGATGATGTATTATTCAGAAAGAATTATGATTCAATCCTATTAAGATGTCTTGAAAAGACTAAAGCAAAAAAGGTATTGCAGGAATTACATGATGGACCAGCAGGAGGTCATTTTGGAGGTGATACCACAGCTCACAAAATCATCCATGCTGGATATTATTGGCCTACCCTTTTCAAAGATACACATGATTATTTGAGGAAGTGCAAAATTTTCCAAACTGCTAGTGGAAGACAAAGGAAGGCAGCTTTTCCTTTGCAACCAGTAAACATTGAGCAACCATTTGAGAAATGGGGGCTTGATATCATTGGTGAGATAGTACCTCATTCTTCCAAATAGTACAAGTACATTCTCACAGCAACAGATTACTTCACAAAGTGGGTAGAAGCAATCCCTCTAAAGGTAGCCAATTCTGATGCAATTATTGATTTCATCGATCAATTCATCATTACCAGGTTTGGTGTACCTAACGCTCTTGTCTTTGACAATGCATCTTATTTTTTTGGAAATAGTATAATGGAATTTGCAATCAAAAGAGGTTTTAAATTTAAATATTCATCAAATTATTATCCACAAGGTAATGGTTTAGCTGAATCCACTAACAAAAATCTCATCAAAATCATTAAAAGGACCATTGATCAAAATCAAAAGAATTAGCACAAGTCTTTAATCTTTGCATTATGGGTTGATCGTATTACTCTTAAAGCTTCAATAGGAACTTCACCTTTCAATTTAGTTTATGGAAAAGAAGTTGCGATACCATCAAATTTAGCTCTCCCATCATTAGCCCTTCTGCAATTCATTGAAGAAAATCCTTCCTCATCCATTTAGTTGAGATTTGATCAAAGCCTTAAATTAGAAGAAGATAGAGAGAAATAAAAAGTTATTCATGAAAAACATCAACAACTTGTAAAATCTTCTTTTGATTCAAGTTCCACCGGCTCAAAAAATTTGTCAATTGGTGATCTTGTTCTGAAATGGGATAAAGCACATGAAGAAAAAGGTAAGCATACCAAATTTCAGAAAATGTGGCTTGGACCATTTCAAATTGCTGAAAATATAGGCTCATATACATTCATACTCAAAGATTTAACATGAAAGAGAGAATCTCTTCCTGTAAATGGGCTTGTCTTAAAGAAATTCTTTTCATAAGGAGGTAACCCCTTCTTACTTGTACATATTATTTTCTGCAATTTTTATTTGTGTTGTAAATAAAGTTTGTTAATAGTCTCTAATTGAATTTTTACTATTAGAAAATGTCTTAGGAAGAATATTATAAATACTTATTCTGTGTAAATAAGAATTTTTAGGGAAATGATTACAATTTTGGATAGTTTAAAATAAAATGTTAAACTTTGAAAATTTGTTCAAAACATTTGCATGATCTTTTGAAACTTTGAGGAAAATGTAAATCATTATAAGTTTATTGAGCAGAGAAATGTTATCTTTAAAAAGTAAAGACTTTTTCAAGATTTAGCAAACAAAAAACTCTAAAAATGGTCATCCATTGATTCTTAAGGATACAACTATTTCACCCCATCCATTTAGGTTGTGATTTTTTAGAATGTAATTCTAAGAAATTATATGGAAAAATTTAAGAGATAAGAGGTCTCATCATGAACCTGCTTACCATGATCATAAGAAGTAATAAAACTGACATTACCAACACTGCATACCAAAATAGGGTAATGGCTTATAAAAGTAAGACAAAGGGTTTCATCACTAGCCAGCTTGTTCAGTTTAATTACAACTAGTGAATGGCATTGTTACTAACTGGCTACCAAACCAGAACAATGGCTCTTAAACTAAAAAATAAATAAAAGACAAAAAATATAAGATAATATGTCTTATGAATTTATTTTTAAAGAGTCATAATATTAGTTGGATAGGACAATGAAATAGTTAATGGTTAAAAGATAACCCTGTCGAGACTATGAACATTTGCTGGCAGCAGTGGCAATGTCTATGATAATAGAGTATATTACAAAAGCTAAACTTGGAAAGGTCCACTTACTTCATTATTATCAACCAATCAAAGCTTGAGATAATCCAAACTGTTTTTATTCTTTGAGGAATTAAAAAGAAATTGTAAGTGATTTTTTACTCTTCTTCAGAGTCAGATTTTATCTAAAATTTCTCTAAGATAGTTTTCATTATCTTTGAAAAATTTTACTTACTAGAAATATAGTGTTCATTTTATTTTTTCAGAGATAACTGTTTCTTCCAGTGAATCTCCAATTGTTTTACTGTACAACAACCCTCCCCATTTCTAAATTTTTTAGAATAAATTTCATTTAGAAATCGGTCCCCTTTTTACCCTTTTAGATAAGAATAAAAGATTTGGCGATCATTTTTGAATAAGAAATAAGTGTTCATGGTTAGAAAGAAATATTTCATATCTTTATTAACAAGTGTGTATAAACAAATACAACATTGAAAGAATTCCGATCCGATGTAATATAAAGACTTTATCAGATAAAAATATTTAAATGCAAAAATTCCGACGTACAGGAATCGCAATCGAAAATCAGAAATATCTTAAGTTGTATATTCATTTTTCAAAAAACTCCAATGCGATTGAACCAATTGCAATTTCAAATTGTAAAAGGTTTTAAACTTTCACATTTGTTTCGATGCGATGCGATTGATCGCAATCGCATTTCAGAAGAGCATTATATAATGCACTTGTTTTATAAATCTCTGATGCGATGGGCCCCGCCGCCATCGCAAATGAAAACTCTTTATTTTAATCAATGGCACAACTCCGATGCGATGGGATCAATCGCAATCACATTTCGGAGGAACAAATATTACATTCACTCATGATATTAAAATCTCGATGCGATACACCACTGTCACAATCGGAAATCAGCGGAGATCACAAAATCTTGTTTGTTGTTCCTTTTGAAAATGCCCGATGCGATTAATGTTTAATATTTATATTTTACATTACGCATATATTATATATTAATTATAATTGCATAATTCAAAGGGAAAGTTTTATGTCTCATTTTAAAACCGTCGATCTCTAATTGTACTTTTACTATTAAAAAGAAAATCAAACGAATAATGACAATTTATTCTATTATGAATGCGTGAGTGTAACTCTTTAGAGAGCATTTAAGTTTTAAACACGGAGATAATAAATGGAAATCAATGAATAGATTGTTTATACAGTTGTTCTCCTCATTTGCGTTTTCACCATGATTGAGCTGTTTCTCCTTTGCAGAATCAAATAACACCCAACCCTTTCATTTGCAGAGCGAGGGAAACGTTACCGGATACCAAAATGTCGAAGAGATCCAGGAAAGCAAAAGCTGTTGTCACTACAAAAACCCCTATTTTCACCATGGCACCTAAAGAGAAACCAACTAAAATTAAGCTAGTCACAGACATGTCGTACCAAGGTCTTGGTAAATTATCCTGGGAAGAGGTATATAACCTCATTGAAAGGGAAAAACCTAAAGTCACTGTGCCAAAGGCAACAGTTCCTGACGAGGGCGATTCAAAGTCTGATTTAGAAACTTCTCTTCAAGCACTTGAAAATTTGTTTCTGCATCGAATTGCAGCTCGGGCGAACATTTTTCCATATTATGATGTGATTCGGTGGGTGATTGACAATGTGGCCATCCAAAACAGGACGTTTGTTTCGGCTTCTGGAGCAACATTTGGGCTGTTCAAAGTAGAGGACATTAAAGCAATGTACCACCTTCCGGACCCGCAGAATATCTATAACAAAGCTTTCATGAAGGAATTTTCTGCGAATAATGAAAATAAGTCAGAGCCGATTAGAGAATGGAGAAGGGCTCCCAAAAAGCACAAAAATGAGGCATCAGGTATGTACTCTGTGGAGTCTCTTTCGCCTCCATACTGTTACGCCGCAACAATGATATGCAGATTGTTTGGGAATAATAATTCAGCTAGGTTTTCTATAAAAATGGTGTCTTTAATACACTCTGCTATAAATTCCGAAATAATGGACTGGGCTACATTCTTTCTGATAAGATAGCCAATAGGATTCTTGAGTATAGGAAAGACAAAAACATAGGAAATACTACTCCTTTTTATTTTTGTGCTTATATTCTAGACGCCCTATGCTTCAATTCTAAATTTCCTATGTTAGGGTGGAAATGGACCCCTAAAGATCCTGCTCCTATTCATATATATCACAAGTTCTTGTGGAAGGGGCATTGTAAAAATAATGTTTACAGAGTTTGTCAGGGTTTCCTCATCCTGGTTTATCAAACTATTTTTGGCTGATTCCCTCCTAGACTTTCTGAGAAGGCTAAAGTTGATTTAGCCTCGATTGGGGATTGGTTCAGAGAAGAAAGATTCACATATATCAGATTTTTTGGGAGTATTGTAGAACCACACATTTTTCCTTTGTATGTTCCAGATAAACTGTTAGCACAGGCAATTTCATATCAGCTAACAGTAGAAGGCATGTCCAGGACTTTGAAGAATAGCAAGAAGCTAATGTGGCCTAATTTTCCTTTTAAATGTGGAGATTACACTCTCAATAATTTTTTTCATGCTGAGAAACAAGTTGGAAAGATAACCAATCTCAATCTTTCAACAGTCCAAGGCAGGCAATATGACCCAAGGAAGGTGGCATTTGATTTTACCACTTCAGTTTCAATTGCTCAATTTGAACACGAACCAGATGATTTTGATGATTTATTTGTTTCTGTAGATACTTTGTCCCAAGTTTATGATTTGGCCAAGTCCAAATTCCAGATTGAAGAAATGAATAAGTTTTTGTTATTTAGAAGTCAGAGATTACTCAAAGCTCCTCTAGATCAATTAAGAGTTCCTATGCAGGAGGATGAGTCACAACAGAAGGAAAAAGAGGATACATCTGGCAAAGCAGTAACAAAAACATCTGCCAGCAAGGCCATTATATAGACAAAGAAAGAAGTAACAGGAACTAATCCTGTTATGCAAAAAGAAGACATTAGCAACAAAGTTGATACTGAGAAAAAAGAAACAACTGCTAAACTTGATGTACATACTGATCAACAGTCTTCAGCCCAGACAGGAAAGGAAAGCACAGGTACTGATACCAATGTGCATACTGAGAAAGGAGGCACAAACAGTAAGGCTACTGAACAAGCAACAAAAGGAGATATAAGCATTAATCTAGATTCTCAACTTGGAAGAGAGGAAACTGCTGAAAAAGTAGTGGAATCTGCTGAACTTATAATTTATCCTCATTTGTTGAGCCAATATGAGCAATTTTCCCACCAAATAGGACAACAGAATAATCCCCAAGTTAATGTTCTAGAAGACCAAGATATGGAAGTTTTCCTGAAAATCCCACAGGTGAGATTATGCTGAAAATAGAAGAGATTCCTCCTCTGGATGTATTTTACAGTCCCAAGCATAGGGTTGTTATGAGAAAGTAGAGGAAGAGGAGGAGAATTGACCAGGATGCACTTTCAACATCACAGGTGGAGTTTATGAATATTGTTTATAAAGATGCTGAGGTGAATCCATCTGAGGATATTGCTAAATTAGCTCAATACACAGGTGCCTATAGTGCTACAACTATAGATAAAGCTTCCGAAGTCTCTCAGTTGATGAAACAAAAAGACTTACAGATAGCTATGCTAAAATAACAGGCCATAGGGAATCAGCAAAATATTGTTCAGCTGGAGAAACAATTGCAAGATCAGGAGCTTAGATCTAAACAGCTATAAGAGCAGCTTCGCACTGAAAAGAAGAAAGTTGATGAACAAGCCTTGAAAAAACAACAATAGTTGAGTCAAGAGGTAGAAAAGGTACAAAATATTCTAAAAAGTGAGAAAAATTCAAAGGTTGAACAAGAGAAAACGTTCCAATCAGCATTGGATAAGTTCAAGGATTATCCTAAGTTAGCTCAATTCAAAACTGAAGCTCTTGAAATAAAAAAACTGCTATCTTAGCAGTTAAATGAATTTTGTCTTAAGTTGGCACAAGTTGAGCCTTTGTGTGAAATAACATCATCTTTGATAGATGAATCAGTCACTCTTAGGCAAGAAATTGATGATGCTGATGATAAAATTTCTAAGTTTCTTTCATGGTAGGATACAGAGCAGGGAAGAAAATCTAGTCTTCCCAGAATTGAGGAAAGACACGAGGAAATTTATTCGTGGAATGGGAACAGCAGTTGATGAAATCATAAAGAGCCATATCAAGAGCTAAAAGTTTGATGAATAATACAACACAATTGGTTAATGACACCTTGTACGCCACTAATTTGATCTTAGATTGTACCCCAGGAAAATTACCAAAAGTAAAAGAAGCTGATTCTAGGTGGAAGGAAGAGATAATCAATAAAAATCAACAGATTAGCAAACTTCAAGGAATTTCATGGGATATTATGTGGACTTATCTGATCAAGCCATACAGCCAACAGATGGCCATCAAATTCCTTTCAAATGCTTTTCATTGTATCATTCCTGAATTCTATGATGCTACATACACTGGGCAGTTACATTAAAAAATGAGTCGGCCAACAGAAGTCCAAGATATGCTTAAGATCTGCCATCTGGGCACAATAAACATAGGAGACAATCAATGAATCAGGTTCACTTTAAGATTGGAATTTTGTTTCTAGATTTTCGATTAGACATATTGTAGGAATAGTTTTAGTTATTTTGTTTTATTAAGTACCTATTTAAACCCCTTTCATGCATTTAGAAAGGGGTCCTGAATTTGTAATATTTTGACTTGGAGATTACATTTCTGTACTCCATTGACTCTTATATTTTTATAAAGGATCACATCTGGTGGTTCTATGCAAAATTGCCTTTAAGAATTGCATTTCTGTATCTTGGAGTCTTATTTACATTGAAGTTGTTGGATTTGGATATCGAATTGCATCGGAAAGTATCGAGATGGATATGGTATTTTTATCTATTCACTTTTAATTTCTTATGTTGTGAGATATTCTTTTTTAAAATTGCTATCGTTTATATATACTCGTTTTACAATATTTCTTTATACATATCATTTCTGAGTGTATAGAAATATTTGTCTTTTATAATATATGAAAATGATATATAAAATGATGAATGCAAAGTGTTATTATAACTCTGTTTAATTTCTTAAATAGAGTTACCATTATTTGATACTGCATATTTCAGTTAAATTATAATACATTTTCATGGTTATATGTTTGATTGAAACAATCTTTAAGTTGTATTCATATTTGATGCATGGGTTAGTTTTAGAATTATTTATCAGTTATATATTAAATTAGATAGTTTATTTCAGTTATTTAGTCCCATTTTCCATTCATCCAATCATTCCATCACCAACCCATTTAAATTATTAGGAAACTGGTCCTATCAATCCAGTGAGAGCCACCACACCAAATGGAAAAGGAGTTGTCCTAAGTTCCCAACCGGGTGGTTATCCCCCAATGTTTGAAGCAACGATTTTCGAGGTTTCAACAACAACTAAAGATGATTCTAATTCATTCATCCAAAAAAATTCAAGTGTCAAAGTTGTTCAAGTTCAAATATCTTCCAAGTCGATCATCAAGCCATGGGAAGAACTCCAAAGTAATAGAAATCGACGAGGCTTAGGATATGTCAACGACGACGCCAACTTGCATATCCCCGATTATTCAAAGCCAATTAAGTTCGTCAGTGCAGAATTTCTTGAACAAATCACCTCAGCACATTCAGATAAAGTTGCAGACAAACATAAATGGACGCAACCTGAATTTGAAGTCAAACCAAAATGTCCTCATTGTCAAAGAACCATTCATATGGAAGATTATTTTTTTGATCTCTATTGTCGATGCATATTGTCTTCCTAGGAGACAAGCTTCTTCGTTGCCATGTAATTGCCTAGGACATCTTAGCATAGCAAGGAGCATATAATAAAGCTGGGGTGTCAATCCAAAGGCTCTCCTGCTATCTCTTGTAAAACAAGGAAATTAATCTAAATGGGACCAGACCTCAAAGAAATTGCCACAGGGGAGGTACTATTGCAGAGACAAGATGCAAAGCTCCAACACAAAAACATCAGACATTTAAGAGACAATTTACTGTAAAGAGGGCCGATTCAAATAATATGCCACAGAAATCAAGTATCAAAAGGTGCATGCGGTGAAAGAAATATAAGAAGATATTAGTTAACTTTGGTCTGATACCCAGATACACAACAGAACCATGTATGGGCTTATCAATCTAAGAATCCATACATGACAATGGCATTTTAAAAGCACCCTTCCAAAGCAACTAATATAGCAGAGAGATGGATGAAATGAACATGAAACAGTATATCATGCCTAAGCCATATTTAAAGCGCTTGACTGATCCAAGTATGGGTATCAACTAGGATAAATCCTTACCTAAAATCAGTGAGCCACTCGCATTCCAGTACATGATACAAGAAGATGGATAAAATGAAATGTTGTATTAAACACATAAAAGGAAGTTACATACTGTGGGATACCAAAGACCAAAATCCTCTAATACAGATAGAACTCCTCCTCACTGAGACCCTACGGGCTCTGAGCCTTCATACAAGAGCTTTTACAATATGTATACAAAAATTGCCTTTCACTGCACAATTCTATTATAAGAATTTGGAACCCCTACGATGTCTTTCTTCCTCCTTTTTATAGAGGAAGGAGAAGAGAAACTAATAAAAGAAGTAGGTGAAAACAATTAATTGTTTAATTTGAACAAAATGGCGGAAACATTCGCACTCATGTTGCTTAATTAATATGTTGTGCTATAGGTACTCTGAGGCCGGCTCCATGAAGTAAATGTTGTAGGTGCAAATTTCTCCAGGGATAAGACATGAAGAATAAAATATGTAACATTTTGTACCTTCCTGAGAGAAAAATCTATTGAAGTTAAACCTGGAGGATATGATTTTTGTGCACTTGTACTCTTTTCCTTCTGAATGCTGAATTGTTATTTAAAATATTCGGCTCCAGACGTTGAATTCCTCGCTCTCTGACTGATATTATTTGTCGTATCATTAATAGCTCCGTCTGTGAAAAATCTATGTTTTAAATTTCTCTGGAGGGTTTTGGTAGATTTTGAACTCTGCTATTTTAATGAGAGCTGTGTCGCAACAGCTTTCCAAATCTTTCCTCATAAGTTCGGCTGCTGAACAATTTTCCTTCGAAGCAACCTCGGCTTCTGTAATGGTGGTCGTGAGTAATGGCCATTTCTTCGTCGCTGCAAACCTGCAAAACTCACAAACTAGTTAAGAAAACTAGACACAAAGACGGTGGAGGTGGCGAGATTAATGGAAATGATCGAGCAAACTGGCGAAGTGGTGGAACGACACAGGGTGGTGGTGGGAACACAGTGACACGATGAAGGATGGACTGGTGATGGCTTCCAACATTCAACATTAAAATATAGCAAATGAATGGAATATATGAATGGTGGAAGAGAAACGTAACACACACGTGGAATTTGTGACGTGGAGGTGGACCGAGTCAACAGCTGGGAAAACAAACGATCTGGGCCGCCCGATCTTAAAGAGATATCAATGGTTTAAAATGTGTCAGGAGGTAATTGACAGTGGGCTAGGGGGTATGTTTCCTTGGTGTTAAATTCTGTGTGGCTTCGGATAATGATCGCCATAGGATAAAAGCCCTCAAATCGGACGGTTCACATTGATTCCGCTGCGCGTCCGGGATCGAACGTTAATGCGTGAAATGGGGCAGTATTGGAACAGTGGCCTAGGATGCGTGGCACATAATGTATGGGATCACTGCAATTTGTGGAATACCGCCTGCTTTCTCGAAAGGTGCAACAAAATGTGCCTAGCTTCGAGTGAGCGGCGCAGGACCCACCAAAGCAAAGGATATTCGTCATTGATTTGTTTTTAATCGACTAAGACGGAAGGTCTCATAGCTTTAAACGATAAGCTCCTTTTGATCTGGCACAGGGTTACGCACCCGGGTCACGTGAAAGACTAGCTGTAGGAGGCTAGGACCAAAGGGGATCGGATTTAAATATTTCAAAAGTGAGTCTTTCACTTATTGCAATTACGAGGAGGGCAATAAGAAGTAGAAAAAGACTTTCAAGGGTCACAGAGAAAATTTGAAAGGTTTAAGGTGGTTAATAGCCAAAATTTTAAAGGGGTCGACATATGTGCGCGGTTCAATTTTT